>OZ012736.1:346255469-346675469 GCA_963859935.3 Lathyrus sativus
ACAAGTGGATTTCACCTGTATCAACAGTAGCAGTCAAAGGAATATTATTGATGAAACAAGTACCTTTGATAGAACGCTCTTCGCTGGCAACTTGCGTTCCCACTACAACAAACACTTTACCACTGGCCTGAGACGCCTGAGACTTCTTCGGCTTCCCGCAATGCATACTGATATGACCTTTTTGAAGGTGAGAAAATACTTAGAAGGGGGGTTGAATAAGTATGACAGAAAATAATCAAAGATAAAAACTCAAGTATTTTTATCCTGGTTCGTTGAACTCAACTACTCCAGTCCACCCTTTTCAAGAGTGATTTGCCTTTCTCAACAAGGACTTAATCCACTATTCAAATCAACTGATTACAAATAGCAACACCTAAGAACAACTGTTCTTAGTCTTCTCAAGAGCTACTGATCTAACCTAGATCCTCTTAAGGAAAACAACACCTAAGAACAACTGTTCTTAGTCTTCTCAAGAGCTACTGATCTAACCTAGATCCTCTTAAGGAAAACTTCCTTTACAAATTAATGTAATACAATGTAAGAGTAATAAAATGCTTCTATGAAAGCTATAAACACAACTGTGTTATTTCTCTAAGTTTAGAACAAAGTATGAACTATAAAGAATATGAGAGCTTGAGAGTTTCTTCGCTTGAGAATAAGTTTTTCAAACTTCGTCTTTTTTCTTTTTTCTCTTTTTTTCACACTGAAGAAAGTGCTATGATATCCTTTATATAGCCACTTGAATATTGGAGAGAATATAATACCGTTGGAGAAGATATTTCCAATATCAAATAGTACTGTCCTTTGTACTATTGCAGCAGAGAGACGGCGCACAAAATGTGGGTGTAGCAATTGTCTGCTGAGCTGTGAATTTACCATATATGGAATGTATCAGAGGAATAATCTTCTTGCAGAGATTTATGTCTATCCCAATTAAGGAAAGATTTGCTGGCATATTCCAACGGATATATTAAAATAATCTTCTTCAAATAATTCTTCAGATAGTTCAGATCAACAATCAATATCAGAGTCTTCAGTCTTCAGAATCTTCTGGAAACTTCAGAGCCTAAGATGTTCTTCAGATGTTGCTGAATCAGAGTCTGGTGCAGCTGTGTGCTTGAAGCGTAACATGCTCTTAGATCAGAGTCTTCACTCAGATCAGAGTCTTCTCTCATTCAGAGTCTCTTCACTTAGAGTCTTCTTTCATTCAGATTCTTGATAATATATGCAGCGTGTTGTATCTTCAGAATCTTGATGACTAAGCTCTTATACTTCAGATTCTTCTAGTCTTCAGATGCTCTTGAGCCATTCAGAATTTATTGTTCACATCAAATTTGCTCTTTAAGATTAAAATCTTTTGTGCCTGTAGAAAACAGTTTAGAACAAATTTAGAGAGTATAATTCTTGTATACAAATTATCATTAATGTTATCATCAAAACATAGAGATATTACTAAGACACAATCTGTGCTCTTACAATCTCCCCCTTTTTGATGATGACAAAACATGAGAAATTTGTTCAATAAAAATATGAATTAAAATTACTCCCCCTGAGATTAACAATCTCCCCCTGAAATGAATACTCTAATGGAATTAGATACTTCCCTTTCTGGTTGAGTACATTTCAGATTCAGAGCCTGATTGAAGCCTGGTTGACATATGTTTGACTTCTAGAGTCAAAGCTTGATGCCATATTAAAGCTTGATGCCAGATGAACAACTTCAGAACACCTGGTTGTTTATCTTGCCATTTCCTGTCTTGAGTTATCTTTTAGATCATAGTACTCAAGGTTAGATATCAGAGTCTGGTCTACTCAGATTTAGCTATTTTTGATCAGGTTCTGAAAAGATAGATCTCAGGAAAAACTTCAATGAAATTTGTCAGATTTTTTAATAATATCTAGGACACTTAAATTCAAAGAATGTTAGTAACATGTCTGACTTAGTTCAGATAATTGCTTATAGATTTGAACAATCAGATTCTATTTTGTTTCTCCCCCTTTTTGTCATAATCAAAAAGAATTTTAAAAGACAGTAAAGATGCAGAAGAAACACATATCCAGATAAGCAAAAAGATCATGGTCATTAAGTCAAGAGAACATCCAGATTCAGATAAAAGCATACAAAACATATCAGAAGAAAATCAAAACAAAGCAAAACATGAAAAACTTGTGCAAAACATCAAGTAGGTTTAGCAGATGAGGCTTGTTGAGAAGCAATGAGTTGCAGCAGTGCTGTAATCCTTTCTGAATTTTCATCTTGCTTAGCCATCCAAGTTTTCATTTCTTTATTTGTTTTCTTTTGATCAATCATAAAATCCTTAAGTTCTTTGACATCCTTCTGAAGATCTGTAGATTCTGAAACAGTAGATTCTGAAACAGTCTGAGTAACATCAGGTGCAGGAATTTCTGGAGGTGGAGGAGCTTCTAGAAGAAGAATAGGAGGAGTGTTTTTCTTAATCCGTTTTTGATAAGCAGCAAACCTTACTTTTGACAATCTAAGACATTGAGTCCTGATTTTCAAAGCCTCCCTATTCAGTCTGTAAAGATATTTCTTCCAAACAGCGTCAGCAGCCTCTTTGTCCATAGTAGTCATGCAAACATCCATAATGTCAGCAAAGTCTGAGACATTATCCTTATCAAAATCTCTTAACAGAGTATAAACACGTGATCCCAATTCTGCTTCATCAGGGATTCTGGGTTTTCTTGGTTGGGTTAGTTGTGTTTGTGGTGTTTGTTCAGAAGGTTGAGGTTGTGAAGATGGATGTTCAGATGTTTGTGGTTCAGATGTTGGTTGGTTGGTTTGTGGTTCAGATGTTTGTTGGTCAGAATGTTGTGGTTGAGGTATTGAGGGAATTGGTTGGGTTTCTGTTGGTTGTGGAGTGTTTTGGATTTCAAGAGGTTGTGGAGTGAGAGTTTGAGTTGGGGAATTTTGTGGAGAAGGTGGATGTTCAGAAGTTGGAGATTTAAACAGCTGTTTCCAAACACTCTCAGAACGAGGTTGTTTGAGATCATTCAAGCATTCATTAATGTAACCAGATGATTCATCATCAGATGATGCATCAGAGTGGTTAGATTTTTCAGAAGTTGAAGATAAATTGACAGACTGGTTTAAAGGTGTGACATCTAATATCTCATCAGGATCAATGAGATATTCAGGTTGGTCAGAGTGTTCAGGGTGAACATCCTCTGGAATGGTATATTCTGGGATAGTGTTTTGTGGTTGTGGTGTTGTTTGTTGAGTTTGTTGTGGAATTTCTGTATGTATGTTTGTTGGTTGCTTGGATTGTGGTGTATGAGGGGGGACAGAAGATGGTTTAGAGATAAAAGTTTTAGAAGGTCTGGATCTTCTAAATCTAAGTGGGGAGTCAGAGGGTATGGGGGTATCAGAATGATGAACAGGATTAGAATCAGTGTTAAATACCTGTTTCAGAGTATCTCTAATTTCTTCAAAAGTTGCTGCAGGAGGATTTGGTTGAACCTTCTTCAGCTTCTTCTTTTTCTTCTTCTTTTCAGCATCTGAATGCTTCCTTTTCTTCTGATGACCTTCACTATCAACTTTTCTCTTACGTCTTCTTTCCCTTGTCAAATCAGGAAGAACTTGGCCTTCCTTCTGCAAAAGATTGGCAGGAATCTCAACACCATCTCTTAGGCAGCGAGCAACATACTCAGCAATAATTTCTCTAGGTTCATCTGAGGTGAATAAAGGAAAATCCTTAACAGGAATCCTTCTTCCCTTAACTTCTTCAGAGTTAGTTTTCCTTGGTTTCTCAGATAAATCATCAACCAGTTTCATCCTTCTCAAAGTTAAACCGTTTATTTCAGAGCCAATGATATAAGTCAGATCTTCTGTCAACCCAGCCTCTTGCAGATGCGCCACAAGTTGGTTTTCTATCAGAATATCTGAAATCAGCCTTCCCATAGGGATCCATGTTCTGACTTTTCCAGATTTATCTCTGGCTGTTTCCCTTGTTTCCTTGACGTGAGACACCAGATGATTAAACAACAAATATGGAAGATCAATCTGAATGTTTTGGTGTAAACAATACATGAAGTAAAGTTGTTCAGCATTAACATAATCAGAAGAGTTTGAAGAGGGTCTGTGAAAGATGGTGTTCATGAAAATCTTAGCCCATATCTTGTAAGTGGGTTTCAAGAACTTAACCTTCTTACAAGGTTCACCAGTAGTACAGATTTCTTGACATACATCTTTCAGGTCTTCACGCGCAGAAGACAGAGAGGTTACTCCATCAGTTGCCTTAAAACCTATGAGTTTCCTTATCAGGTTTTCAGTGATAACTATCTTTTTTCCCAGCACAGAGGAGTGAATGAACTTTGGAGTAACATATGCATGGATCCAGAACTCCTTCACTAACTTTGGATACACAGGACCCATAAGCCTGTCAAAGTAACCGTCCCAGCCTTGTGCTTTGATTGAAGAAATCAGATCAAACCCATTTTCAGCAAGATCTTCTAAGTCCACGAAACTTTCACACAGTACTTCTAGTGAATCAACAGCAGTTAGGAGAGTGCGTACTGGTTCTTGGACAGTGGTAGCATTTTTGGTAGTAACAACTTTTGAAGTAGATGCCATTGTTGACGATGATGAAGAAGATGAAGGTTTCTGAGTTCTTTTAGGGTTTGCAAAGAGAGAGAACAACAAACAAAAGCGCATATGTGTTTGAGAATGTGAAAAGTGTGAATGTGTTGTGAGAATGGTTTATATAGACAAATAAAGCAAGCATGGGAAACACAACAGACACACATAGGACACATACGCACGTTTGCATTAAATGAAAAGTAATCATTTTTAATTATGATATGACATTTGGGGGAAAATCAAGACAGATTGAGATTTTCAAAGCAATACCTTAAACGTCATAATCAGTAGGTGTACTCCATCTTTTCAGATTCTGAGTGACACGTGTTTGCTTGCATGTGATTCTATAACTCTTAAGAAATGAAACGTTTTCAACTTTCAGATCCTCTGAGATGGTCAGTTCAGAGTTTCACACAAAAAAATAATTCACAGATAAATTAAACAAGCAAGACAGATGAAATACTTCAGAGTGTTAAACACTTAGCATCTGAGAAGTTGACTCTGAGAAATATTACTCTGGACAAAAATCCATACAAATATTTTTCAGAATAGACTTAAACCTATCTTCAGCAAGGGGTTTTGTGAAAATATCTGCCCATTGATGATCTGTATCAACAAAGGCTAAATTTAGTACACCCTTCTGAACATAGTCTCTGATGAAATGATGTTTAATCTCTATATGTTTGGCCTTAGAGTGTAAAATTGGATTTTTGGATAAACATATAGCAGAAGTATTATCACAGAAGATAGAAAGATTACTCTCATAGATTTGATAATCTTCTAGTTGACTCTTCATCCAGAGCATCTGAGTGGAACATCCAGCAGCAGCAATGTATTCTGCCTCTGTGGTTGATAGTGCAATTGTTGGTTGCTTCTTGCTGTACCACGAGATCAGATGACTTCCAAGAAACTGACAGCTTCCAGAAGTACTTTTGCGCTCAACTCTATCTCCAGCATAGTCAGCATCACAGAATCCAACTAGTGAATATTCGTCAGATTTTCTGTAACACAAACCAACATTAGCAGTACCTTTCAGATACCTTAGAATCCTCTTAACAGCAGTTAAGTGTGATTCTCTAGGATCTGATTGGAATCTAGCACATAAACAAACACTAAACAGAATGTCTGGTCTAGAAGCAGTCAAATAAAGAAGAGATCCTATCATACCTCTGTAGAGTTTCTGATCTACCTTCTTACTTACCTCTTCCTTACCTAGAGTGCTTGTAGGATGCATTGGAGTCTTTGCCATTTTGCTATCCAGCATGTTAAACTTCTTCAGAAGCTCTTTAACATACTTGGTCTGATGTATGTAGGTGCACTCTGGAGTCTGATTTACTTGGATTCCCAGAAAGAATCTCAATTCTCCCATCATGCTCATCTCAAATTCTGCCTGCATACATTTAGCAAACTCCTTTCCAAGCATAATATTTGTTGATCCAAAAATAATATCATCTACATAAATTTGACAAATCAACAAATCTTTCTTAATGGTTTTACAAAATAGTGTGGTATCCACTTTTCCTCTGATGAAATTTTTCTTCAGAAGAAAATTACTCAACCTCTCATACCAAGCTCTGGGAGCTTGTTTTAGTCCATAAAGAGATTTTTTCAGTTTGTAAACATGATCTGGAAAATTTTCATTTTCAAAACCAGGAGGTTGGTGGACATACACTTCCTCTTCTATAATTCCATTAAGAAAAGCACTTTTAACATCCATCTGATAAAGAGTGATGTTATGTTGTGCAGCAAATGAAATAAGCAAGCGTATAGACTCTAACCTTGCAACAGGAGCATATGTTTCTGTGTAGTCTATGCCTTCTTGTTGACTGTAGCCTTGAGCAACCAGTCTTGCTTTGTTCCTTTCAACTTCTCCTTTCTCATTAAGTTTATTTCTGAAAACCCATTTTGTTCCAATGACATTGAAACCTTTAGGTCTTGGAACCAGATCCCAGACTTCATTCCTTGTGAATTGATTCAGCTCCTCTTGCATAGCTAAAATCCATTCATTATCTTCCAGAGCCTCATCAACAGATGTTGGTTCTATAATTGACACTAAGCCACAGAAGGAAGATTCAGAAGTTCTGAGAAATGCTCTTGTCCTTATTGGATCATCTTTCTTTCCAATTATCACATCCTCTGGATGAGAAGCTTTCATTCTGGAAGAAGATCCTCTGACTGTTGGTCTTTCAGAAATATGCAGATTGTCAAGTTGGGAAGTTAGAGGCATAGCATCTGGGTTTGCTTCAGAGTCTTTGTCTTCAGTCTTGTCTGCCTCTGAGCCTTCAGAGTCTGTGAGAATAACTTCTCTATCTGCAGAACTTTCAACTTGCTTTGGCTTTTCAGAGCCAAGCTTATCATCAAATCTAACATGAATAGATTCTTCCACAATCTGTGTTTCAGTATTGAATACTCTGTAGCCTTTAGAGCGTTCAGAATAACCAAGCATGAAACACTTCTGTGCTTTGGAATCAAACTTGTTCAGATGATCTTTAGTGTTAAGCATATAACAAATACATCCAAATGGATGAAAATAAGCAATGTTGGGCTTTCTGTTTCTCCACAATTCATAGGGAGTCTTTTCCAGAAGAGGTCTTACAGACACTCTGTTCTGAATATAACATGCTGTATTTATTGCTTCTGCCCAAAAGTATTTTGCCAGATTTGTCTCGTTGATCATGGTTCTGGCCATTTCTTGCAATGTTCTATTTTTCCTCTCTACAACTCCATTTTGTTGTGGAGTTCTAGGACAGGAGAAATCATGTGCAATTCCTTTTTCAGAAAAATATTTTTCAAAATATTTGTTTTCAAATTCACCACCATGATCACTTCTGACTTTAATAATTTTGCATTCTTTTTCAGTCTGGACTTGATTGCAGAAGTCAATGAACACAGAATGAGACTCATCCTTGTGTTTTAGAAACTTTACCCATGTCCATCTGCTGTAGTCATCTACAATGACTAACCCATACTTCTTGCCTCTGATGGATGCAGTTTTCACTGGTCCAAACAGATCAATATGAAGTAATTCCAATGGTCTAGAAGTGGAAACAACATTTTTTGGTTTAAAATGAGATTTTGAAAATTTACCCTTTTGACATGCGCCACACAGAGCATCTGAATTGAACTTCAGATTAGGGAGTCCTCTGACCAGATTGAGTTTATTAATCTGAGATATACGTCTCATATTAATATGTCCCAATCTTCTATGCCAGACCCATTGCTCATCATTCACAGATAAAAGGCATTTTACATTTTGAACTTTAAGTTCTGAAAGGTTAATTTTGTAAATGTTGTTTTTCCTCTTTCCACTGAATAGGATTGAACCATTCTTTTGACATACAGCTTTGCAACATTTTTGATTAAAGATGATATCATAACCATTGTCACTTAATTGACTTATGGACAATAGATTATGTTTCAATCCTTCAACTAACAGAACATTAGAAATAGAGGGTAGGTTACCATTACCTATTGTACCAGAGCCAATGATCTTGCCCTTCTGGTTCCCTCCAAATTTCACGTCCCCTCCAGATCTAAGTTCCAGGCTTTGGAACATAGACCTTTCGCCCGTCATATGTCGTGAGCATCCAGAGTCCAGGTACCATGATTGGTGTCTGGATTTTGCTGCTAAGAACATCTGCAACAGGTATTATTTTACTTTTAGGTACCCAGATCATCTTGGGTCCTTTGGGGTTAGATGTTCTGTGGTTTTGCCTAAACTTCTGTTTTTCAACATAGTGTTTATTCTGGCTAGCCCTTGGCTTAAACACATAAGTACTCTTTTCAGAGCTTGTATGTTTAATATCATTCAGATGACCAAACTTAAAATGAGAATACAGAGGAGTCTTCTTGATGAAGAGTTTATCAACAGATTTTGGATTGCTTCCAGAGGAAGATTCACATCCAATGCCTCTTCTGTTGTTCCCACTAACACCATAGATCATAGAAGCCATTTTGCTTCTGTCTATGCTTTTAGTGAGGAATCTTTTAAAACTGGAGTCATATTTTTCTAAAATATTTTCACTTGACTCTGTTTCAGTATCAGATTCTTGTTGAGTTGTTTCTAAATCATTTTTGAGTTTTAAATTTATTTCTTTCTGCTCAACAAGTTCTGTTCTCAGAAGATCAATCTCAGATTCAAGATTGCTTTTCAGCTTCTTGTATTTGAGTTTAATCTTGCTGTAGCTTTCCAACATGTCAGATAAACTTTCAACAAGTTCAGCTCTGGAGAGTTCAGAAAATACCTCTTCAGAGTCAGAGTCTGATTCTGACTCAGATTCAGATGATGACGTTCCTTCATCTTGATCATTTGTGTTGGCCATCAGCGCAACATTTGCACATTCTTCCTCAGATTCAGAAGATGATTCAGATTCATCTGAGTCATCCCATGTAGCCATCAGAACCTTTTTCTTTTTATCAAACTTCCTTTTGGGTTTTTCCTTTTGAAGTTTGGGACATTCACTCTTGCAGTGTCCAGGTTCTTTACATTCATAGCAAGTGACCTCTTTCTTGCCAGATCTTCTGTGTCCAGAAGATTCTCTCTTTTGATCAGATCTTCTGAAGTTGTTGAACTTCTTCCCTTTGTGCTTCCAGAGTTTGTTGATCCTTCTGGACAGCATGGATAGTTCATCTTCTTCTTCAGAAGAAGATTCCTCAGAGCTTTCTTCATTTACCTGCAAAGCTTTAACAGATTTGTTAGATTTAAAAGCTAAGGATTTACCTTTATCTTTCTTCTGGGGTTCATCTTCCTCCAGCTCAATCTCATGACTTCTCAAAGAACTGATGAGTTCTTCTAATGAGATTTTGTTCAGATCCTTGGCCAGCTTCAATGCAGTCACCATAGGTCTCCATCTGGTAGGAAGACTTCTGATGATCTTCTTGACATGATCAGATGTTGAGTAGCCCTTGTCCAGAACTTTCAACCCAGCTGTTAGAATCTGAAATCTGGAAAACATAGTCTCAATGTTCTCAGATTCTTCCATCTTGAACGCTTCATACTTCTGTATCAGCGCCAGAGCCTTTGTTTCTTTCACCTGAGAGTTTCCCTCATGAGTCATTTTGAGAGACTCAAACATATCATGAGCAGTGTCTCTGTTGGTAATCTTCTCATACTCTGTATGAGAGATTGCATTAAGAAGTATGGTTCTGGCTTTGTGATGATTCTTGAATTCTTTCTTCTGCTCCTCAGTCATTGATTTTCTATCAATCTTTTTGCCATCCTTAGTAGGATGTTCATATCCATCAATGACTAAATCCCAGAGATCAGCATCATACCCCAAGAAAAAACTTTCAAGTCTATCTTTCCAATAATCAAATTTTTCTCCATCAAACATTGGAGGTTTGGTGCTGATTCTGTCTCCTTCATATTTGTTGCTTGATGTAGGAATATCACCCATATTAGCAACCAAATAAATAACAGAGTATTCTTCTCACTGGATCTTTATCTGTCACGGTTAAGTGAATGCACACGCAGAACCGGAGCTCTGATGCCAACTGAAGGTGAGAAAATACTTAGAAGGGGGGTTGAATAAGTATGACAGAAAATAATCAAAGATAAAAACTCAAGTATTTTTATCCTGGTTCGTTGAACTCAACTACTCCAGTCCACCCTTTTCAAGAGTGATTTGCCTTTCTCAACAAGGACTTAATCCACTATTCAAATCAACTGATTACAAATAGCAACACCTAAGAACAACTGTTCTTAGTCTTCTCAAGAGCTACTGATCTAACCTAGATCCTCTTAAGGAAAACAACACCTAAGAACAACTGTTCTTAGTCTTCTCAAGAGCTACTGATCTAACCTAGATCCTCTTAAGGAAAACTTCCTTTACAAATTAATGTAATACAATGTAAGAGTAATAAAATGCTTCTATGAAAGCTATAAACACAACTGTGTTATTTCTCTAAGTTTAGAACAAAGTATGAACTATAAAGAATATGAGAGCTTGAGAGTTTCTTCGCTTGAGAATAAGTTTTTCAAACTTCGTCTTTTTTCTTTTTTCTCTTTTTTTCACACTGAAGAAAGTGCTATGATATCCTTTATATAGCCACTTGAATATTGGAGAGAATATAATACCGTTGGAGAAGATATTTCCAATATCAAATAGTACTGTCCTTTGTACTATTGCAGCAGAGAGACGGCGCACAAAATGTGGGTGTAGCAATTGTCTGCTGAGCTGTGAATTTACCATATATGGAATGTATCAGAGGAATAATCTTCTTGCAGAGATTTATGTCTATCCCAATTAAGGAAAGATTTGCTGGCATATTCCAACGGATATATTAAAATAATCTTCTTCAAATAATTCTTCAGATAGTTCAGATCAACAATCAATATCAGAGTCTTCAGTCTTCAGAATCTTCTGGAAACTTCAGAGCCTAAGATGTTCTTCAGATGTTGCTGAATCAGAGTCTGGTGCAGCTGTGTGCTTGAAGCGTAACATGCTCTTAGATCAGAGTCTTCACTCAGATCAGAGTCTTCTCTCATTCAGAGTCTCTTCACTTAGAGTCTTCTTTCATTCAGATTCTTGATAATATATGCAGCATGTTGTATCTTCAGAATCTTGATGACTAAGCTCTTATACTTCAGATTCTTCTAGTCTTCAGATGCTCTTGAGCCATTCAGAATTTATTGTTCACATCAAATTTGCTCTTTAAGATTAAAATCTTTTGTGCCTGTAGAAAACAGTTTAGAACAAATTTAGAGAGTATAATTCTTGTATACAAATTATCATTAATGTTATCATCAAAACATAGAGATATTACTAAGACACAATCTGTGCTCTTACACTTTTTCACCACAGTTATAAAAGGTAGGCATAGTGGCCCTGCAATCCGCTATCACATGACCTGGCTTACCACACTTGAAACACTTCTTCACCTTGTTAGGACACTCATTATCACGATGACCCGCGCCGCCGCATCGAAAACATTTCAAATCAGCAGATGTCTTCCCTTCTCTGGACTTCTTATCAGTAGTGGCCTTATGTTTTCCCTTATCAGCAGGAACACTGTAAGGAGTACCACCAAACCTCTGCTTACCTTTACGGTCATTCACAGCCTTATAGTGTGCAATCCTGGCCCGGTTATCATTATCATAAATCCTGCTTCTGCTTACCAGCTCCGGATAATTCCTGATCTTCTGACAAGCAATCCCCAACTTAACTTCTGGACGCAGCCCATTCTCAAATTTCAAACCCTTAGAGGTCATCACATCTTCAGTATTGTAATGAGGACAATACTACACCAGCTCTTCAAATTTCGCAGCATACTCTGCTACGGTCAGATTACCCTGCTTCAGCTCTAGGAACTCTACCTCCTTAGCACTTTGTATGGAAGTATTTCTCCAGAAAACCCTTTCGAACTACATCCCAAGTAATTGTAGTTCCAGCAGTCTCCAATCTTTGAGGACTGTTATCCCACCAAGCCTCAGTTTCACCTTCCAGCATGTGAGTACCAAACCTCACCTTTTGCTCATCA
Source organism: Lathyrus sativus (assembly GCA_963859935.3). Taxonomy (NCBI): domain Eukaryota; kingdom Viridiplantae; phylum Streptophyta; class Magnoliopsida; order Fabales; family Fabaceae; genus Lathyrus; species Lathyrus sativus. The sequence continues at coordinate 346,267,546 of OZ012736.1, forward strand.
CTACAACCCTTTGTCCTGAAATTTTTCTCAATTGCCTTCAGCCACTTCTGTGCAGCTTCAGGGTCCAAAATTCCTCCTTAAAACGTCAGTGGCTTGTTACTCTGAAACTGTGCCAAATCTCGGAATTGTGCACCGCAACATGGTTCTGATTAGCAACCACCTGCGCCATCGCTTGCATTGCAGCAGCCAAAGCAGCATCATTCCTTCCCGCCATACTGCTTAACAATGACAACACCAGGTTAAAAGATACACAATCTCTATCCTAAGGACAGACTCAACAACTACACTGGCCGGACGGACCGACCTGCTCTGATACCAATTTTAACACCCCACTTCCCAGAATTCAAATAAATACAATTATTTCAAAATAACATCAAAGTTGTCCCCCAAAATGGGATATCACATCAAACAGTTCAACATATCTCTTCATTATATGATTTTCAAAATAAAGCAGCGGAAAATTATTATTATCCATCATTCACGGCCATGCGCCAAAATACACAAAAGTATTCATTAACAAGGTTCACCATAATGATACGTCACAGGAATAAAACAAGTTCAACATAAAAACAAATAAACACTCAATTCCCGTGCTACGTATTAGAGCATCCTAAGACTCGACTTGCACACCACTATCCAAGCTAGCTAAGTACCTGGATTATCTGTACTTCCGAAGAAGCACAGACCACAACAACAACAAAGGGGTGAGAAAACATGATCAAAATTATCGGTAATAAGATACATGAATAAAAGGCAGTAAATGTACAAATCATCACCCCATCATCATTAATCACGACCTACTGTCCAATCATCAAATACAACATCCAATAATGCAATTATGCAACTCAACTCCATGCATGCGGTACCGACTCATTGGTTCATTCAATCGAACCCCGGATAGATCACATACACCCCTCCTTGGCAGTGATCTATCCCCACCATTCTCCACAAAGGAGTACGGATGATCGCATACACTCATCCTGAGCAACGATTCATCCCACCAAAATCACCATGATATGCACGACACCAAATACACAACAAATAACTCAAGCACACTAAGTGCACATGATCCTACTGATCACATTACCATACACAGCCAATAAATTCAAGCATACTAAGTGCACACGACCCTCCTGATCTCATCATCATGCATCATATATATTTATACACCAATCAACCATGTTAATCAAATTAAAATCCATACTACATAATTTTGCCTCTTTAACATCGGGCATACACTCTTCACTATTAAACACCATATCTATACTCATCACGACCAAAAGGGGTCCTACGAAATGACAGAACAAACCATACAGCACAAAAATCACAATCTGTTGTCATGCTCCCTGGCTCATTCGCTTAGTGAAGCCCTAGAGAACGCTCGCTAGCTGCTCGCCTAGCGAACCCCCTAGCGAAGGCAGAAAGTAGCTACTGGACATGTTCGCTACCTGTCATACCCTAAATTTGTCCTACCCCTTTTTGTAAATATTTTCGCATTTATTGTTTCATGCCGTTTAAACACGTATCCACCCGAAATTGGGCGTTTTTCAAATTTATTCTCTTTGACCAATTAAAGCGTGACACGTATCCTAAATTTTTTTATGAATATTATTTTATTTCAATTTCTTAACTTTTCTCTTTCTTTTAAAATATTTCTAATAATAATAGTATTTTGTATATATATATATATATATATATATATATATATATATATATATATATATATATATATATATATATATATATATATATATATATATATATATATATATATATATATATATATATATATATATATATATATATATATATATATATATATATATATATATATATATATATATATATATATATATATATATATATATATATATATATATATATATATATATATATATATATATATATATATATATATATATATATATATATATATATCTTAGATTATTTATGTTAATAATATTAATTAGGTTTATATCAATTTATTTGTATTAATTAGTGTAATATTAGTTTTCTTATAGTTTTATCAATTTGCTTGTTATAGTTAATAGTTTATATTGTTAATATTAATTAGTAGTTAATATGTTTAATTAATATAAAAAAACAAAAGAAAATTGTTTGGAAAAATATTTGGATTTACATAAGGTCCATCGTGTAGGCCCATTGGAGAGGCTGAGGGAGAGAGTCCGCAGGTTATAAAGGGAAGGGGAGATTGATTCAGAGAGTGTAAGAACAGAGTATGCCTAAGAGGGGGGGGGGGGGGGTGAATTAGGACTTTTGAAATTTTTCCGGTTTTTATGGTATTTTGAAATATCACTGGTTTGTGTTTTTGGTTATGAAAGCAGAAAAAGAAAGATAAAAGAACAATGGACACCAGGATTTATAGTGGTTCCCCTCACAATCCGAGAGTACTCCACTCCCCTTTCAACATGAAAGAGAATTTTCACTATTGTTTAATAAAGTACAACCTATCACACCATCAACCGGTGAGGCCTACTATCAAACAATAAAACTAACAAGTGTACAAGAACAATCCTCTTGTAAACACTCACCCTTGTGTCCAACAATCCTGGATCACAAGTCAATATACACAAGTTTGTAAAGATTTGAATTTGAGAGTAATGGTATCAATGTTGATCTTCTCCAAATGATCAGAATTCACTCTTACAATTTTCAATACAAGTGTTCAAGGATGAATATGAAATTTATGCACATATGAACACTTAATGAAAGTTTTTGAAAATGGTGAATTTGATTCTAAGACACTTTGAAAAATGAATGTAGAAAATGTTTTTTGTGTTATGTTCTATTTTTCAAAATGAAGAACTCAGAATTTATATGAGTAAAATAACCTTTCAGAAAAGGTATAATTTTAAAAGATTCAAACCATGAAAAGGTATGTTTTTAAAATAATTTTTGAACTTGAAACAAAGCAATTTTTCACTGCACGTTCAGTGTTAATCGGTTAACCCATATGGTTAATCGGTTAACACTGGTACGTTAGCCCAGAAAATTCAAAATTCAAATTGGTTAACCGGTTAACCTATATGGTTAATCGGTTAACACTGCTAATTTTCAGAAAAATGCTTTTTAAAATTAATGTTATACCATTTTTAAGGTTTCAAAAACATGCTTATGTATTATGCAAAAATGATTGATGTTTTTTGAACACTTGTATATCAATTTATAAGGGTGGATTTTGATATACCAGTAATGCAGCCAAGTCTGGAAGAATCATAGTTCCATATGTAGCTTGACTTGAAAGATAGGTTGACTTGATCTTGATAACTTTGAACGGCTTGTCTTTTTGCAATCAAGAGATGACTTTGAGTAGTATTGACATCATCAAAACTTGAGACTGAAGCATGCTTCTACATTCTCCCCCTTTTTGATGATGACAATCAAAAATGTTGTGCGATATCTCTTGGTTCTTGATCTGGTTCGCCCCCTATGTCTAGCAACTCCCCCTATCTTACAGAGGAAAAAAATCTGCACACAGAGAGACATTAAAAGAACCAAGCTCTTTTAGAGACATTAAAAGAACCAAGCTCTTCTCCCCCTTTGACATCAGCAAAAAGGAAGAGCTTTCAAAGAAATCACAAGATAGCAGTATATAGTAATAAGCACATGCAAAGCCAAGTAAACACAAAGCATAAACAGTAGTACATATAAAATGCAGCAAATAGAAATTGTACTTGTTACAATAAAACATAGTTCAAATGAAAGCATAAAAACTTAAGACTAGAAAGCAAAGCAGTAAAAACAACAGCAGCAGCATATTCTCTAAAAATCCTCATCCGCCATATCCTCCTCCTCTTCTTCTTCATCACTATCAACCTCTTCTTCAATCTCGTCGTCCACAACTCGGGTGTTGGAATATGGAGGGTTAAGAATGAGGTTTCTAAGGGAGGCAATTGCTCGGGAGGTCTCTCTATGCATATTCATGGATTCTCGATGCTGGTTCATCATGGTTGTGTAGAGAAACTCACCGGTAAGACCCCCTTCAGGCATTGGATATGCGTGATGCACAGGACCGTCATCAGTATACCTGTAGGTACCGTCAGCCGCCTTGATGATTCCAGTATTCTTCACAATATTAATTTCATTGATCTCATTAGTTGTAGGTTTCATCTTGGAGGATGGTTCTCTGTTGAGGTCAAGTTCAGTTAATTCCAGAATTCTAGAAACCAAGCGAGCATACGGCAGCCGGGTAATGCAATGAAGTTGTTGCTGCAGATGATACATAATAGTCAAAATCCAATTGACTCTGATGCGATTCTTAATAGCAAAGATTAGCTGCATTTCCAAGTCGTTGATCTGAGAGTGATTTGAGTCCTTTAGAATGAGGACATAGCAGATAATGTAGTGAAGCATTCGATCGGATACTGTCAGATTCTTGGCATAGCACAACATACGAGCGGTGCGAGAGTTTGCAATAACAGTTTCTTTTGGGAACCTGCAAATCTGATAGTAATACTCCATTTTATCATAGTTTGCCCAGGGTCCATCTACATGGTTTACACCTTTCCTCAGGAAGCATCCTTTTGATGGAATCTTAAGGTGTCTAGCAAGGGTGGATAAATTCTCAACAAACTCATGATCTCTAATGGTGGACCGGATCATGTGGTTCTCATCCATGTCCAGATATACAGACATTTTATTCATAAAAGCTTTAACCAGATCAGGATAGATAATACCAGAGTCGGTGACGAACTTGTCGATACGCTGATATTCCAATAGAGTAGGAAAATCAAAAGATATTGCAGGAAAAGCTCGAAGATTCACATACTTTACCGGCATAAGTTGACGAACACGCACTTTGAAATCCATCCGTCTCTTTTTGGTGGTTTCCATTGGAATACTGTCGTCATCTGATTCTGATGCAGAATGATGTTCTGGAAGTTTTCCCTTGCCGCAGTTTGATGCTGAAGCCATGGATGGAGGTTTGAGAGAACTGGGGTTGTGGGTTCTGAGGAAGTTAGGGTTTGAGAAGTTGTGGGGAGTTTTTCCAACTTGTAAGAGTGGGAGAGAGAAGTTAGGATTTTAAGAGGGAATGTGGATTTTGGATATGGATTTGGATATTTAAGAGAATATGGACCACACAAAATATATAAAGAAAAATATAAAATTTTCAAAAATTTTAATTAATTTTCGTTTCTGATTTTTTGAAAAATTAACAGTGTTAATCGGTTAACCATATAGGTTAATCGGTTAACACATTAAAAAATTTAATCAGAATTGAAAATTCAACAGTGTTAATCGGTTAACCCATATGGTTAATCGATTAACATGCTCGAATTTTTGAAAAATACATAAAAAAAAACAGAATGCATACACATGAAAACATATCACAAATAATGCATACATATGATAGAGAAAAAGTCAGATGTCACCTTCATCAAGAATCCCAAGTTCTCTCCGAATTTTGTAGAATGATTCTTTTGCCAAAGGCTTGGTGAAGATGTCGGCGAGTTGGTTGTGTGTGTCGACGAAAGTAACATCAACATCTCTGTTTAATACGTGATCTCGAAGGAAATGATGCCGGATATCAATGTGCTTTGTTCTGGAATGCATAACCGGAGTCTTTGTGATATTTATGGCACTAGTATTGTCATATCGTAGAGGAATGCATCCGAGGTCAACACCATAATCCAGAAGTTGTTGTTTCAGCCATAAAATCTGTGCACAGCAACTTCCTGCGGCGATGTATTCTGCTTCGGCGGTGCTGAGTGCTACACAAGCTTGCTTCTTGCAGGCCCATGATACTAGAGCATTTCCGAGAATATGACATGTACCACTTGTACTTTTTCTATTGGTTTTGCATCCTGCATAGTCAGCGTCAGAATAACCAACTAAAGAACAAGTACTACCTTTAGGATACCATAATCCGACGTTGGTCGTTCCTTTGAGATACTTGATAATTCTCTTCACAGCAGTGAGATGCGATTCCTTCGGATTTGCTTGGAAACGCGCACACAAACAAACACTAAACATAATGTCAGGACGGCTTGCCGTCAAGTATAGTAATGAACCAATCATACCTCGATATTTAGTAATATCAATTGGAGTACCAGATTCATCTTGATCAACATACGTTCCGGATCCCATAGGAGTAGACATCAACTTGCAATTATCCATATCGAATTTCTTTATTAATTCCTTACAGTACTTGGATTGGTTGAGGAAGATTCCATCCTTGGTTTGCTTGATTTGTAGTCCAAGAAAATAATTTAACTTTCCCATCATGGACATCTCGAATTCTTCTCGCATCATGAGTGAGAATTCTTCGCACAGTTCTTTGTTTGTTGATCCAAATATGATGTCGTCGACGTAGACTTGTACTAACAAGGTGTTACCCTTGATCTTCTTTATAAACAGCGTCTTGTCAACCTTTCCTTTTGTAAATCCTTTCTCACATAAGAAGTTGCTAAGGCGATCATACCATGCTCGTGGTGCTTGTTTTAGTCCGTAGAGTGCCTTTTTCAGTTTGTAAACATGTGAGGGATTCTTGAAGTCTTCAAAACCCGGAGGTTGTTTGACGTAGACTTCCTCATTGATGTAGCCATTCAGGAAAGCGCTTTTGACATCCATCTGGAACAATTGAAAATTCATAGAACACGCGTAAGCAAGTAGTAATCTAATTGCTTCTAACCTTGCTACCAGAGCAAATGTTTCATCAAAATCAATTCCTTCCTCCTGGTTGTAGCCTTGTGCGACCAATCTTGCCTTGTTACGAACTATAATCCCATTTTCGTCAAGTTTGTTCTTGAACACCCATCTGGTTCCTATAATATGCTTATTGTCTGGTCTTGGTACAAGGGTCCAAACTTGATTTCTTTCAAAATGATTAAGTTCTTCTTGCATTGCTATAATCCATTGGTCGTCGCCTAAAGCTTCATCGATCTTTGATGGTTCAATTTGAGATACAAACGCCATGTTGAGACAAGCATCCTTTAAATTAAGTCGAGTTGCAACGCCTTGACTAATATCACCAATAACTTTATCAATTGGGTGATCTCTGTGTGTTCTCCATTCTTTCGGAAGATCTTGATTTTCTTGAGTAACATCTTCTTGTAATATTGTTTGATCTTTTGAAACAATTTCTTCATTTTGTGAAGTATCTACAAAATCATCATCATCATCCAAAACAATATTATCCTCTTTCGAGGGGTTAGTCTCATCAAACGAAACATGAATGGAATCTTCAATGGTAAGAGTTCTTTTATTAAAAATTCTAAAAGCTTTACTATAAAGAGAGTAACCAAGAAAGATACCTTCGTCGGACTTCTCATCAAACTTACCGAGATTGTCCTTATTGTTGTTGAGAACGAAGCATTTGCAGCCAAATATGTGGAAGAATGATATATTCGGTTTCCTTCCCTTGAACAACTCATACGGAGTCTTTTTGAGTAGCGGTCGAATATTCACGCGGTTGCTTACAAAGCATGCCGTGCTTACTGCTTCTGCCCAAAAATATTTTGGAAGATTTGTGTCGCTGAGCATTGTTCTAGCAAGTTCAACTAGTGAACGATTCTTCCGTTCTACGACGCCGTTTTGTTGAGGAGTTCTTGGTGCCGAAAAATTATGAGAAATTCCATGTTCTTCGCAAAATTCTTCAAAGTCTGAATTTTGAAATTCTCCATCGTGGTCGCTTCTTATGGAGGCTATAGTGAGTGACTTCTCGTTTTGAATTTGTTTTGCATACTTTTTGAATGCTTTAAATGCATCATTTTTCTGCACTAAAAACATTGTCCAGGTATATCGAGAAAAATCATCAACAATAACCAAAGCATAAATACTACCTCCAAAGCTCTTCGTTCTTGATGGACCAAAAAGATCCATGTGCAACAATTGAAGTGGTCTTGATGTAGAAACCACTTGCTTGGATTTGAAAGTTGTCTTGGTCTGTTTTCCCTTTTGACATGCATCGCATAATTTATCCTTGATGAACTTTATCTTCGGAAGCCCAACAACCAGATCATGCTTGATTAATTTGTTTAAATGCTCCATGTGAATGTGAGCAAATATTTTATGCCAAAGCCATGCCTCGTTGTTGTTCGCCATAAGACACTTTACCTTCAAGGAAGAGTCATCAAAAGAAATCATAAAAATATTATTATATCTTTTACCTTTTAGCAGAATCTCATGAGTGACTTCGTGTTCGATCAAGCATTCCTCCTTTGTGAAGTTGATTTTGAACCCTTTGTCACACAATTGACTGATGCTAAGCAGGTTATGCTTAAGGCCTTCAACAAAAAGAACGTCTTCGATGATTGTACATGGAGGTGCACCAATGGTTCCAACTCCAAGAATTTTTCCTTTATTATCATCATCGTAAGTGACGTATCCTTTGGCCTTTAATGATAGACTTGAAAATTTGTTTATATCTCCCGTCATATGCTTCGAGCAGCCATTATCAAGATACCATTGATTTGTGGTTGTCTTCAAGCATACCTACAAAACAAAATTAGGTAGTGTTAGGTACCCAAATTGCTTTGGGTCCTTGATAGTTAGTACCCTTTTCCACCCACACATAATGCCCCTTTGCAATACCAATATTACGTACATAGCAGGCATTAGGTGTGTGCCCTTTAATACCACAATAAAAACATGTAGGTTGAAAATGACTTCTATATCTAGGAATATAATCCTTTTTCTTATTAATTCTTTTCTTGTTATGATTTTGATGCTGAGTTTTAGAAGTGCTTGTCTCTTCCTTCACAATTTGTTCACTTGCTCTTACGAAAATGGTCTTATTGGTGCTTGGTTTTGAAAATTTAGAATATCCCAATCCACTTTTATCATTAGGATACCTTTGATGTTTAAGAATCTCTTCCAAGCCAATTTGACCTTTTTGGTATCTTTCTAAAACTCTTTTAAGTTGAACAATTTGAAATGACAAAGACTTACAATTCTTACATACAAGACTTTGTTTTTCATCCATCACTTTTTGTTTTTCATCTTCAATATTTTTTAAGAGATCAGAATTTTGTTTTTCCAAAATTAAAATTCTTTTCTTTTGTGATGAGATGTCTTTATACAAAGTCTTGCACTCTTTTAAAAGTTCATCTATAACTTCTTGTGCATCATTATCATAGACAAAAAAATTACTACTAACCTCATTTTCGTCATCGGAATGGTGAGAGGCCATTAAGGCAATATTTGCGCTTTCATCGCTATCTGATTCCGATGATGAACTCACTTCGTTGTCGTCCCATGCGACATAAGCCTTCTTTGTTTTGAAATCCTTCTTGCCCTTGAATTTTCCTTTATTTGCGAGTTTTGGGCAGTCTGGCTTTATGTGACCTTGTTTTCCACATTCATAACATGTAATTTCTTGGTTTGATGTGGATGCCTCCTTTTTCCTGAAATGTCTATTCTTTTTAGAAAAAGAAGAAGTTTTATTATTATTGAAAAACTTACCAAGCTTCTTTACTAGAAGCATGAAATTTTCGTCTTCGGAAGATTTGTCAATTTTGTCATCCTTTGTGTCAGTCTTCAAGGCAATTCCTTTGGACTTCTTGTCTTGACTTTCATGTTTCTCAAGCCTTCCAAGTTCCAGTTCATGCTCTTGAAGTTTCCCGAATAATGAAGCGGATGTCATTGTTGAAAGACTTTTCTTTTCCGAAATGGCGGTCACCTTTGGTTGCCATTCTCTTGTCAAGGATCTCAGGACTTTTAAGTTGAGATCATCGTTGGTGAAGGTCTTCCCAAGAGCAATCAGATGATTTGTTAGATGAACGAACCTCTTTTGCAAGGCAACAATAGATTCACCGGGCTGCATACGGAACATCTCATATTCTTGACTTAACGTGTTAAGTCTTGATCTTTTTACTTCTGCTGTTCCTTCATGCGTTTCTACCAAGGTATCCCAAATCTGTTTTGCCGATTTACACTGTGATATGCGAAAGAATTCATCCATACTGAGAGCGCTTTGAAGTATGTTGATTGCTTTCTTCTCATTCAAGATTCTCTTCTTGTCATCTTCATCATATGAGGATTTAATCTTTGGGGTTCCAACACCATTTACCACACTTGTAGGAACATGTGGACCAGTTTCAACGGTTTCCCATATACCATCTCCTTGAGCCTCAAGATGTGCCATCATACGGATTTTCCAAAAATCGAAGTATTATCCAGAAAAGAGTGGTGGTTTGTTACTACTTCCACCATCTTTGAAAACCGGGTTGGTACTTGCGGAAGCCATACTGAATCGTTATGAACAGGTTACCTTAACCTGCTCTGATGCCAATTGTAAGAACAGAGTATGCCTAAGAGGGGGGGGGGGTGAATTAGGACTTTTGAAATTTTTTCGGTTTTTATGGTATTTTGAAATATCACTGGTTTGTGTTTTTGGTTATGAAAGCAGAAAAAGAAAGATAAAAGAACAATGGACACCAGGATTTATAGTGGTTCCCCTCACAATCCGAGAGTACTCCACTCCCCTTTCAACATGAAAGAGAATTTTCACTATTGTTTAATAAAGTACAACCTATCACACCATCAACCGGTGAGGCCTACTATCAAACAATAAAACTAACAAGTGTACAAGAACAATCCTCTTGTAAACACTCACCCTTGTGTCCAACAATCCTGGATCACAAGTCAATATACACAAGTTTGTAAAGATTTGAATTTGAGAGTAATGGTATCAATGTTGATCTTCTCCAAATGATCAGAATTCACTCTTACAATTTTCAATACAAGTGTTCAAGGATGAATATGAAATTTATGCACATATGAACACTTAATGAAAGTTTTTGAAAATGGTGAATTTGATTCTAAGACACTTTGAAAAATGAATGTAGAAAATGTTTTTTGTGTTATGTTCTATTTTTCAAAATGAAGAACTCAGAATTTATATGAGTAAAATAACCTTTCAGAAAAGGTATAATTTTAAAAGATTCAAACCATGAAAAGGTATGTTTTTAAAATAATTTTTGAACTTGAAACAAAGCAATTTTTCACTGCACGTTCAGTGTTAATCGGTTAACCCATATGGTTAATCGGTTAACACTGGTACGTTAGCCCAGAAAATTCAAAATTCAAATTGGTTAACCGGTTAACCTATATGGTTAATCGGTTAACACTGCTAATTTTCAGAAAAATGCTTTTTAAAATTAATGTTATACCATTTTTAAGGTTTCAAAAACATGCTTATGTATTATGCAAAAATGATTGATGTTTTTTGAACACTTGTATATCAATTTATAAGGGTGGATTTTGATATACCAGTAATGCAGCCAAGTCTGGAAGAATCATAGTTCCATATGTAGCTTGACTTGAAAGATAGGTTGACTTGATCTTGATAACTTTGAACGACTTGTCTTTTTGCAATCAAGAGATGACTTTGAGTAGTATTGACATCATCAAAACTTGAGACTGAAGCATGCTTCTACAGAGAGAACCCTTATTCACTATTCACAGCCGCCACAAATACCCTAAATCAACCGCCCCAATTCGGATGCACTGTTCACATTTCCCAAAATCCCTAAATCGACGCAGCCCCAAATCTAACCCCAAACCCTAACATTGGCCGTCGTTTTTTTTCCCACAAAACCATCATCCTCACCACTATCTTCTTCATCGCATCCATTTCCTCTCCCATTTTTATCACAGACGGACCAAAACCGCAAGCCACCCACAGATCTTCAAGCTCGACCTTCAAATCTTCCTCATTCACTTCTATTCGCAGCCACACCGACGTTTAAAGCTCAAGCATCACGCCTCCCTTGCAACTCAACCTTGTTTCGAGCATTAACGTTCGCAATAGCGCATCTCTGTGACATTGGCCGTAGTTGTCTTTTTTCAGCACGACTCTGTGACGACAGCCGCGGGCGCCAACCAGTTACAACTCAACGAAGGTGTTTCGAACACCAGATACAAACTGGCAACAGTTCAATAATGGCCACGGAAACAACGTTGATGACACAGTGATAAACTGCTTGCGGTTTACCAAGTTCAACAATGATATAACCTCTGTGTGGATTCAACGAAAGACTCAGGGCTCCCGCAATCATTCATGGCGACAGCATTGACGATTCACGGAGCACTCTCAACATCGTTCCCATATGCCGCTGAGACAAGGATTTGATTTCTAAACCACGACTAGATGAATAACATTGTATGACTCAGCTCCTGGCTCCGAAAACGCGTTGTGCAATTTTTTCCAAGCTTCGACGCGTCTAACCACGCAACGGTGATTTGAGCTCGTTTTGGTTGAGAGGGTATTAACGATATTAGTTCCATCCAATTTCAACACGGCAACACCGGATCATAAAACTCACAACAGCGAGAGCGTGCAGGCATGAGCAACAATAGCTGCGACAACAGCCACGATTTGCTCTTCAACAACCGCAGCTGATGGTACGAGAGTGAAAGGGAAGAATAGGAACGATTTCTCAGCAGCAACAATAGGTCATTGACAGCCGCGACAAGCAAGTAAAATGATGCGAATTACAAGGTGGAACTCGTTACAGAGCCTGCTACAATTGACAGAGCAGTTTGTAGCAGCGAAAACCCATGTCTCAATCGAGATCAACCTCTCTTCATTGTGAACGTTGCCGAGTTGCGACAACTCCGGCAGCGACTCCGTACGACATTAGATTGGATAAAGCCTGGAAGTTCATGACGTCGACAAAGTTCACATTACACAACTGCTACTGTCAATCTGGCGCACACAGCATCACTTCCAATGACAAGGCATTCGGCGTTTCGGTTTCGGTAACATTTTGACATGGAAGCTTCATGTTTCCCTTTCCACTTGCTTTGATATTTATGATGTTGAATGTGTTCTATTTTGTTTAAGATTTGGTCTAATTTCTTTTTCTGAAAATATTCTGCTATTTGTAAAATATGGTTGTAAACTGAATTATGCTGCTTAAGGTCTAGCAGTGCTCATGTCATGGCCTGCATTTTGATTCATTAATTCTATGTTTGTAAAGCTCATGTTAATGTAAGGTAATTGAGGGATTGATTGTTACACTTGATGTTGGATTGATTCATATTGGTATATTATACTGCCTAATTTTCTATGTACTAGGAGGATGAGTCATAGGTGTTTGAGTTTTGCAGACGCATTAAGCTTCAGGACCAGTGGTGATTGTTCCTTTCACTACTAGCTGGTACAAGTCACGTATAAGGTGGTTCGGGTTTGCTAAGAAAAACTCAGCATTTACTGTCTTATTAGACAAAAGAATTATAATTAGTAACTACTTATTAAAATCTTAATCATGTTTATTAGTTACTTAAAATCTATCATAAAATTTTGTAAGTATTATAATTTGGTTTGTTGTTTTTAAGGTTCTTTTTAATATATATATATATATATATATATATATATATATATATATATATATATATATATATATATATATATATATATATATATATATATATATATATATATTTTTTTTTTTTTTACATGCATATTCTAATTAGCATGTGAATGTAAATATAATACTACTAACCGTCACTTTTTTTTTCTTCATGTGTGTTCTAATTAGTATGCATGGTTTTTTAATAAGTTTGATATGTGGATTAATCAAACACATATTCTATTTTGGCTACTAATGTTTAACATATATTTTTACTAATGTTTAGTTTGTCTATATTTGATTTTATTCAAATTATTTTGAAATAATTCTTGATTTATCGAGTCATTTCCCACCTTTGTAAGTCGAGTGCTTTCAAAGCCTCACCATCAATCTTTGATCACCATACACGACATTTTAAAGCTTCATCCTGGGCTTTCTTACAGTGACACCTATTTGATCAATTACTTCTAATTGGTCACTTAGAAGACTAGCCCACTTTGCTAGTGCACACGCTTAAAATTCAAATTCAAACCTCGACTCACCTCGAGTACTTTTTCAAAACAAATTAAATCTTTGAAGTCAAGCACTTCTTGGATTTTTGGACAATCATTATTGAGGTGTACAACTTAAAATAATGTGTCGTTCGACTTTTCGTTTTAGCATTCTCTTTTGGACAAAGAAATGTCATAGGAATCTAGCATTCTGTGTGATATTTCTGTCGTTCATTCAAACATTCTCCAAATGAAAAAGGTGTCGTTGAGATCTAGCATTTCGATAATACCCCAATTAATTGGTTGTGAGGCCCACGTCTCATTTATCAAATAATTGTCATTTTCAAATTCAATTTCGCGTTCTTACCTCTCATACGACGCCATACCCTCAATTCAATTCTTCAAAATACCTTTCTCGATTAAAACTTCGAAAGAAGGAGGTTCTTGGAGTCTAGCATTCCTTGAATCTTCGAATGAATAATTCTCGAGGCACGCCCTTTGAGTTATTATTCACTCAATCTTCCGACTTTTTTCAAATATCTTTTTTCGATTCACACCTCGAAAGAAGGAGGTTCTTGGAGTCTAGCATTCCTTGAATTTTCGAGTGAATAATTCTCGAGGCACGCCTTTGAGTTGTTATTCGCTCAACCTTTGACTCTTTCAAAATTAAATCATTTTCAAGCTTTCTCCTAAGTCGAATGCTCGTCCGTATTCGCAACACATTTCTTTCACAATTCCTCGTGGTCTCGATATTAGGAGCACCCTCAGGGAATGATATCGTTTCTCACCGCTCTAACCCTTGACACGTCGTCAAGCCGGTTCAATCTTCGATCAAATTCTCGACACGTCGTCGAACTACTTCAAAACAACTTCATTTTGGCCTCGCATGCCATTCTTCGATTCAACCCTTTCACAAACATTTTTAAAACTTACAAAAGAGAGATATTCTTAGAATCTAGCATTCTTTGAATATTTGAATGAGTAACTCTTGAGGCGCGCCCTTGAGTTGTTATTAATTTATTCTTTCGATTTCAAAACATCCAACTCTTTATCTTCAATTTATCCAGTCAATTCCCGAAAGATTTGAGTTCTTGGAACCTCGCATTCCTTGAATTCTTGAGTGACAAGCTCTTGAGGCGCGCTCTTGGGTTGCTTGTCAGTCACCCTTTCGTCTTTTTCTCAAACTTCCAATCTATTCAACCTCACCTTTTCGTGGTCGTCTCCACGAACTACGGACGCTCTGATTCTTTATTCATTCTTGAATATAAGATACGTAGGCACAAGATTGCAATGATCTTGGCGAGCACACTTCTACCCATCTTCCGTTTCCCCCCATCCTTTCCCGTAGTCGAACTACGACGCTCTGATTCCTCATTCTCGTCCGAATGAGCATACGTAGGCACAAGGGCCCCAATCCTTGGCGAGCACCCTATCCTCTAACCACCCATCTCTCCTTCGCGTCTTTAACCTTTTAACCTACCAATTCTACCTTTAATAGCGAGAAGAAAACCAGTAAACCTAAACAACACTCCCCACAATTACCTCAAGAGGTTCCCGTCGAGTACGACGGACGTGAGGGGTGCTAATACCTTCCCCTCACGTAACCGACTCCCGAACTCGGAACTTGGTTGCGACAGCCCTGTTCCTATCCTTTCGTTTTTAAGAGGTTTTCTCGATATTTTCCTCTCCCGTTTATTCGTGAAAAATAAAGTTCGGTGGCGACTCTGTCGAACCGCATTTCCGCGCCTTTTGCGCGAAGGTCGTATGTTCAAATGAATTTTTCGAGGTGCGACAGGTGGCGACTCTGCTGGGGACATTTTTGCTCCATGCAAAGAGAGAGTCGAGCATATCTTTTGGTTTGTGAGGAGTGTTTGTTTTTATTTATTTTCTTTTTGTATTTGTTCTCTTGTAGATTTTATTTGCGCCTGTTATCTTGGTTGCCTGTTGGTTCTTGGGATAACATCACGAGTAAGGCTCTACGCCCGAGCTTTGGTAAAAGCAGAGAGAACACATAGTTTAGAATTGGTAGTCGAGTAGTGTTAGTCTCCGAGGACTTGCTCCTTGTGGGCCTAGCATGAAAGCTCCTCCAGAGGAGACCTATTCGTAGATCTTGTTGTAACACAGCTAGCCTGTTGCACGACTTGGTTAATGAAGGGTCCGTGATTCTAGGAACCTTTTGTTAGCACCAGTTCTGATATTGGTGGTCGTGTAGTGTTAATCTCCAAGGACTCGCTCCTTGTGCGCCTAGCATGAGAACCCCGCTCAAGAGAGACCTTATCGTCATTATCGTCGTAATACAGCCAGCCTGTTGCGTGACGCTAATACGACTAGTGTCCGTGATCCTGGGAACCAAACATAGAAACCACCCCGTGAGTGGGTTTATGGATAGAGTGTCTAGATCTTCCCATATAGGGTTTACCTGTCAATTTTTTCTTTGAGCAGGAATTATGGTTACTTATCTGTTACAGTTACCAGCTTCAGGAGTTGTTTGATTGTGATCTTGGGATCCTGGATCTTGTGTCTTGCATTGCATCTTGCATATCATTTGCATTGCATTTTATATGTTGTGCATTTTGCATTTCCAGTCCTTCAGCAGAATCTTATGTCTTCGTTCCTTCCTCTCCAGTAAATCAAGCTGATTCCTCGACACCAATACGCAACTAGAGCCAATACCAGACGAATGATGGAGCAGATTTAGCAGGAGCAAGTGGCCTTCAGGGAAGAGTTGGATTCCATGA
Source organism: Lathyrus sativus (assembly GCA_963859935.3). Classification (NCBI taxonomy): domain Eukaryota; kingdom Viridiplantae; phylum Streptophyta; class Magnoliopsida; order Fabales; family Fabaceae; genus Lathyrus; species Lathyrus sativus. The sequence continues at coordinate 346,284,091 of OZ012736.1, forward strand.
AAGGAAAGATCGACCAGATCCTCGAAGCCATCCTCGCAGCCAGGAGAGAGGAAGAACAACGTGAAGCCGCCACTATCGTCAACAACAATGGACAAGGGTCTACTGCCATCCCTTTGGTTCCAATTCCAAGTTCTCATGGGATGCCGCTGAACTTCAACAACGCAGTCGAGGGAAACACTCCTCAGCCAATCCCAGCGCCTGGAGTTACCGTTGGAGTTATCCCGCACGCCCAGCCTGCTGCTGTGCAAATCCCGGTTCCTCATGTCGAAGATACTCTGATGGATCAGTATGACGATGTTCAGAACTATCATGCTGCTATTCCCATCGCCAGTCCTATTGCCGCTTAGGATTCTGAAGCCATGAAGATGTGCCGAGATCTAGCCGAGAAACTCCGAGCCATGGAGGGGCACAATTTAAATTCTTTCAGTGCTCTGGAATTGTGCTTGGTGCCTGATGTTGTCATTCCTCCCAAGTTCAAGGTGCCCGAATTTTCAAAGTACAAAGGTCTCAGTTGCCCGAATATTCATCTGAAGATGTACTGTCGCAAGATGGCTGCCTATGCCAGAGATGAAAAGCTCATGATCCATTGCTTCCAGGACAGCTTGTCTGGGGCATCACTCGAATGGTATATGCAGCTGGAGCGTAATAGTGTGCGCACTTGGGCCGAGCTAGCTGATGCATTTGTCAAGCAGTACAAGTACAACACTGACCTTGCTCCTAATCGTACTCAGCTTCAGAGTATGACTCAGAAGGACAATGAATCCTTCAAGGAGTACGCACAACGATGGAGAGAGCTAGCCGCAAGGGTGCATCCACCTCTTGTTGACCGTGAACTTATTGACATCTTCATGGGTACTTTACAAGGCCAGTACTACGAAAAGTTGATCGGTAGTGTCTCCGCTGGGCTCTCTGACTTGGTGATCGTCGGTGAGAGAATTGAAGAAGGGCTGAAGAGTGGAAAGATCCCGGGAAGTTCTAACAACCAGGCTAATGCTAAGAAGCCTTTCAACGGATACAAGAAGAAAGAGGGCGAAACAAATGCCATCTTTGTGCAGAAAGGGCAAGCTTCTCAACAAGCTCCTGCTCCTATGCCTTATCAAGTTCCCTACTATCAGTATCCATATGTTGCTGCTGCGCAATATGTTCCAATGCCTTATCAGCCAGCTGTTCATACAGCGCAAGCTCAGATGCCAAGGCAACAGGCTCCTCAGCAACAAGCTTACAACCAGCAAGGATACCAGTATCCTCCTCAGCAACAACAGATGCAAGCTACTCAGCAACGACAAGGTGCTCGCCCACAGCGTCCGCAAAGAACATGGAGGCCAGATAGAGTCTTTGATCGTCTACCAATGACATATGCCAAAATCTTTGCTCAGTTGATGGAGAAGAAAGCTGTTGTTCCGAGAGATTTGGCTCCTCCAACAATCATTCCTGCCGATTACGATGCAAATGCTCATTGTGAGTTTCATAAGGGCGCTCCAGGTCACACTATTGAGGACTGCAGGGCTTTCAAACACATAATTCAAGACATGATCGATAGGGATGCTATCAACTTCAATGGGAAGTATCCAAATATCATCAACAATCCGATGCCACCAGTCAACTAGCGCCAACGTCAGATTGATTCCAGTCAAGTTTGTTCCCCGAAGAAGGCAGTCATGTTGCCATTTCTTTATTCGCAGTTTCTTATGTTTTGTCTTTGTTTATTTAAGTATTGTATGCTTTGAACAATTGCCATTCGTATTTGGTTTTCATTAATGTATCGTTTATGCATGTTTTGAATTAGTTATGTCGTATTCACTCATTTTTCGCTTATCACCGACACATTTTTTTACTCCACTCTACTCACTGTTGTTTAGCATGATTTGAGGGAGGATGATGAAAACGAGATACCCATAATTGCAAATCGTATGCTTTCAGACCGAATCTCGTCAATGATGTACAGGCATTGTTTCAATTCCTCCAAACACCGGAGATATAAGGAGTTAATCCCTAGTAAACCACTTCGAGCCTAGAAGTAGCAGTTTCCTTCGGATATTCAAACCTTACATTCAGCCTGGGGCAGGGTAGTGTTCAGTTAATTCAACTCTGCAAAATCCCGAAGACGGTAGTTCATCAAAGACCCATGCTCTGGCAGTCCCAACAAAATCCAGAAAAAATCAAAAGCCTGCTAAGTCAGACACCTTAGAGGGGACTTAGGCAAAATCAAGGCAATCCCGATGGATCTGACAAACGAAGTCAATCCATGCAAAAGTTAGGGATCAAAACAAAAGCAAAAGAGGACCCTGAAACCCTCAACAAAAACAAAGGAGGATTCAGTGGCCACCCAAGTCAAGGGGCACTGACATCCATCAAAAAACCAAAATAAGGTGACTGCCACAACGAGCAAACCTTGAACCATCAAGCTCACACCGTCCAAACAAGTGTAGAATTAACTGAACGTAGGAATGGAGATCGTTAAGAAGAGTGGGTGGGTACAAATCACACTTTGAGCCTAATAACCTTTGTTTCATAACCGTGAACCAGACCACGTTACAGCCATCGAAAGACCTAATTGAGACGAGGTTTATTCTGAAAGCATGTCATCGCAAGGTTGCGTAACCTGACTCCTCACATGATTTCTAATCATCAACATCGGTGTCATTACCCTTTTTATATCTTTTCGCACCAATCAAAAAGCACAACGTCTGGGCTAGCAGTCCATTCGTCTCACACTTTCATGACACCTCAATAAATGACACACTTTTTCAAAACTTACATTGAACTTTGCATTAATATTACCATTTATGAATGTATAATTTTAATTGCAAATCAGTGCTAGATATTCAAGGATATCTCAGATTTCGACCGAGGAGGAACTTGACTTTCAATGGCGTACACAAGGCAAGATTATTTCAAAGCCTACAAGCTGGGGAAAATCATTCAACAGCTCGAGCAGGGGCATATCATTACCATATTCAGACTGGGGCAAGACCAGGTCGTCCTGACCATCAAGCAGAGTTGTAACCTTCTTCGAAGCAAATTCACAGTAAACTACAAAGTACCCAGACTTGGGGCATCCAGAGCATCATCTTCTGCTTCAATCGTGACGTCTTTAACAAACTGCGTGTCGAGGAAGTCAATCCCTCCCACCACCCGAAGTCCAATCTGCATTGGCAACTACCCAAAGTCCACCGCGCTGGCGTCTCCACCTGCATTTCCAAACACCTGTCTGCATCATACGCATTGCATTCATTATCATAAGCATTTTACATCATTTTGCATAACCAGTAGTATCGTACTTCCCCAGCTCTTGCATCTCCGCTCGTCAGCATTTGCATTTGCACTACCACTCATATGGAATATCATTTAGCATCCAGCATTCATATATGCAAGTCAAGGTCCAGGATCAATCCCGAAAATTTCCAAGACCATTGGTAGCCCAGTCAGGGGCATCTTCCGCAAGATGGTGGGTTATCCCACGATTTTCAAGAGCTTCAAAGCAATCACCAGCCCAGGCAGGGGCAATCTTCTGCAATTGTGGGTCTCTCCCATCAAATTTCAAAATGTTCAAAGCAAGATCCAACCCGAGCAGGGGCATCTTCAGCAAGACCGCGAGCGTTCCTCACGAAGTTGTTCAGCCTTTTGTTGAGCAAACCAAGACATCAAGACAAATTCAGCCCAGTCAGGGGCATCCTCTTCAGAATTCATGGGCGTAACCATGAAACCATTTCAGCAAAACTATGATTTCCAAGCAAAGACAGTAGGCGTACCCCGTCAATCGCCTTACTATCATCCTTTTGGTGATAGTCGAACCTAGTCAGTTCAACCCAGCCTGCATCCTTTTGGTGTTGGTAAACTTCAGATTTGTGTTGTCCTATCATCCTTTTGGTGATAGCGACCTGTGTGTTGTGATTCGCTCCATCATCCTTTTGGTGGTGGGTCTGGCATTTCGTCGATGTCAGATTGTGTGATGTTTTGTTTGTGTTTTCGCTCTACCATCCTTTTGGTGGTAGGTCTGGCATTTCGTCGATGTCAGATTGTGCGATATTGTTTGGCGTGTGTTTCGCTCCGTCATCCTTTTGGTGGGGGGTCTATCATGGTCATTAATGATAGATTGTGCGATGTTTTGTTTGTGTCTTCGCTCTACCATCCTTTCGGTGGTAGGTTTGGTATTTCGTCGATATCAGATTGTGCGATGTTTTGGTGTGAGTTTTGCTCTACCATCCTTTTGGTGGTAGGTCTGGTATTTCGTCGATATCAGATTGTGTGATGTTTTGGTGAGTTTCGCTCCATCATCCTTTTGGTGGTGGGTCTGACATTTCGTCGATGTCAGATTGTGCGATCGTTTATTTGTGTTTCGCTCCGTCATCCTTTTGGTGGGGGGTCTATCATGGTCATTAATGATAGATTGTGCAATTTGTTTTGTGTTTCGCTCCGTCATCCTTTTGGTGGGGGGTCTATCATGGTCATTAATGATGGATTGTGCGAATTTTGTTTATCTCGCTCCGTCATCCTTTTGGTGGGGGATCTATCATGGTCATTAATGATAGATTGTGCGATAGTGTTTTGCTTTGCCATCCTTTTGGTGGTAATAGCTGTGTGTGTTTCATCCCATCATCCTTTTGGTGATGACGACTTGTGCCAGTTATTTACAGTTGACTCAGAGGTTTACATCATCCAGTATTTTCAACTCTTAAGCATCTCTTTTTTCTTTCGGACAAATTCAGGGTCTTCTTTATATCTAATTGGCTTCTACCTCAGGAAAACGAACGTTGTAGCGGTTCATTTCCCTAGGTTTAAGCCTATTAGATAGGGGCATCTGTCATACCCTAAATTTGTCCTACCCCTTTTTGTAAATATTTTCGCATTTATTGTTTCATGCCGTTTAAACACGTGTCCACCCGAAATTGGGCGTTTTTCAAATTTATTCTCTTTGACCAATTAAAGCGTGACACGTATCCTAAAATTTTTTATGAATATTATTTTATTTCAATTTCTTAACTTTTCTCTTTCTTTTAAAATATTTCTAATAATAATAGTATTTTGTATATATATATATATATATATATATATATATTAGATTATTTATGTTAATACTATTAATTAGGTTTATATCAATTTATTTGTATTAATTAGTGTAATATTAGTTTTCTTATAGTTTTATCAATTTGCTTGTTATAGTTAATAGTTTATATTGTTAATATTAATTAGTAGTTAATATGTTTAATTAATATAAAAAAAACAAAAGAAAATTGTTTGGAAAAATATTTGGATTTACATAAGGCCCATCGTGTAGGCCCATTGGAGAGGCTGAGGGAGAGAGTCCGCAGGTTATAAAGGGAAGGGGAGATTGATTCAGAGAGAACCCTTATTCACTGTTCACAGCCGCCACAAATACCCTAAATCAACCGCCCCAATTCGGATGCACTGTTCACATTTCCCAAAATCCCTAAATCGGCGCAGCCCCAAATCTAACCCCAAACCCTAACATTGGCCGTCTTTTTTTTCCCACAAAACCATCATCCTCACCACTATCTTCTTCATCGCATCCATTTCCTCTCCCATTTTTATCACAGACGGACCAAAATCGCAAGCCACCCACAGATCTTCAAGCTCGACCTTCAAATCTTCCTCATTCACTTCTATTCGCAGCCACACCGACGTTTAAAGCTCAAGCATCACGCCTCCTTTGCAACTCAACCTTGTTTCGAGCATTAACGTTCGCAATAGCGCATCTCTGTGACATTGGCCGTAGTTGTCTTTTTTCAGCACGACTCTGTGACGACAGCCGCGGGCGCCAACCAGTTACAACTCAACGACGGTGTTTCGAACACCAGATACAAACTGGCAACAGTTCAATAATGGCCACGGAAACAACGTTGATGACACAGCGATAAACTGCTTGCGGTTTACCAAGTTCAACAATAATATAACCTCTGTGTGGATTCAACGAAAGACTCAGGGCTCCCGCAATCATTCATGGCGACAACATTGACGATTCACGGAGCACTCTCAACATCGTTCCCATATGCCGCTGAGACAAGGATTTGATTTTTAAACCACGACTAGATGAATAACATTGTATGACTCAGCTCCTGGCTCCGAAAACGCGTTGTGCAATTTTTTCCAAGCTTCGACGCGTCTAACCACGCAACGGTGATTTGAGCTCGTTTTGGTTGAGAGGGTATTAACGATATTAGTTCCATCCAATTTCAACACGGCAACACCGGATCATAAAACTCACAACAACGAGAGCTTGCAGGCATGAGCAACAATAGCTGCGACAACAGCCACGATTTGCTCTTCAACAACCGCAGCTGATGGTACGAGAGTGAAAGGGAAGAATAGGAACGATTTCTCAGCAGCAACAATAGGTCATTGACAGCCACGACAAGCAAGTAAAATGATGCAAATTACAAGGTGGAACTCGTTACAGAGCCTGCTACAATTGACAGAGCAGTTTGTAGCAGCGAAAACCCATGTCTCAATCGAGATCAACCTCTCTTCATTGTGAACGTTTCCGAGTTGCGACAACTCCGGCAACGACTCCGTACGACATTAGATTGGATAAAGCCTGGAAGTTCATGACGTCGACAAAGTTCACATTACACAACTGCTATTGTCAATCTGGCGCACACAGCATCACTTCCAATGACAAGGCATTCGGCGTTTCGGTTTCGGTAACATTTTGACATGGAAGCTTCATGCTTTCCCTTTCCACTTGCTTTGATATTTATGATGTTGAATGTGTTCTATTTTATTTAAGATTTGGTCTAATTTCTTTTTCTGAAAATATTCTGCTATTTGTAAAATATGGTTGTAAACTGAATTATGCTGCTTAAGGTCTAGCAGTGTTCATGTCATGGCCTGCATTTTGATTCATTAATTCTATGTTTGTAAAGCTCATGTTAATGTAAGGTAATTGAGGGATTGATTGTTACACTTGATGTTGGATTGATTCATATTGGTATATTATACTGCCTAATTTTCTATGTACCAGGAGGATGAGTCATAGGTGTTTGAGTTTTGCAGACGCATTAAGCTTCAGGACCAGTGGTGATTGTTCCTTTCACTACTAGCTGGTACAAGTCACGTATAAGGTGGTTCGGGTTTGCTAAGAAAAACTCAGCATTTACTGTCTTATTAGACAAAAGAATTATAATTAGTAACTACTTATTAAAATCTTAATCATGTTTATTAGTTACTTAAAATCTATCATAAAATTTTGTAAGTATTATAATTTGGTTTGTTGTTTTTAAGGTTCTTTTTAATATATATATATTTTTTTACATGCATATTCTAATTAGCATGTGAATGTAAATATAATACTACTAACTGTCACTTTTTTTTTCTTCATGTGTGTTCTAATTAGTATGCATGGTTTTTTAATAAGTTTGATATGTGGATTAATCAAACACATATTCTATTTTGGCTACTAATGTTTAACATATATTTTTACTAATGTTTAGTTTGTCTATATTTGATTTTATTCAAATTATTTTGAAATAATTCTTGATTTATCGAGTCATTTCCCACCTTTGTAAGTCGAGTGCTTTCAAAGCCTCACCATCAATCTTTGATCACCATACACGACATTTTAAAGCTTCATCCTGGGCTTTCTTACAGTGACACCTATTTGATCAATTACTTCTAATTGGTCACTTAGAAGACTAGCCCACTTTGCTAGTGCACACGCTTAAAATTCAAATTCAAACCTCGACTCACCTCGAGTACTTTTTCAAAACAAATTAAATCTTTGAAGTCAAGCACTTCTTGGATTTTTGGACAATCATTATTGAGGTGTACAACTTAAAATAATGTGTCGTTCGACTTTTCGTTTTAGCATTCTCTTTTGGACAAAGAAATGTCATAGGAATCTAGCATTCTGTGTGATATTTCTGTCGTTCATTCAAACATTCTCCAAATGAAAAAGGTGTCGTTGAGATCTAGCATTTCGATAATACCCCAATTAATTGGTTGTGAGGCCCACGTCTCATTTATCAAATAATTGTCATTTTCAAATTCAATTTCGCGTTCTTACCTCTCATACGACGCCATACCCTCAATTCAATTCTTCAAAATACCTTTCTCGATTAAAACTTCGAAAGAAGGAGGTTCTTGGAGTCTAGCATTCCTTGAATCTTCGAATGAATAATTCTCGAGGCACGCCCTTTGAGCTATTATTCACTCAATCTTCCGACTTTTTTCAAATATCTTTTTTCGATTCACACCTCGAAAGAAGGAGGTTCTTGGAGTCTAGCATTCCTTGAATTTTCGAGTGAATAATTCTCGAGGCACGCCTTTGAGTTGTTATTCGCTCAACCTTTCGACTCTTTCAAAATTAAATCATTTTCAAGCTTTCTCCTAAGTCGAATGCTCGTCCGCATTCGCAACACATTTCTTTCAGAATTCCTCGTGGTCTCGATATTAGGAGCACCCTCAGGGACTGATATCGTTTCTCACCGCTCTAACCCTTGACACGTCGTCAAGCCGGTTCAATCTTCGATCAAATTCTCGACACGTCGTCGAACTACTTCAAAACAACTTCATTTTGGCCTCGCATGCCATTCTTCGATTCAACCCTTTCACAAACATTTTTAAAACTTACGAAAGAGAGATATTCTTAGAATCTAGCATTCTTTGAATATTTGAATGAGTAACTCTTGAGGCGCGCCCTTGAGTTGTTATTAATTTATTCTTTCGATTTCAAAACATCCAACTCTTTATCTTCAATTTATCCAGTCAATTCCCGAAAGATTTGAGTTCTTGGAACCTCGCATTCCTTGAATTCTTGAGTGACAAGCTCTTGAGGCGCGCTCGTGGGTTGCTTGTCAGTCACCCTTTTGTCTTTTTCTCAAACTTCCAATCTATTCAACCTCACCTTTTCGTGGTCGTCTCCACGAACTACGGACGCTCTGATTCTTTATTCATTCTTGAATATAAGATACGTAGGCACAAGATTGCAATGATCTTGGCGAGCACACTTCTACCCATCTTCCGTTTCCCCCCATCCTTTCCCGTAGTCGAACTACGATGCTCTGATTCCTCATTCTCGTCCGAATGAGCATACGTAGGCACAAGGGCCCCAATCCTTGGCGAGCACCCTATCCTCTAACCACCCATCTCTCCTTCGCGTCTTTAACCTTTTAACCTACCAATTCTACCTTTAATAGCGAGAAGAAAACCAGTAAACCTAAACAACACTCCCCACAATTACCTCAAGAGGTTCCCGTCGAGTACGACGGACGTGAGGGGTGCTAATACCTTCCCCTCACGTAACCGACTCCCGAACCCGGAACTTGGTTGCGACATCCCTGTTCCTATCCTTTCGTTTTTAAGAGGTTTTCTCGATATTTTCCTCTCCCGTTTATTCGGGAAAAATAAAGTTCGGTGGCGACTCTGTCGAACCGCATTTCCGCGCCTTTCGCGCGAAGGTCGTATGTTCGAATGAATTTTTCGAGGTGCGACACTACCCAGCTCTCCTAGCAAGTCCCTAATGAATGCTCGCGACCTGCTCGCGTAGCGAAGTTGCTGGCGAACGTTTGCAATTTCACAAAACCCTCACTTTCCAGAAATGTCATCTTGCTCAATTCCAAGCCTATCATTCCCTATTTATCTTCTATCCTGTCATTACTGCAACTATTATACACCATTCTAACCATTTGCCCCTTATATTTCCTCTCCAAAACCAATTTTCCTGTACATCGCTAATACCTCAGAAGGTACACAGAACCTCACCCAAAATCATAACAACAATGTATGCACCAAATTCATCAATGTCATACACCAAATTCACCAATATCAACAACAACAACAGGCATACCAACATGCAAATCATATTCATAAAATCTCTACGGGGTTAAGGAATCCCCTCTACCCAATTCATGCAAGAGTACCAATCTTAACCCGTTTCTCCCCCTTACCTCGATTAGATGCTCAGATTGACGAATAACTCTGAAGAATTTGACAGCCCTAGCCTTGTGTCTCTTCCTTCCTTGTTCTTCCTTCTCTCCTTACTCAAAACTGGTTTATCGTGTTTCTAACTCTCTTCTACCCCAAAAACCTTCTTATATCTCTAATTCCTTATTTTACTTATTCCAATAAAAAAATAATAACAATAATAATAATAATAATAATAATAATAATAATGATGATGATATTACTATCAATTATTAAATTATCACCACCATTAATCATATTATATTAATATTAAGCTTCATAGTTATTAAATAATCCCCATAACTTAAGGGTACCCACCAACGCTCTCAGACACACCCCCACATAAGGATACACCCAAATAAAATAACACCAAAAAGACTAACTAATTAAAATGGGTGTTACAAGATTGATTTCCAGGGTTCCTGAAGTTAAGACTCCATTGACCGAGTTACATAATAAATTTATGAAGGCAGGTCTTATCAAAGACTCTCATGAAGACTGCATTAATTGTTATCATAATTCGCAAGGTTGTGAATTAGTGCGGAGGAATATTCAATCAATGATTGACGAGGGTCTGCTATAAATATGTGGGATAAAGAGAAAAATATATCTCAGTGATTGAACCTATACTCAATTTACCAAAGAAGTTTGAAAAAGTGTCGGTGTTCAACACTGCAAATAGCAAGTCCGCTTCTTCTGCTGCTGTTAGGCTTGTATTCCACAACAACCCAGTACCGCTGGTTGGCCAGCCTAAGCCAAGTTCTGATCCAAGAAGAGGACCAGGTCCCAATCCAAAGTTTGTATCCTAGAAATATGACTATTCCTGGTACGATATGAAAGCTGGGAGAAAGCATGAGGATTTAACAAATATTGTTGGGGAAAACAAAATGACCCGCAACGTTGTATATATCAACCCAAAGCAACTGTTGCCATTCCCAAGGAAACTATTCCTAAGGAAACCATCTCAAAAGAGCCTGTTATTATTGAGAAGTCAAAAGGAAAAGAAGTCACGAAGGAAGACGAAGAAGAGTTCTTGAGAATAATCCGTCGGAGCGACTATAGGGTAGTAGACCAGCTCAATCAGACGCCGTCAAAAATCTCGGTCATGTCTCTGCTGCTAATTTCTCCTGCTCACCGACAAGCTTTGCTGAAAATACTAACATTGGCACACATAACAAAATATATCACTGTGAGGCAATTCGATTCGGTTGTTGCTAACATCACGGCTTGCAATACACTAAGCTTCAACAATGATGACTTAACCACTGAAGGTCGCAAGCACAATCGTGTCTTGCACGTGTCTGTCAAATGTGAAGATGATACTTTCGCTAGAGTACTTGTTGATACTGGGTCATATCTCAATGTGATGCCCAAGAGGACGTTGGCCAAGTTGGTATATAAAGGAGTTGTGATGAGAGCCACATCTCTGATCGTGAATGCCTTTGATGGATCAATAAGAACAGTAATTGGAGAAGTTGATTTGCCAATTATTGTGGGACCGTAGGTCTTTGAGGTCACTTTATAAGTAATGGATATAAATTCGGCATACAATTGTTTACTAGGAAGGCCATGGATACATGCAGCGAGCGATGTCACATCCATATTACATTAAAAAATGAAGTTTATTACTGAAGATCAGTTGGTCATCTGTCATACCCCAAATTTGTCCTACCTGTATATGTGACTTTCATTCTGTACATTCGCCCACTGACAGTTATTCAAAATCCAAAAAGATATGTTGTTTCTGCTTGTTCTCCAGATTCATCTTCACAAGGTTAGGTTGAAGGAAATGAGATTCAGTTGAGGCTGTCAAGTCAGGGATAAGTGCAATGTTGATTGAGATTCACTAATTCTAACCTACTTTTGGTCAGGTAAGAGGTTTTGTTTCAAGATCAAGGCATGCGTGCGATTGATTCAAGTAATTGTGCTTGAGGTTCTAGTTAGGGTTTTGCGTCCAGTCAAGACAAGTATCATTGAGGGGCATCAGGGCAAGAATAGATGCAGTAGGCTTGAGTTTCAATGCTTACGACTTAAGTTGTCAATCAGGCAAGGATTTGTTTAGAGATAAGATCAGGATATGGTAAAGTTGATTCAAAGTTTCAAACGTAAGTTCTTGTGTCTTCTCTTTGGAAGTGATTCTTGGTTTAGTTCAAGTTACAATTTTCTTTAAGTTTCAATTACAATTCAATTTACATCAATTCAAAACCAATCTTCAAATTTCAATTTCCGTGTTTAAGTTTCAATTTCAAAACCGATCAACTCAAATCCCAATTCCAATTCAAGTCTCATATTCATCATTTTTAAAAAAAAAATCCAATTTCGTTCTTGTTTCGTTTATGGCTTCAAAACTCAAATCGTCAAATTTTAAATTCAAGAATCCATGTCTATTGCAAAGCAAAACCATATTCTTTTCACAAGATATAAATCAAAAGAGTTACAAAAAAAAATATCCAAAAGAGCCATCACAAAAAAAAGATAAATTCTACAAGAGGCCCATCTACTATTGCAAAGCCCATTGTTTTATTAGGTTATTGCAAAAATTTACAAGAGGAAACTTTTACAAGTAAACAAGGCCCATTGTCAAGAATTCATTTATCACAAGATTTTCTACAAAAAGTTTTCAGGATCCAAAATCATTACCAATCCAAAAGAACCATCCAACGGTTGAACATGGAATATATATGACAAGATACAATTCCGACTGAACCGTGTGGAGCTTTTATTGAGCGTCTGATTCAGCTTACTTACAAACGAGATGTAGCAATGTGGAGAACGAGTTCATCATATAATGAGATGGAAAATTAGCTAGCGGAAGTGATGCATCTCTAGGTATGTTATAGAATCTGGTGGCAATACACACATGATTTGACACCACCACAGATCAAAAGAAATGACAAACGAGGACCCCACCTACATCCCACCAAAACTGGTCATTTTGTCACCACTTGGAGAAATCGTCCATAATGCAAAGGCGCATACAACCCGCAAATAAACGGCAACATACAAAAACCTCACTGATGAAACACAGCAACATCAATAAGAAGTCACACAAAATACCCTTCAATCCCTCTTAAATTCATTGCTCATTTTACCCTTTCCACTCTCTATAAAAACCTCACAAACAGGGAAGGAAGGCGGCGGCTTCCCCGAATCCTCTCTCATTTTCTCTCCAACCCAACTCTTCTTGAAACATTAATCAACAAATCTTCAAAAGACCTTCTTCTTCAGACGCGCCCCAACCCTCACCCTCAAATCACTTCTCTTTCAAACCTCCAAAAACATTAACACACCCACCCCAAAATAATTCGCCTAAATTCCAAAATCCAACCCCACAACCCAAATCCTACATGAATAGAATTAGAGAAATAGAAGAAGAGGAAATGAATCATGAATCGTAATACAAACCTTAAACCTTCTCCTTCCAATTTCTTTCTTGATTTTCAACCTAAAACAACAATAAACTCACAACCGCAGAAACGAAACTAAACGGGGACGAAGATGTTCAAGACGGAATCACAGGGAGAGGAGGACCGTGATCTGTTCATAGCGTTGTTTTGTGTTTGAAAATGAAGGTGGCGTTTTGACCATGATGTTGATTTAACTAGGTTTTTTTAGAATATTGTTCGTCATCTTTTCCTTGGTCTGGATGGGCTCCCATATGGTTTTTGTTCTAATCACACACCCTTGTTTATGTGTTGTAATCGTGTTCCCTTGTGGTGGTGGATGATGGGTGTTGCACCCCAAATTTGTCCTACCTTTACATGGTTTCTAGTGCCACTTTATTTCGAATGAACAAAATGGCACAATTGGCAAGAGACCGCGTGTGAGGAGTTGTGAGTGTGAGAGGTCGAGAGTTCGAATCCCACCTTCTTCACTTTTTGTTTTTTCTTTTATTTTTATTCTAACTTTTCTATTTTCATAAAAAAAAAAAAATAGTTTTTTTTATTATTTAATTATTATTTTCGTATTTTATTTAAAATATTATTTTTAAAATATTATTTTTTCACTTTTTTTCATATTATTCATAAAAACATCCAAAAATCATAAAGTTAAAAATATTAGAAAAGATTTTATTCTTTTTATAATATTTTTAATGTTTAGTAAATAAATAGGGTTTTAACTTTGTTTTAATTTGTTTAAATTTTAGTTAGTTTTGACTAATTCTTTAAGTTGGGTTTAAAGTGGGCATTAGGTTAGAGTCAACCCTAATTTGTTATCTATATAAACATGAGTTGCATTTGAGAAAAGGGGGAGAAGGAGACAAAAGAAAAAACGGCGGCCGTTCTCACAACTTATCAGAAGAAAGGAGGAACCCACGAACCCAGAAGGAGAAAAAGGGGACGGTTCTTTGAAGAAGAAGATGGAGCTTCCTTCGTTAATCATCATCATCGCGACTCAGAGAAGTTCAAGCTCTCGTCATTGTCCTCCTTCCGGAACTGCTTCAAATCCCATCTCAAGAATCCGTCGCCGTTACCGTAAGCTTTTCCTAACTTTTTAGATTTAGTTAATATTAAAATGAATTTTCTTAATTAAAACTCCTCTTGAACCAAAATTATTTTTTTAGAGGTTAGTGCATTATTTTTAATTAAACCATTTAAAAAAAAAAGAAATACAACAAAAGAAACATAAATCTAACATTAAGACCTTTTATTCAACATTAAATCTTTTTTTTGAACAAGATTTAAAACTCTTTTATTAAAGTTAAAACCTCTTTTAAAGTTTTTTTTTCTTCCAAAATTAAAATCTTTTCTTAAAACTAAAACTTTTTTTCCAAATTTAAACCACCTTTTTAAAATTAAAATCTAAGTTTGTAAATTAAAACCATTATTTAGTTAAAGTTACTACAAACCTTTTTAAAAATCTATATATATCTATATAAAACTTATAATTAAAAACCATTTTTTATAACTTATAATTAGTTTATTTTTTTAATAACTTGAAATTATATTTTTTTCTGATGACTAATAATTAAAAACATTTTAATAGCTTATATTTAGTATTTCCTTTTTTTATAATTTATAGTTAGTAACAATTTTTTATGATTTATAGTTAATTTAGTTTTTAATAAATTGTAATTAAAAAAAAACATTTAGATTTCTAATTTATGACGTTCCTAACATTTTTTTTCTCAGTTGTATAGTTTATTGATTCTTTATTTTTTGCACTCCAATTTATAGTTGTAATTTACGCGAGGCAATCGTTGCTCTTATTTCATTATTATTCTTGCATTTTCCATGGATGTAATTTACGCGAGGCCATGGTCGCGGTTTATTTTTTATTTCGCATTTTTTGGGGATTTGTAATTTACGCGAGTGATCGTCGCGACGCTTTTTCCGCTTTCTTTACTTTCCGCACTTTAATTTCCGCCATATAATAATTTGCCATGTTTTGCATGATTTACCGTTATGTTCATCTCCAAAGGAATTAGGTCTAGCCGTTTGACCGCCGAGTCAATAACCCTAACTTTTGACCATTTCCAAACCCTAATAGTCTAGGTGTCCCGCCGTGGACGAAAATGCCCTTTACCCTAGCTTTAGGTCAAAAGGGTCGTCGTACTCTATTTTAGGGTTTCCCGCCGTGGAACATTTAGTCAACCCTAATTTAACCCTAATTTCATTTAACAAATTCAACGTAGAAATAGGAGTTTTAAGACTCCACGTAAGCGTGTCCTTAAGATACGTTTATTCCCCATTGAAACCTTGACCAAAGTCAAGAAGTTTCTAACCTCCCTTTCGAGGGGAACTACAATTACTCTGATTCCATTCCCGTCAGGATATGTAGGCACAAGATGCGATGTCTTGCCGAGTAAACTTAGGACTAACCCTTAGGTATTTTAGGTCATGCTATCCCTTGGCAATATATTTCAAACAGATAATAAAATAAAAAAGCATACAAGAAACAAAAGGTTCCTGTAGAGTACTACAGAAGTTTAGGGTGCTAGTACCTTCCCTAAGCTTAACCAACCCCTTACCTAGATCTCTCCCTGCATTGTCTTCACGATGAAAAATTAGGTTTTCCCTCTTTTGACCTTTTCCTTCGGATAAATCAAAGAGCGGTTGTGAACTAAAGATGTGATTCAAATTAATTAATAATTTGATATCATATTCTAACCGCAACAGAGAATGACGAATTCACTGGGGACCTTCCTAATTTTTAAGGGTTACCCCTATTTTGTTTATTGTATGATATTTCTATTTTATTTTATTATCTGTATATATTGTACCTTGCTTGGGGTATCTTTGTTGTGAGATAAGTCCTACACCCGGACTTTAGTGACATTATTATAGGAAGGTGATATATTCGACGAGGCTTATAGGGAGTGATTCCCGACCAAGCTGACTTGATAATCACCGCTCAGTTGAGACCCTTTCGAAAATGGTTCGGTTGAACGAGTATTCGTGAAAACTTTTACTATTGTCGATTGGAGTCCGTGATATTGGGGACCGTAGTGTCTTAACACCACTTTGGCCTTATCTAGGACGTAGTGCAAGGACTATGAGGGAATATTCCTAAAATAGTTGCTACGCGATACTACACTCAAAAGAGGCTCTCTCGAGGATATTATTAACCATCGAGTCAATTGGGAAACTGATAATATCTGAAAGATGGACTGATGACTTTGGGCACCTTTTTAGAACCTTGTTCTGCAGGTACAACTACCCCATAGTACATACCTTTGGGGAAGGATAGACCTTAACTTCATTCATTGTTCCTCTAACCTAGGACTTTGTTATTTGTGTGTATTTGTGCATGTCATTCATAAAACATCATTCCTAGTTTCAAGGAATTCAACAATCCTTTGCGAATTCAAAAGTCCTACATTTCAAAGTTTAAAACCGTTTCTAACTTTCCTAAAAAAGAAATGTTTTCAATCGACCGTTGAAGTTCTTGTAACTATCGTATTGCATTAGCATCATGTCTTGCATGGCATCTTTCCCCGGGTTTCTCATTCCAGTTGTCTTTATCTTCCAGTGTTCCGTTGAGTCGTCAAGCTGATTCCTCGACACAGATATCAGACTAGAGATAACTATAGACGCCAAATGTCAGAACAAGAGGAACATAATGCGGAGGTCCGATTGGAGATTGATGAGTTGAAAGCAGGCATGACTAGGCTTACCGAGATGCTTCAAGTGTTGATTGCCAGAGGAGAGCCACCTTAGAGGACTGTCATTCAGGAAGTTTCAAGTGTTGATCCACCTCTTGTTTCATTTCCGCCCTCTACTTGGCCTGAGTTTGGATTCAGGGCTGATTTCCAGTGCGCTTTTCATGAGGGTGCTTTAGGCCACGACTTGGAGCATTGTTTTGCACTGAAAGCCAGAGTGCGTGAGTTAATGAGGGATGGAATACTTGATTTTGAAGATAATCCTCCAAATATCCAGAAAAATCCGTTGCCATCACATCAAAAGTGAAGCTTCGGGCTGACCCTAGAGGATGGCTCACTGATTAAATCATTAGGCTTTTGTTTCTCATTGTTTGTATTTTCCTTATTTTATTAGCTGTTTGCTTTCGAACTATGTTTGTACTTTTATATTAATGAACTGGGCATTGCAACTTTTGATTTAATTCATTTTATCTATTATTTTCATCTCTATGCTTTATCTTTCAAATATATACTTTTGTCCGAATTTTTGATATGCAAAGATTGGAGGGAGGATGACGAAAACGTTATACCGATAACTGTTGTCAGTATGCTTTCAATCAATCCTTGTTGACGATGTGAGGCATTGTTTCAACTCCCAAACACTAGAGAAATAAGGAAATTATCCCCTTGTCACCCCCTTCGAGCCTAGAAGTTGGAGTTTCTTTCTTTACAAAAAAAACCTGCAAATTTAACCTTGGGGCATAGGTAGCTCTCAGTTAACTTGGTTGTGTTTTCCTACAATACGCCTTTCATATAAAGGTCGCACTCACAATTTTCCTTCGTACACAGCAAGTGTTGAAGATGCTTTTTTAAAGCCAAAACGCCAATGATGGTTCACCGTAATCACTTAAGATAGGCAATCTCTTTCTTTCGGAAAAAACAAAATAAAATATAAAAAGCCCGCTAAGTCAAAACCTATGAAGGAGACTTAGGCAAAACTGGGGCATCCTGCTGACTGTAATCTTAACAAAAAAAAACAGTTCAAGCAAAAGTTAGGGATAATAAAAAGAGGAGGTTTTTAAATCCTTACCCTGAAAATCCTCAATGTCAAAAGAACCATATGTTGTAAAGAAGCAGTGACTGCCATTTCGTAGGTCCCTTGACTTTTGAACCATCCCTGCTACCATCAGTGCAATTCCTAACCTATAGGAACCTGAATGCATAATATGAGTTAACTGAGCGTAGGACTGAAGATTATTACGTAGATTGGGTGGGAACAAACAAATTTTGAGCCTTTATCCTTTGTTTCATAAACCGTGAACCATGCCACGTTACAACCCTCAAAAGACCTAATTGAAACAAGGATATTTTGAAAGCATGCTACAACAAGGTTGTGTAAGCTGACTCCTAAAGATCTTTGTGAATAATTTATTTTAGCCGTATACCTGTATTAAACTTTGAGCGTCCCGGACCTCCGCGTTCTAACCGATGACTCATTTATTCTTCATCTTTCAAAAATAATTTTGATTTCAAAAGTTGCATGAACTTTGCATTACCATGTTTGTATGAATATTTTTGTTTGCAAACTGGCTTTCCTCTAAGGAATTTTCAAACAATCGAGAAACTTGGTCAAGTGATCCTATCAGGGGAAAAGTCTTCTCAGATTTGGTTTATCCATGAGTTTTTCAAGACTCAGACTGGGGAAAACCTTCTGAGGGTACAGTAAAACAGTCATTTTCAGAATCAGACAAGCTGAAGCAATTATCAGTTCATCTGTAATGGACAATTTAATCTGGGGCAGTTTACTTGAAAGATATCCAAGCGGCTTTCCATCCTTCCTACGAGGACCATCAACCTGATTATAGTTTAGCAAGTGGCAGTGATCTCCGGGTTGAGGAATCAATTTTCTAGTCTTGTAATCTTACCAGAAGAGTTGAGCCTTGTCGTCGACATTTGCATTTGCATTTGATCATATCTTGTAACATAATTCATATACATATAAATATCATACCTATGCGTAGCATGAGTGTTTCATCCTTATTTTCATTTCTCCCGAGGTCGTGTTTTATCCATATCTTACCTTATAGTCGAAGTCCAACTTACTTGGCACCTACCAAACAACTTTGTGTCATGTCCATCTGATGTTCTTTCAGATATGACGTTTTTCTTATCCGATGGTTTTCCGTATATGCCTGTTCCTTTTACGTCCAATACTATTCTCATATATTGTGTTTATACCTTTCATTCAAAGCCATTATTGGATATCTGGTACCCTGATTTCAATGTCTCTTTCTAATGGTTTTCCAGATTGAGTCTCGTTGTTATGATGTTCTTCCAAAACTTCATTGTTACGTATCTGATGGTTTCCCAAATATTTTCCTTCGATTCTGACGGTTTTCCAGAACCTATCCGATGGTTTTCCGGATATGTTTCTCTTTCTGATGGTTTTCCAGATTGAGTATCTTTTATCTGATGGTTTCCCAGATATTTTCATTTGATTCTGATGGTTTTCCAGGATCTATCCGATGGTTTTTCAGATCTGTTTCTCTTTCTGACGGTTTTCTAGATTGAGTATCTCTTATCTGATGGTTTTCCAGATATTCTTTTACGATTCTGACGGTTTTCCAAAATCTTTCTGATGGTTTTCCAGATAAATTCCTCCTTCTGATGGTTTTCCAGATCGAGTCTTTGTTCTGATGTTCTTCCAGAACTCTATCTGACGATTTTCCAGATACCCCTGTGATTCTGATGGTTTTCCAGAATCTTATCCGATGGTTTTCCGGATCTGTTCTCTTTCTGAGGTTTTTCCAGACTAAGTTTTTGTTCTGACGTTCTTCCAGAACCCCTTTGTTGCTTATCTGATGTTCTTCCAAATAGGTCTTCAAAACTTGCCCCGTACATTTATTGCTTTCCTAAATGTTTCGGATTTACCTTCAGAAATTTGTCTTCATCTCATGCTCCTATAGATGTCGTCCTTTTGTTTCTGGATATAGCCCAGGGTTTACTCGATTTTTTCCCAAGTATCTCTGGTATGTTTTAGAGTTCATTCTATGTTCTTCCGGATGTCCCTGAAATTTGTTTCTTTGACCCCGAGGTTATTCGATGGTTTTTCCAAGTATCTCTGGTGTTTGTTTCTCTCTGTATAATTTCCGATGATTCCTGAAGATCCCGCTCGATCTCTTCGTTTAAAGGAATGACCCGAAAATTCCAGCACTTGTCGTTTACTTGATCCTACCGCCGTGTGGATCCTGTGTTACCGTTTGTTCTAAAGTGACAATTGTCGCGCTATTCCACCAGTGCGTCGTATTCCCCAGTGTAGTTACTCGTCGCGTCTGTCCCCTATGTCATTGTGTCGTCTACATCCTAGCATTCATCATTCCATCATACGCATCATATTAGATTCATGGCATTGTCAGCATTATAGTTCGTGTTATTTTGTCCAAATCATTGCATATCACTGCATATAGGGGCCAAATTTTCGGTTATCTGTATTTAAATCCCTTTCACCGTGATTTCTCGAATCTCCGCTGCTCAAATCATCCGGTGAAGCTATTTAAATAGGGGCATCTGTTGCACCCCAAATTTGTCCTACCTTTACATGGTTTCTAGTGCCACTTTATTTCGAATGAACAAAATGGCACAATTGGCAAGAGATCGTGTGTGAGGAGTTGTGAGTGTGAGAGGTCGAGAGTTCGAATCCCACCTTCTTCACTTTTTGTTTTTTCTTTTATTTTTATTCTAACTTTTCTATTTTCATAAAAAAAACAAAATAGTTTTTTTTTATTATTTAATTATTATTTTCGTATTTTATTTAAAATATTTTTTTAAAAATATTATTTTTTCACTTTTTTTCATATTATTCATAAAAACATCCAAAAATTATAAAGTTAAAAATATTAGAAAAGATTTTATTCTTTTTATAATATTTTTAATGTTTAGTAAATAAATAGGGTTTTAAGTTTGTTTTAATTTGTTTAAATTTTAGTTAGTTTTGACTAATTCTTTAAGTTGGGCTTTAAAGTGGGCATTAGATTAGAGTTAACCCTAATTTGTTACCTATATAAACATGAGTTGCATTTGAGAAAAGGAGGAGAAGGAGACAAAAGAAAAAACGGCGGCCGTTCTTACAACTTATTAGAAGAAAGGAGGAACCCACGAACCCAGAAGTAGAAAAAGGGGACGGTTCTTCAAAGAAGAAGACGGAGCTTCCTTCGTTAATCAACATCATCGCGACTCAGAGAAGCTCAAGCTCTCATCATTGTCCTCCTTCCAGAACTGCTTCAAATCCCATCTCAAGAATCCATCGTCGTTATGGTAAGCTTTTCCTAACTTTTTACATTTAGTTAATATTAAAATGAATTTTCTTAACTCCTCTTGAACCAAAATTCTTTTTTTAGAGGTTAGTGCATTATTTTTAATTAAACCATTTTTAAAAAAAGAAATACAACAAAAGAAACATAAAGCTAACATTAAGACCTTTGTTTCAACATTAAAGCTTTTTTTTGAACAAGATTTAAAACTCTTTTATTAAAGTTAAAACCTCTTTTAAATTTTTTTTTCCAAAATTAAAATCTTTTCTTAAAACTAAAACTTTTTTTCCAAATTTAAACCACCTTTTTAAAATTTAAATCTAAGTTTGTAAATTAAAACCATTATTTAGTTAAAGTTACTACAAACCTTTTTAAAAATCTATATATATATATATATATATATATATATATATATATATATATATATATATATATATATATATATATATATATATATATATATATATATATATATATATATATATATATATATATATATATATATATATATATATATATATATATATATATATATATATATATATATATATATATATATATATATATATATATATATATATATATATATATATATATATATATATATATATATATATATATATATATATATATATATATATATATATATATATATATATATATATATATATATATATATATATATATATATATATATATATATATATATATATATATATATATATATATATATATATATATATATATATATATATATATATATATATATATATATATATATATATATATATATATATATATATATATATATATATATATATAACTTATAATTAAAAACCATTTTTTATAACTTATAATTAGTTTATTTTTTTTAATAAATTGAAATTATATTTTTTCTGATGACTAATAATTAAAAACATTTTAATAGCTTATAGTTAGTATTTCCTTTTTTTTTAATTTATAGTTAGTAACAGTTTTTTATGATTTATAGTTAATTTAGTTTTTAATAAATTGTAATTAAAAAACACATTTAGATTTCTAATTTATGACGTTCCTAACATTTTTTTTCTCAATTGTATAGTTTATTGATCCTTTATTTTTTGCACTCCAATTTATAGTTGTAATTTACACGAGGCAATCGTCGCTCTTATTTCATTATTATTCTTGCATTTTCCATGGATGTAATTTACGCGAGGCCATGGTCGCGGTTTATTTTTTATTTCGCATTTTTTGGGGATTTGTAATTTACGCGAGTGATCGTCGCGACGCTTTTTCCGCTTTCTTTACTTTCCGCACTTTAATTTCCGCCATATAATAATTTGCCATGTTTTGCATGATTTACCGTTATGTTCATCTCCAAAGGAATTAGGTCTAGCCGTTTGACCGCCGAGTCAATAACCCTAACCTTTGACCATTTCCAAACCCTAATAGTCTAGGTGTCCCGCCGTGGATGAAAATGCCCTTTACCCTAGCTTTAGGTCAAAAGGGTCGCCGTACTCTGTTTTAGGGTTTCCTGCCGTGGAACATTTAGTCAACCCTAATTTAACCCTAATTTCATTTAACAAATTCAACGTAGAAATAGGAGTTTTAAGACTCCACGTAAGCGTGCCCTTAAGATACGTTTATTCCCCATTGAAACCTTGACCACTGTCAAGAAGTTTCTAACCTCCCTTTCGAGGGGAACTACAATTACTCTGATTCCATTACCGTCAGGATATGTAGGCACAAGATGTGATGTCTTGCCGAGTAAACTTAGGACTAACCCTTAGGCCTTTTAGGTCATTCTATCCCTTAGCAATATATTTCAAACAGATAATAAAATAGAAAAACATACAATAAACAAAAGGCTCCTGTAGAGTACTACAGAAGTTTAGGGTGCTAGTACCTTCCCTAAGCTTAACCAACCCCTTACCTAGATCTCTCCCTGCATTGTCTTCACGATGCAAAATTAGTTTTTCCCTCTTTTGACCTTTTCCTTCGGATAAATCAAAGAGCGGTTGTGAACTAAAGATGCGATTCAAATTAATTAATAATTTGATATCATATTCTAACCGCAACAATGGGCCAATCCCAAATGATTCCACACATATTCACACACCTAGTTTTTTAGCACACCCCTTCTTGTTTGTGTAATTTGTTATTTTTACTAAGTTTTTATATGTACTTGTCTTTTACGATTTTGTTAAGTAATTGATTATATTTTGCTAAATCTCTATTAAGAATCTTGTTAAGTTTATGTGTATACATCTTTAGTCTTTTTGTTAATAATTCCATTTAGTTTGGTAAGAATTCTTTGGTAAATATTGTGGTTCTTTTTCAATATTTTGATTTTATTCATATTATTTTATTTTTGGTTGATGAAGAGACCTCAAAATTGTTATTCGTCAAATTATTGATGAATAATAATAAATCTGAGACCAAACTTCTTCTCACCTTTTCATTTCCGATTTTATTCTTTTTTATCATTTTCGGTCGATGACGAAACTTCAAGAATTATTATCGGTCAAATTATTGATAGATGATAGTTTATCTGAGACCACCTTCTTTTCTCTTTCATTTTCTTCTTCATTTTCAATTTTTATTTAATTTTTTCGATCTATGAAGTCTTTTGATTCGTAAACGTCGATTTATCGAAGCCGATAACCTTCATAATGTAAAATCTATGGAAAACGACCATTTGGGTCATTTTCTTTACTTTGGGATTGTGATAGGCTACCTTCGATTAATCGACATAGGTTTACGATTAAGACGAGATCCCCCTCTTTTAGTCCGTGTGACATGATTAAATTAGAGAATGGTTCTCAATATCATTTCTCTATCTTGTTTTTAGCCATTAAATGGGTTCATCGTAAGTCAAGTGCTCATCCGCATTCGCCATCAACCTATTTCACACACTTCATCCTGGTTTCGATATTGGGAGCACCATCAGGGACTAGTATCGTTTCTCACAACCTAACCCTTGATTCGTCGTCAAGCCGGTTCCATTTTCAATCCAACCCTTGACTCGTCGTCGAGCCACTTCTCAAACCATTTCCATTCCACCGCGGTTTTGCACGCGAATACAAGTCAAATCCTTGATCTAACATCAAGCAGATTTTCTCAAACAAACTATTAATCAATTAAAAATTATTCAATTCTTTTCAAGGTGTAAAGAGGGGGATTAAGTCTTTGATCTCTCTTTCAGTTGTTTGGGTGCGAGTTATCTTACTCGTGTGTGAGCAATTAACACCTCTAAACATTTTCAATTCTACAACCTTCAACCATCATCCAAACTACTCGGCATTTCAAACACCATTAAGACACAACCTTCTTTTTCAAGGTGAAAAAGAGAGAGAGCCGAGTCTTTGACTCTTTCTCCCGATTACTTGGGCCCGAGGAGCCTTTCTTAAGCTTCGAGTAATCATCATTCGTTCCCACTTCAAACCAATTCAACCTTGTCTCTTTTCGTGGTTGTTACCACGAACTACGACTACTTTGATTCTTCATTCTTGTCTGAATGTAAGATACGTAGGCATAAGATTGCGATGAGCGAGCTACCTCCCCTCCATCTTCCATTTTCCAGCATCCTTTCCCATAGTCAAACTACGACGCTCTGATTCTTCATTCTCATCTGACTGAGCATACGTAGGCACAAGGGCCCCAATCCTTGGCGAGCAGCCTACCCTATAACCACCCTTTTCCCCTTATTGTCTCTATCCTTTTATCGTATCATTTCGCATTTAGTATTGAGAAGAGAATAACTAAACTTAGCTAACACTCATCACAATTCAAATTAAGAGGTTCCCGTTGAGTACAACGGACGTGAGGGGTGCTAATACCTTCCCCTTGCGTAACCGACTTCAAACTTGGAACATCAGGTTGCGATGGCCGTGTTCATTTTATTTTAAGAGGTTTTCTCGATATTTTCCTCTCTCATTTATTCGGGATAAATAAAGTTCGGTGGCGACTCTTTCAAACCTCATTCCTCACCTTTCGCGTGAGGGTCGTATTGTTCGAGTGATTTTTCAAGGTGCGACATCATAGTACACAGCAAAGAAGATTTAATGGTAAGCAGTTTATCATCCTTCTGGTACATCGAAATCGATGACGATGCATTGGAAACAGCTTTCCAGGAATTGGAAACTGCACATGCTGTATTGATTGAGGACGCCGTTGTCACACGCGGGCCATCTTTTGCCTCTGTCCAGAGTATCAAAAGTGCCATGAAAGAAGGCCTTCCTCAAGGTTGGGGAGAAGTAATTAAGGTCAACACTCGGGAAAAGATCAATCGACAAGGGTTGGGTTACAAACCAACTCTAGATGAAGGATCAGAGATTGGCGGCAAGCACCTAAAGACCCTGAAAGAAACCTTTGTGAGCGGTGGCATTCAAATAAATGCCATAAATGAAGATGACAAAGTAAGCTGTATTGCTAACCTGGTATTCCGAGATGAAGTTGTTTTGTGCAATTGGGAGGTCGTTGAAGTTCACATCATGTTACCACTCTTAGAGTAATATGTTTGTCTTTCTTGTTAGCATTTTCTCTATTTAAAATCCATGGTCATGCCCGAGGGCTTGTGGATCATTTTGTATGGGCCACACTTTTGCATTAAAGATCAATCAATGAATGAGTGTTTTGTTAAACTTCCATTTTTTGTTCATTATTCTTTTTCACTTTTAAAAATGAAAATGGCAATCTTTTGAAAACCTAAAAAGAATTCATCATTTGCATCTCTTTGTGTGTGTTTGATCATTTAAACCCGTTAACACATGCAGAGAACCTCCATCACCTGCTAAATCCGATGATCATCCAGTTCTTTATGACTTTGGTTCATCAGTATTCTAAGTTGAAGATAAGAGTGATGAGGATTTTGAAATTCCTAAAGAACTGATAAAGATGACTGAGTACGAGGATGTATGTCTTCAACCTTACAAATAACAGATCGACATCATCGACTTGGGCTCTGAAGAAGTAAAAAGAGAGGTCAAGGTTGGGGCATCGCTTGGGGCAGAGGTTAAGGACAGACTAGTAATGCTTCTCAAAGATTATGCGGACGTGTTTGCTTGGTCCTACCAAGATATGCCTGGGTTGGACACCAACATTATAGTTCAAAAGCTCCCTCTTAAAGTTGAGTGTCCTCCAGTTAAGCAGAAACTTTGAAGATTCAGACCCGACATGGCTCTCAAAATCAAGGATGAGGTTTAAAAGCAGATCGACGCAGGCTTTCTGGAAGTTTCTAAATACCCTGAGTGGGTGGCTAATATTGTACCAGTACCTAAGAAGGATGAAAGAGTTAGAATGTTTGTATATTACTGGTTCTTAACAAAGCTAGTCCAAAGGACGATTTCCCTCTGTCGCATATCGACACTTTGGTGGACAATACGACCAACTTTGCAATTTTTTCATTCATTGATGGCTTCTCTGGCTATAATCAGATTAGAATGGATCCAGCTGATATGGAAAAGAGAACCTTCATTACACCCTGGGTCACTTATTGTTATAAAGTTATGCCTTTTGGTTTGAAAAATGCTGGAGCCACATACCAACGAGTTATGGTGGCATTATTTCATGACATGATGCACCAAGAAATTGAGGTTTACGTCGATGATATGATTGTCAGGTCTCAAAGCAAAGAATATCACCTTGATCATTTGTTGAAGCTATTTGAAAAACTTAGGAAGTATCAATTGAGACTAAATCCTGCCAAATGTACCTTCGGAGTCAGATTTGAAAAACTACTTGGCTTCATTATTAGTCAACATGGAATCGAGGTAGATCCTGACAAGGTACGAGCCATCCAGGAAATGCCTGCCCCACAAACTGAGAAGCAGATTAGAGGTTTCTTTGGCAGATTGAATTATATCTTCAGGTTTATCTCCAACTTGACTCCTACTTATGCGCCGATCTTTAAGTTGCTACGAAAAGATCAAGCAGTTGTGTGGAACGAGGATTTCCAGTCGGCATTTGAAAAGATCAAGGGGTACCTCCAAGAGCCTCCAATGTTGACCCTCTAGTGCCTGAAAGGCCTCTCTTCATGTACATGATTGTGCTCGAGGAATCGTTGGGTTCTGTCTTGGGCCAAACAGATGCGTCGGTGAAGAAGAAGCATGCGATTTACTACTTGAGCAAGAAATTCACCGATTGTGAAAGTCGTTACTCTCCATTAGAAAAAGCTTGTTTTGCTCTAGCTTGGGCAGCTAAATGTATGAGACAGTACATGATTTGTCACACTACTCTGTTGATATCCAACATGGATCCAATAAAATACATATTTGAAAAACCTGCTCAGACGGGAAGTTTTGCAAGATGGAACATGCTCTTGTCAAAGTATGACATTTAATATGTTGCTCAGAAGTTAATGAAAGGAAGCGTCTTGTCAGACTACCTTGCTGATTAACTTGTTGAAGATTATCATCCGCTCAAATTCGACTTCCCCGACAAAGATATCATGCTTCTTTACAAAGTCAAAGAAGAGCCTGGCCCCGAGGAGGGTCCTGAACCTGGTTCCCGTTGGAAAATGATGTCTGATGGTACATCCAACAAAAGAGGCCATTGTGTTGGTGTTGTTCTGGAAAATCTGACTGGGGGCTACACTGTTGTTACTGCAAGAATGTGCTTCAAATGTACAAACAACATAGCTGAGTATGAAGCCTACATCCTGGGTCTTGAAGATGCCATTGACCTTCGTATTATGATTCTGGAAGTTATTGGAGACTTTGCCTTGGTAGTTTATCAGCTCAAGGGTGAATGAGAGACCCAAGATGAAAAATTGATTCCTTACAAAAACTATATTTTGGAGATGATCGAGTATTTCGATGAAATCACCTCCAAACACGTCCCAAGATCTGAAAACCACATAGCAGATTCTATGGCTAAGATGGCTACTATGTGGAAGGTTCAGTTTGTCAACGAAGCTCCCCTAATTAGCATTGAAAGAAATACTACACCAACATATGTCATGATGGCTGAAGAAGAGTCTGACGGAAAACCTTGGCTTTATGACATCAAAAGTTACCTTCAGAGTCAAGAACATCCTGCCGACGCCTCTAAACTTGATAAGAGAGCTTTGTGAAGATTGTCATCCAAGTTCTTCATTAGCAATAATGTTTTGTACAAGAGAAATCACGACATGGTCTTACTCAGATGTGTTGACAGTAGAGAAGTAGACATGTTGATGACAAACATTCATGAAGGTCCCTTTGGTACTCATGCAAGTGGCCATGTCATGGAAAATAATATCTTGAGGGCTAGTTATTAATGGTTGACTTTGGAGACTGATTGTATCCTATTTTCATGAAAATGTCATAAATGCCAGATTTATGCGGATAAGGTGCACGTGCCACCACATCCTCTGAACGTATTGTCATCACATTGGCCATTCTCAATGTGGGGCATCGATATGATTGGGGAAATTGAGCCTAAAGCGTCTAATGGTCATCGGTTTATCCTAGTCGCCATTGACTATTTCACTCAATGGGTGGAAGCTGCGTCATATGCAAATGTAACGAAGCAGGTGGTTGCCCGGTTCATTAAAAAAGAGATTATTTGTCGTTACAAAATCCCTAACCAGATCATTACAGATAATGGGACGAGTTTGAATAATAAAACAATGAAGGAGCTCTATGACAATTTCAAGATTGGACATCACAACTCTTCTCCTTACCGGTCCAAGATGAATGCAGTTGTTGAAGCTGCAAATAAAAACATCAAAAATATTGTGTAGAAAATGGTAGTAACTTACAAAGATTGGCATGAAATGTTGCCATTTGCTTTACACAGATATAGAACATTTGTTTGCACTTCAACAGGGGAAACCCCTTTCTCCCTGGTTTACGGGATGGATGCAGTACTACCTAGTGAGGTTGAGATACCTTCGTTAAGGGTTTTAATGGAAGCCGAGCTCGAAGAAGCTGAGTGGGTGAAAGAAAGGTTTGATACACTGAATCTCATTGAAGAGAAAAGGATGACGGAAATGTGTCACAGTCAGCTATATCAAAAGAGAGTTAAAAGAGCCTTCGACAAAAGAGTCCAGGTGAAAGAATGTAAAGAGGGTGAGTTGGTACTCAGGAAGATTCTACCGGCACAGCGAGACATGCGTGGAAAGTGGATGCCAAACTATGATGGCCAATTTGTTGTGAAGACATTTTTTTCTTGAGGCTTTCTTATCCTTACAACGATGGACGGTGAACAGCTCCAACATCCCGTGAACTCAGATGCAGTAAGAAAATATTATGCCTAAAAAAACTGCTAAGTTGAAAACCTGGAAAGGCAACTTAGGCAAAAAAAATGGGGGGTCCTAGTGGACCATAACCTATGAAGGAGATCTAGGAAAAAATTAGGGATAAAGAAAGAAAAGCTCGCTAAGTCGAAAACCTGAAAATGAGGCTTAGACAAAAATGAGCGTCCCGGTGAATTGAAAACCCGAAAGAGCGATTTAGACAAAAGTTAGGGACAAAGGCATTTCACTGCATCAGGAGTTGTCACTACTGCAGAAGGTCGTCAAAAAGGCTCACTTTTATCTACTCTCATCAGAGGCAGCGATTCAGACGGACTCTTAGCTAGTTAGGACAGGATCGTTGGATTTTGTAACCTTTTCCCATATTGTCATTTTTTCCAAATTTGTAAATGTTCCATGGGACTCTGCCTTTTTCAAGTCTCCATATTTGAATGAAATCAGATTTGGACCAATCTTTGTTTATGCTCTATTGATTGCCCTACCTTTTTGTTATGCAAAAACATCATTTATTTGTTAATGATTTTTAAAGGCAAAAGTTTTTGAAACAAAAAATTGTTTTGGAGAAAGTTAATTAACAAGCAAGTCGTAAATTTGTTTGTGACATGACGGTGTAAAATTAGACTCCTCTCATAAGGACAGAACGGTCGAAACCTTGATACCATCATTTCAGCAATATGAGGTCTATAGAGATTTCTTTCCCCAAGCTGCCGTGCTACGAAGTTTTAATATCTCTTATTAGTTATTTTGTTCGTTGTATTGAAGTTGTGAGCTTTCTCCGACAAGTTTGCAAGAACAGGGATCGTTTCCTCTCTAGAGGATTAAGATAATTCTCCAGCGTTGGGATTCAGTGTGATTATTTTTGCCTCCGGTGTGATAGATCGTTATCTATCTTTTGTTTCCTTCTCCTGCGAGGTCGCTCGACATTGCATTTGCATCATACCTTTAGCATATACATTTTTCAGCATACCTCTTGTTTTGGTTTGTTCTAGTTGTGGCCATTGTGATCCAGTTGAGCGGTTTTCTTTGTCAAGAATTGTCGCTACTCGAAAATGCAACGAAGGAGAGGCGAGAATGGAAGGATAGAAGAGTCGTCGTCGAACTTTATTTATCCCAAAAGGGGAAAGGAAAACATCGAGAAAACCCTAAGATGAAACGGATAAGATGGTCTCGCAACCAAGAGAAAGGGTTCGGAAGCCGGTTATGCGAAGGGAAGGTATTAGTACCCCACGCATCCATCGTACTCGATGAGAATCGTTTGTTTGTCTATGTGTGAAGGTATCTGCTAAAAGGTATTGCTTATAAAGAGTGTTCCAAGGGGAGAGAGAGAAAGGTTGGAAACAGGGAAAAGAGAGATTAAAAAAGGGAAGAAAGACTCAGTAGGATTTCGCGGTCATATGCCTACGTATTCTCAACGGGTATGAGAAAGTCAAAGTTAACGTAGTTCGGGGAACCATGGATTGGAAAGATAGAAGTGTGCTCGGCAAGGATTGGGGCCCTTGTGCCTATGTATCTTCACTTAAAATAAGTGAAGAATCAGATCAGCCGTAGTTCGGCCTAAGGTTAACTGGAAAGTTCTGGTAGACGATGCTAGCATACGCATTCTAGCAGTTAGGTGTATTGCAGATCGCTTTTGGAGTCTTAGGCGTTACCTGTTTACGGTAGAATGGACGTAGCATATCCTTCTTTGGGAAAGAATGGGGGACTAAAGGTGGAAAAGAAAGAAGAGTGCTCGCTAGGACCATCGTAATCTTATGCCTACGTATTCTCAACAGGCATGAGAAATCAGAGCAGCCGTAATTCGGCCTACGGTTAACTGGGAAGTTCTGGTAGACGATGCTAGCATACACATTCTAGGAGTTAGGTGAATTGCAGCTCGCTTGTGGAGTCTTAGGCGTTACCTGTTTGCGGTAGAACGGACGTAGCATGTCCTTTTGAAAAGAGATAGTTTTTGCCATCGAGGAAAGATGTCACATTTGATTTGTGAAAGTTACTTTTTAGGGTGAAATAGGTCCTCGGATAGTAAACCCTTGAGGGTAGTTCCCAATTCTTTATCTTAAAGATTTATTTTGAAAATGGTGTGGCGAATACAGTCGCGTCTTCGTATTGAAAGACGAGTATCGAGACGACACACTCTACAATGAGTATCATGATACTCGGAGAGGAAGAAGTTTGCACTCAATCCTCTCTCTTTAGTTCAACACAAAGAGAACTTTATTCTCTTTATTAAATGCATTTTTGATCTTGAATGGTAAGTGCTTTACGATAGTGAACCCTAAAGGTAATGTCAAGCACTCGGGATAGGAGAAGGCCTACGCCTAACCACTCCACAACCATCCAAGTTTTATTAGGAAAAGAGTTTTGAAAATGCACTTGGTATGAGACCAAGGTTTTAGGAGAAAAGTTGTAAAAAAAGAACAGGTGGTGAATTGGTTTGACAGTTTGTTGAGAAAATCTGCTTGATGTTGGATCAAGGGTTTGACTTGTGTTTGCATGCAAAAACATGGTGGAATGGTAATTGGTTTGAAAATGGCTCGAGGTTTTGATTGAAAATGGAACCGGCTTGACGACGAGTCAGGGGTTAAGGCGTAAGAATCAATACTAGTCCCTGGGGGTGCTCCTAATATCGAGTCCGTAATGAAGTGTGACAGCGTGTGCGATAGGTTCATGGCGAATGTGAACGAGCACTCGACTTACTGAGGGGAGTTTGAAAATGGCTCGATGACGAATCGAGAACTAGTTTGAAAATGGTTATATTAGTCCCTGGGGGTGCTTCTAGAAGATAAGCCGCAGTCAAAGAAATACGAAATACGTACATCGAAAATGGGAGAGGGGTACATGTAAATTACACGGGATTGCACGAAATAAAAGGTCTCATTGTCAAGTAGCCCAAGAGAAAGTCGTGTGTGTGCAATGTGTCCTAAGCTACGCCTTGAGCGAAAGTTGAACACAACTCCAAGCTAGGGTTTCTGACAAAGTCCAAAGGTCCTTCACTCGGACAAACAACCAACAGTCCACCAATTTAGAGTTTTATGGTTTCGATAGTTATTAGGTGTTTTGAAAGAATGTGAATAAGATGAAGAAATGAAATGAATATATACAAGATATGAATAATATACAGGATATATAACAACATATACAAGAATATTCACAACAATATATCAAGAGAAATATTAACGAGTATATGGACAAGATAATATAATCGAGATAATATTGACTGAAAGTAAAACAGTGGTATATTTGACTGGAAATAAAGCAGGTTTATATTGACCGAAAGTAAAGTTAGTCGTTAGTTTGTTAGTGATTTGAATCGAGAGAAAATGTAATACTAAACCGCCGTAGCTTGACTTACGATGAAAGTCGAACTATAGGAGGTCGCGTAAATTGATATTCGTGCTAAAATTAAGATAGAGAAATGACATTGAGGATCATTCTCCGATTTAATCGTGTTGCAAAGATCAAAAGAAGGGTGGGATCTCGTCTTAATCACAAACTCGTGTTAATTAATCGAGGGAAACCTCTCACGATCCCAAAGTATAGAAAAATGATCCAAATGATCATTTTCTACATATTTGAAACAATGAAGGTTATCAACCTTGAAAACCAACATTCGTGAATCGAAGACTTCATAGATCGAGAAAGTTAAATAAAATCGAAAATGAAGAAGAAATTGAAAGAGAAAAGAAGGTGGTCTCGGTTTCATCGGCATTTATCAATAATTTGATTAATAGCGACTTTTATGTTTCGTCATCGACCAAAAAATGGTAAAAAAAAGAATAAAATCGGAAGTGAAAAGGGTGATTGAAAGTGTAACCAACATTATTTACCAATAAATTCTTTCAATACTAAATGGAATTCTTAACAAAAAGATTAACAAATTTCTTAATAGAGATTTAGTATAATTAATAAATAAAAACAAATTCCTTAAAGAGAAAGAGCTGGGGTGTAAATAAAACATGTGGGGTGTGCTTAAAACATGGAGGAATCACTTGGGCCGAAGCCCATCATCCATAAGAACAAGAAAAAACAATGCTGAAAAGAAACTAAAAAAATAGTAAATGAAATGAGAACACGGGCTAGACATCCAAAAAGCCCACTTGAATCCGTGACCCGGTTCTAAGCCATGGTATCTAAACTAACGCAAGGAAATCTGGGTAATCAAAAGAAAGATGGCGACGGACAAAATGCCTCCAAAGACAACACGCTCAGAAAAGTCTCAAATCCAATATTCGTCCTTGCAAGAACAATGGCGAAAATCATGTCAGGTTTGTTGAGAACAAGCAACAATTCATCATTTCCGCTCTAATATTTTTTAATGAAAACGATTCAAAACCCTCCTTATGTACTCTTCTGTCCCTGCTTCGTTTCACACTGAGAGTGCGGTTTCGATCCAGGTTTGGTTTCATTTGGAAGTTCATTCTGAATCTTCTTCTTCATCTTGATTCTACTCTATTACCGTCATTTAGGTTTTGGTTTTGATTTAGTGACAACGGTGAAGAGTCGATGAAGGAAAGAGAAGGGTTGGCTTGAAGTTACAGTTAAAGATTTGGGGGTGAGGTTTCAGAACAAGTTTTAGTGTATATGTTGCTATTATGAATTTGTGGATTTTATAAGGTGTTTTAAAGGTTGTTGAAGGTTGGGGACAATTTATGAGGGAAGAAGAAAAAGGTTCGTTCATGAAGGTTCTGCTCGCGTTTTTGAAGGAGGGAGGTGGGGTAAGAGTTGCAGGACATTGAAGGTTGTTGGGTAGCAAAAAATATAAAATTCAGAAGTTGTTTGCAGATGAATTTTGAGGCGAGGCTACCAATTCTTTTTTTCTTATCACTGGACTTTTGTACTTGTGTTGTATTGGTTTTTATTCATGTGTATTGGCTCGCACTGCAAGTTGTGTAGGTTTGTGGCCTCTCCATGTCTTGTGTGGCTCGAGTGTGTTTTGAATGTAGTAGTGGACCATACTGAAGGCCTGTATGGAATCCTCTACGGTGAAGTCCTGGAATGTCATCAACCAGCTTGTGTATTTTTCATGGGCTAACCTTATAAGTTGCATTGGACTTTTTTTTATTGTATTATTTTGTTTTAGTGTGAATATAAGGATGGGCTTTATTCATATGTGATTGAGCCTTGTAAGAAGAACAAACCTTAATTGCACACTAGTTTTAACTAAACAATTTTCTCCAAAAATAAATCCAATAATTTAAAACTTATTTCCATATTAATCAACACTTAATCTTCACAAGAATCATCTTTGAGTAAAGATCAAAATATAATCCTGAAACGAGACCACAAACACTCGAATTAACTCTTGAATCCATATTGGGAGTTGAATAAAGATCTGATTCCATGTTGAACAATCACGATTACTCTTGTATAAAAGGTTTGGACATCCTTTGATTAAAGGGAGACTCCATATGATGTAAATCGCGCACTAGCAAATTCTTTGACCATGTCACAACCCAAAAGACCACATCTTGAGGAATAATCCACAAATGAATTAACAGTGATCAACCACAATCTTCCCTAAGGAATTTCTTGAACATTACAAATCAACTACCATAGCCCGACTATCTGATCCACACAGAGGACTTGTCATGAAATCATGTTTGTCTGACCAAGCAAGTTAGGTTGACACCACTTATCTTCATTCATTAATTGCCTGAGTCGCTTTGAATTCAAACCTGCACAACCTCGAACCTGAACTGTAACACCCCAAATTTAAGCGGAATATTTTAATTAATTATTTAATTGAGAATATTCGTATTTTGGGTGGTTTTCGGTGGTTTTGTGGATCATTGAAAAAATGTGCATTTTCGGACTATTTATTTAATTAATAGTATACTATATGAGAATATTATTATTATTATTGATTAAAATGAATATAAGTGAAATAAGGGTAAATTGGGCATTATGAAGAGTTAGTAAGGGTGTTATGGGAAAAGCCCAATTGTGTGGCCCAAGTCTAAGTTTGACGAAATAGAATTCTAAAGGTTTGGGATTCATTTGGTTAACCGTGAAAAGAATGGAGGCCAGAGCTCTGAGGAGGGATCAGTGGAGGCAAAAGCTTTGGAAGATTGTCGGAGTTAATCGTGAAAGCTTTGAATCGGCTAAGGTATGGGGAGTATCGCATTTCATGATTTTCTATGTATGCCTTTCGGTATGTTTATGGTGGGGTTTATGATTTAGGGTATGTTGGGTTGATTTGGGAGAATTAGGGAAATTGATGAATAGACTTTGAGGTTATGATTGATGGCATGTATCCCTGAATATTGACATGAATTTAGGAAACCTTGTCGGATTGTTTGATGTGTAACATGAATTTGGAAACCTTAGGCCTTCGTGGCCAAAACCTTGGATTGTGATATGTTTGACCCTGTGGGAATAGGAATATTCAAATGCGAGTAACTCTGAATGCACTCAGAGCAATTGCAGGAAAATAGTGTTTTAGGCAGTGCTAATGTTCCCAGATTAGCCTAATAAACCATAGATTTTGTGCCATTATCGTTGTATGATCTTAGGGATGATTTGGGGATGTTTTAGGGGCATTGGGTATGTGAATCGTATGAGTTTTTAGGGAGAAATAATTTCTGGTGCATAGCAGGTTTTTGCTGTCATCGCTCTGTTCGCCTAGCGAGCAAGCCAGCGAAGGTTCGCTACAGGCTCGCCTAGCGAGCAAGACAACGAAGACTCGCTACCAACTCGTCTAGCGAGCGAGCCAGCAAGCGTAGCAGAGTTCGCGAATATTGATCGTGTGCAGCGATGCCGTGATGTTTGATTCTGGGATTCCTATGATGAGTTACTATGAGTATAGCAGTGAGGTTGTGTGAGTAATAAGTGATAGTATGAGAATTATCGTGAGTGTAATTAGGATGAATTAATATGAGGCAATGTGAGATGATATTAGGGATTAATATCTGAATACTATGTGATGATATGACGAATTAACATGAGTAAAACTGTGAAGTTTATGTGATTGATAGGCGATAGTGTGAGGATTAGTGTGAGTATAATTTGATAAATTAATATGAGATGATATGGGGGTAGTATTATGAAATAATATGGGATAATATGACTATGAGCTAATATCTGATTTATACGTGATTATATCATGACATGATGTGTGAGATTAATTAATATGATGAATTATGATGATATGTTGTATGATGAGTAATATGATGAATTATGATGATATGTTGTATGATAATTAATATGATGAATTATGATGATATGTTGTATGATGAGTAATATGATGAATTATGATGATATGTTGTATGACGATTAATATGATGAGTTATGGGGTATGGTGAAAATGACGAATATGATGAATGATGATGCATCATATGTTGTTATTATGAGGATTATTGTGACGTGTGCATCATGCATTCATGTGCATCCGGACTTCGGTTCATGACCTCGATTACTTTGGCTTCAATCCCACTGTGCGGATGTGAAGTATTTTGATGTGCTCCGGTTCTATAGTAGAATTGATCCTATTGATGGGGATCTATGGAGGGTTGATGGCCCAGTGTCCATCACATTGTGATGATTGGTACCACATGCATTGAGTTGTGTCGCATTACATCTATGAGTCTTTTTGTATGAATTATGACTTTATGGCCTTTGAGGCATATTTGAAGGATATCAATGTGTTGAATATAATTATGAGTAATATGTCGTTTATGCATTAATTGTTATACATTGATTATTATGAATTGTTTTACTCACCATGCCTGTTTGAATGTTACCTCCACGTGGGTAATGTGCAGAGGGGCAAGTTTAGCCGTGGACGCCATCGAGGAGTATTTTGAAGTTTTAGAGTCGTTAGCCTTTATGGTTAATTTAGAGGGTCTTGCTCTGATATGTAACATCGGGTTGGGTTCTTTGAGTTGATTTTATACCGTTGAGTTATTTTGCTAACTTTCCCTTATGAGGAAAACATTGAGTTATGTTTTGAGTTCCGCTGTTTATGATGTTTTGATGTATTTTGAGAAAACCCGTGTGTTACAGAGCATTGACTTATTTTGAGACATTGAGAAATGTACGCCCTTTTGTGGCTTTTTAATGAAAGTTAATATTTTACTCTGAAATCCGTGTTATTTTGTCGTAATATTTGTGGGGTAGAATAAGGGTGTTACATGAACAGCAAGTAGAGGCAACATATGTTAGTGGATGGATGTACAAAATGAAAGTATATACAGGTAGACAAATTTGGGGTATGACAAGAATCTGTCGGATTTTCCTTCCTTAGTAGTTATTGGATACCATCTTGAGATCTTTTGGTTGTTACCAAACTTCTTTGCTTCAGACCTGTTGTTACCGGCTTACCCTTTGGTTGCTACTTAACTTTGTCAAGTTATCCGACTTAGGTATTATTGTGATAAATACTTATATCCCTGAAAAGTCCAATAGCTATTGGCATCCCTCAAAATCCAATTGTTATTGGTATTGCTGATTTGGTCGTTACCATTTGAAGTCCAGTAATGTTTGGAATGGCTTTCTGTGTAAAATCCAAGTGTTATTGGTATTTCCAATTTGGTTGTTACCATATTTGTTTGTAAGTCTAGTAATGTCTTGACTGGCATTGTTTAAAGTTCAATTGTTATTGGCATCTCGGTTTTGGTCGTTACCATATCCATTTAAAAGCCCAATGGTTATTGGCAATATTCACTTGGTGAATCTCAGGATGTTTGGTTGTTACCAGCATTCCTATTGCATCATAGAATGTTTTGTTTTTTGTAACACCCATTTTAATTATTTAGTCTTTTGGTGTTATTTTATTTTGGGGTGTCCTTTGTGGGGGAGCGAGTTTGAGCGCGTGGGTGGATGTCCTTAATTTATAGGAGTCATTTAATAAAATGTAGAGTTTAATATTAATGTAATATACTTGATAATGATAATAATATAATATTTATAGTAATGTGGTTGTGTCATTAATCTTACTATTATTATTATTATTATTATTATTATTATTATTATTATTATTATCATTATTTGCATTATTATTATTAGTATTATTATTATTAGATTAAAAAGATGAAATAAGGATTTCAGGGGTATTAGAGAAGTTTTGGGAGAGGAAGAGGAACAGAACACGATAAACAGTTTTAGAGCAAGGTTAAGGAGGAAGAACAAAGAGGAGGAGGAAGAAGGCTAGGGCTGTCAGATTCTTGGGGATTCTTCGTCAATCGAAGCATTAATCGAGGTAAGGGGGAGAAACTGATTAGGATTGGTGTTTATATGAAATTGGGTAGAGGGGATTCCTTAACCCCGTAGGGATTTGATGAATATGTTTGTTATGTTGGTATGTCTTTGATTATTGTTGATTATGATGAATTTCGTGTGCATGTTGATGTGTTTATGATTGTTGCTGCCATTGATGAATGGGTGCACATATTGTGTGATTTGGTGAGGTTCTAAGTAACTTCTGTAGTCCTGTTGATGGACATAGATGTGGGTTCTGGAGATAAATTGATAGAATAATGACTAGAGTAGTGTGTACTGGTTATAGTAATGATAGGATGTGAGATGGAAGTAAAGTGATAGGCTTGGAATTGAGCAAGATGACATTGTTAGACAGTGAGGATTTTGAGAGATCGCAGACACTCGCTAGCACCTTCGCTAGGCGAGCTAGTAGCGAGCATTCGCTAGCAGGTTCGCTAGGCGAGTGAGGTAGCGAACCCTTCCAGTAGCTACTGCCTGCCTTCGCTAGGGAGTTCGCTAAGCGAACAGCTAGCGAGCATTCACTAGAGCTTCGCTAAGCGAACGAGCCAACGAGCATGATAGAAAGGTGACGTTGTGTTGTTTTTCCTTGCGACCTCGTTTTGTAGTATCCCTTGAGTTGTGATCAGTATAGATATGGTGATTAGTGGTGAAGAGTGTATACCTGACGTTAAAAGGTGAAATTATGTAGTGATTGAAGTTAATTGAAATAAGTAGGTTAGGGTGTGAGATATGTATGGGGTATGGTGATGGGATTAGGGGGATCATGTGACTTTAATTAAAATAATTAATTGATGAACAATACGTATGTATGATGTATGATGATGTGATCAGAGGATCGTGTGCACATAGCGTGCTTGAGTTATTTGTTGTGCATTTGGTGTTATGCATATCATGGTGTTTGGTGGGACGAATCATTTCTCAAGAGAAGTGTATGTGATTCATCCGTACTCCCTTGCAGAGAATGGTGGTGATAGATCATGGCCAAGGACGGGTGTATGTGATCTATCTAGGGTTTGATTGAATGAACCAATGAGTCGGTACCGCATGCATGGTGTTGGGTTGCATAATTGCATTATGGTGTGTTGTGTTGATTGTTGGACAGTAGGTCGTGTTTGATGAATGTTGGGTGACGAATTATATGATTTCTATCTTTATTTCATGTACTATATTACCGGATATTTTGATCATGTTTTCTCACCCTTTTGTTGTTGTTGTTGTGGTATGTGCTTCTTCGAAAGTACAGATAATCCAGGTACTTAGCTAGCTTGGATAGAGGTGTACAAGTCGAGTCTTAGGATGCTCTGATACGTAGCACATGACTTGGGCGTTTTCTTTTGATTTAGTTGAACTTGTTTTACTTTCCTGTGACGTATCATGGGTTGGTGAATTTTATTAATGAATGTTTTCATGTATTGGCGGATGGCCAAGGTTGATGAACTAATGAATATTTTCCGCTGCTTTGTTTCGAAAACCTTCTAATGAAGAGTATGTCAAGTTATGTGATGTGATATCCCACTTTAGTGGAGAACTCTGATGTTTATTTGAATTAATCGTATTTTATTTTAATTCGGGAAAGTGGGGTGTTACAATTGGTATCAGAGCAGGTTAGTTCGTCCGGCCACTGTAGTTGTTGAGTCTGTCCTTAGGATAGAGATTGTGTATCTTTTAACCCGGTGTTGTTAATGTTGAGCAGTATGGCAGGAAGGAATGATGCTGCTTTGGCTGCTACTATGCAAGCGATGACGTAGGTGGTTGCTAATCAGAACCAAGCAGCGGGTGCGCAATTTGGGGATTTGGTACAATTTCGGAGTAACAACCCGCCGGCGTTTGAAGGAGGAATTTTGGATCATGAAGCTGCGCAAAAGTGGCTGAAGGCGATTGAGAAAATTTTTAGGACAATGGGTTGTAGTGATGGGCAAAAGGTGAGGTTCGGTACTCACATGCTGGAAGGTGAAGTTGAGGCTTGGTGGGACAACAGTTGCCAGAGATGGGTGACTGCAGGAACTGCGATCACTTGGGATGTAGTTCGAAAGGGTTTTCTGGAGAAATACTTTCCGGAAGACATACGAAGTGCTAAGGAGGTAGAGTTCCTA
Source organism: Lathyrus sativus (assembly GCA_963859935.3). Classification (NCBI taxonomy): domain Eukaryota; kingdom Viridiplantae; phylum Streptophyta; class Magnoliopsida; order Fabales; family Fabaceae; genus Lathyrus; species Lathyrus sativus. The sequence goes on from OZ012736.1 coordinate 346,324,924, forward strand.
GAGCTGAAGCAGGGTAACCTGACCGTAGCAGAGTATACTGCAAAATTTGAAGAGCTGATGCAGTATTGTCCTCATTACAATACTGAAGATGCGATGACCTTTAAGTGTTTGAAATTTGAGAATGGACTGCATCCAAAAGTTAAGTTAGGGATTGCTTGTCAGAAGATCAGGAATTATCCGGAGCTGGTACGCAGGAGCAGGATTTATGATAGTGATAACCGGGCCAGGATTGCACATTATAAGGCTGTGAATGACCGTAAAGGTAAGCAGAGATTTGGTGGTACTCCTTACAGTGTTCCTGCTGATAAGGGAAAACATAAGGCCGTTACTGATAAGAAGTCCAGAGAAGGGAAGACATCTGCTGATTTGAAATGTTTCTGGTGCGGTGGCGCGGGTCATCGTGCTAATGAGTGTCCTAATAAGGTGAAGAAGTGCTTCAGGTGTGGTAAGCCAGGCCATGTAATAGCTTATTGCAGAGCCACTATGCCTACCTGTTATAACTGTGGTGAGAAAGGTCATATCAGTACACATTGCGAGAAGCCGAAGAAGTCTCAGGCGTCTCAGGCCAGTGGTAAAGTGTTTGCTGTAGTGGGAACTCAAGCTGCCAGTGGAGAGCGCTATCAAAGGTACTAGTTTCATCAATAATATTCCTTTGACTGCTATTATTGATACGGGTGCAACCCACTCGTTCATTTCTGTTGATTGTGTGAAGAGGTTAGGATTGGTGTCGTCTACTCTTGATCGATGGATGACTATTGAGACTCCCTCTATTGGTTCAGTGACTACTTCTTTAGTGTGTTTGAAGTGTCCACTGACTATTTTCGGTAGAGACTTTGGAGTAGACATGATTTGTCTACCACTTGGTAATTTGGATGTTATTCTGGGTATGAACTAGTTGGAGTTCAACCAAGTCTACATCGATTGTTTTCGGAAGGTGTTGTTGTTTTTTACTCCAGAAGAGGAAGCGTTGGCGGATTCCTTGTCTAATAAGGAATTGAGGACCCTGTTGGAGGACGAAGCTAAGATGTTTTCTTTATTTGCGTCATTGACTGTTGACGGCAAGACATCAGTGAAAGAGTTGGCAGTGGTGAATGAATTTCCTGAAGTGTTTCCTGATGACATTACAAAATTACCTTTGATGAGGGAAGTCAAATTTAGCATTGACCTTGTTCCTGGTACAAGGCCTATATCTATGGCGCCGTACAGGATGTCGGCAGTGGAATTGGCTGAATTGAAATCTCAGATTGGAGAATTGTTGGATAGAAAGTTTATCAGACCGAGTGTGTTGTCGTGGGGAGCTCCAATGTTGTTGGTAAAGAAGAAGGATGGCAGTATGCGTCTGTGCATCGATTACCGTCAGTTGAATAAAGTGACCATTAAGAATAAATATCCTCTTCCAAGGATTAACGATTTGATGGATCAGTTGGTGGGAGCTAGGGTGTTCAGTAAAATTGACTTGAGGCCGGGATACCATCAGATCAGAGTGAAAGAAGGTGATATTCAGAAGACAGCATTTAGAACTCGATATGGACATTACGAATATGCTGTAATTCCTTTTGGAGTGTCTAATTCATCGGGAGTGTGTATGGAGTATATGAACCGAATTTTCCATTCTTATTTGGATCAGTTTATTGTTGTGTTTATTGACGACATACTGGTTTATTCTAAGTATGAGGAAGAACACGCAGGACATTTGAGAATTGCTTTGCAGGTGCTGAAAGATAATAAGCTGTTTGCTAAGCTATTAAAGTGTGAGTTCTGGTTGAAGACAGTGAGTTTCTTGGGGCATGTAATATCCGGTGATGGTATATCGGTGGACCCATCAAAAGTGAGTGCAGTGTTGCAGTGGGAACCGCCGAAGACAGCGACGGAAATTAGAAGCTTTTTGGGTTTGGCAGGATACTATCGAAAGTTTATTGAAGGGTTTTCTAATTTGGCGTTGCCATTGACTCATTTGAAGAGAAAGAATCATGTTTTCATATGGGATGCTGCTTGTGAAGAAAGCTTTGAGGAACTGAAAAAGAAATAGACTACGGCACCGGTGTTAGGGTTGCCGACTCCGAGTGAACCTTTTGTGGTGTACTGTGATGCGTCTAAGATAGGATTAGGCGGAGTTCTTATGCAAGATGGTAAGGTGGTAGTGTATGCTTCGCGGCAACTGAGGATGCATGAAAGGAATTACCCTACTCATAACCTTGAGTTGGCTGCGGTGGTTTTCGTGTTAAAGATCTGGAGGCACTATTTGTATGGTTCAAGGTTTGAGGTGTTCAGTGACCATAAGAGCCTAAAATATCTGTTTGATCAGAAAGAGCTAAATATGAGACAGAGAAGATGGTTGGAATTCTTGAAAGATTATGACTTCAACTTAATTTATCATCTAGGAAAGGCGAATGTAGTAGCAGATGCCTTGAGCAGGAAAGCAATTCATATGTCGGCTTTAATGGTGAAAGAGATGGAACTAATTGAGCAATTCAGAGATCTGAGCATAGTTTGTAAGACTACGGCCGATAGTGTGATAATTGGGCAAGTTGCAAGTCAATAATGATTTTTTGGATTTGATTATGGAAATCCAAAAGCTAGATGTGAAGTTAGTAGATTTGATGCCTGGAGTAGAGAGCGACCCCAGTAGTGATTTTAAGTTGGATAGTGCAGGTGTGTTGAGATTCAGAGGCAGGATTTGTGTGTTGGATAATGACGAACTGAAGAAGTCAATCCTGAGCGAAGGACATTGTAGTAGTCTGAGTATCCATCCGGGAGCTACAAAGATGTACCATGATTTAAGGAAGTTATTTTGGTGGTCCGGTATGAAAAGAGATATAGCTCGATTTGTTTACGCCTGTTTGACATGTTAGAAGTCAAAGGTAGAGCATCAGAGACCTTCTGGATTTATGCAACCGTTGGAAGTTCCGGTTTGGAAATGGGATTGTATCACTATGGATTTTGTTACGGGCTTGCCGAACACGGCGAGAGGATTTGATGCTATTTGGGTAATTGTGGATCGACTTACGAATTCTGCATATTTTGTGCCGATTAATATCAGTTTTCCGTTGGTAAAACTGGCAGAGATTTATATTCGGGTAATTGTGAAGCTACATGGTGTTCCATCGAGTATCGTGTCAGATAGAGATCCGAGGTTTACTTCAGAATTTTGGAGGAGTTTACAGGAAGCTTTGGGCACTAAGTTGAAGTTGAGTTCAGCTTACCATCCGCAAGCTGATGGTCAGTCAGAGAAGACTATTCAGTCGCTGGAAGATTTGCTGAGAGCTTGTGTGTTGGTAAAGGGTGATGCGTGGGATACTCATTTACCGTTGATCGAGTTCACGTACAACAATAGTTACCATTCTAGTATCAGGATGGCACCGTTTGAAGCTTTATATGGTAGGAGATGCAGAAATCCTCTGTGTTGGTATGAAACGGGTGAGAATGTGGTATTGGGACCAGAAATTGTATAGCAAAGTACTGAGACCATTCAGACGATTCGTGAGAAAATGAAAGCGTCTCAGAGTAGGCAGAAAAGTTACCATGATAACCGAATGAAGGAACTGGAATTCAGTGAAGGTGATCATGTGTTTCTAAGAGTTAACCCAGTGACCGGGGTGGGTCGTGCGTTGAAATCCAAGAAGCTGGATCCTAAGTTTATTGGACCGTATCAGATTTTGCAGAGAATTGGTGTTGTAGCTTATAGAGTGGTGTTACCGCCCGAGCTTTCGAATTTACATGACATGTTTCATGTGTCGCAACTTTGAAAGTATGTCTCGGACCCATCTCATGTGATTCCGAGAGATGAAGTTCATTTCCGGGAGAATCTTACTGTTGAGACGATGCCGTTGAGGATCACAAATCATAAAATGAAACAACTCTGAAGGAAGGAGATATCCTTGGTGAAAGTAGCTTGGGGAGGTGCTGCAAGAGGCAGTGTGATTTGGAAATTAAAAAGTAGGATGCAGGAAGCGTATCCGGAATTGTTTCCATCAGGTAATTTTCGAGGACGAAAATAATTAAAGTGGGGGAGAATTGTTACACCCATTTTAATTATTTAGTCTTTTGGTGTTATTTTATTTTGGGGTGTCCTTTGTGGGGGAGCGAGTTTGAGCGCGTGGATGGATGTCCTTAATTTATAGGAGTCATTTAATAAAATGTAGAGTTTAATATTAATGTAATATAATTGATAATGATAATAATATAATACTTTATAGTAATGTGGTTATGTCATTAATCTTACTATTATTATTATTATTATTATTATTTGCATTATTATTATTAGTATTATTATTATTAGATTAATAAGATGAAATAAGGATTTAAGGGGTATTAGAGAAGTTTTGGGAGAGGAAGAGGAACAGAACACGATAGACAGTTTTAGAGCAAGGTTAAGGAGGAAGAACAAAGAGGAGGAGGAGGAAGGCTAGGGCTGTCAGATTCTTGGGGATTCTTCGTCAATCGGAGCATTAATCGAGGTAAGGGGGAGAAACTGATTGGGATTGGTGTTTACATGAAATTGGGTAGAGGGGATTCCTTAACCCCGTAGGGATTTGATGAATATGTTTGTTATGTTGGTATGTCTTTGATTGTTGTTGATTATGATGAATTTAGTGTGCATGTTGATGTGTTTATGATTGTTGTTGCCATTGATGAATGGGTGCACATATTGTGTGATTTGGTGAGGTTCTGAGTAACTTCTGTAATTCTGATGTGGGTTCTGGAGATAAATTGATAGAATAATGACTAGAGTAGTGTGTACTGGTTATAGTAATGATAGGATGGGAGATGGAAGTAAAGTGATAGGCTTAGCACTGAGCAAGATGACATTGTTGGACAGTGAGGGTTTTGAGAGATCGCAGACGCTCGCTAGCACCTTTGCTAGGCGAGCTAGTAGCGAGCATTCGCTAGCAGGTTCGCTAGGCGAGTGAGGTAGTGAACCCTTCCAGTAGCTACTATGTGCCTTCGCTAGGGAGTTCGCTAAGCGAGCAGCTAGCGAGCGTTCGCTAGAGCTTCGCTAAGCGAACGATCCAGCGAGCGTGACAGAAAGGTGACGTTGTGCTGTTTTGCCTTGTGACCTCGTTTTGTAGTATCCCTTTAGTTGTGACCAGTATAGATATGGTGATTAGTGGTGAAGAGTGTATACCTGACGTTAAAAGGTGAAATTATGTAGTGATTGAAGTTAATTGAAATAAGTAGATTGGGGTGTGAGATATGTATGGGGTATGGTGATGGGATCAGGGGGATCGTGTGACTTTAATTAAAATAATTAATTGATGAACAATACGTATGTATGATGTATGGTGATGTGATCAGGGGATCGTGTGCACGTAGCGTGCTCGAGTTATTTGTTGTGCATTTGTTGTTATGCATATCATGGTGTTTGGTGGGACGAATCATTGCTCAAGAGGAGTGTTTGTGATTCATCCGTACTCCCTTGCGGAGAATGGTGGGGACAGATCATGGCCAAGGACGGGTGTATGTGATCTATCCGGGGTTCTATTGAATGAAACAATGAGTCGGTACCGCATGCATGGTGTTGGGTTGCATAATTGCATTATGGTGTGTTGTGTTGATTGTTGGACAGTAGGTCGTGTTTGATGAATGTTGGGTGACGAATTATATGATTTCTATCTTTATTTCATGTACTGTATTACCAGATATTTTGATCATGTTTTCTCACCCCTTTGTTGTTGTTGTTGTGGTCTGTGCTTCTTCGGAAGTACAGATAATCCAGGTACTTAGCTAGCTTGGATAGAGTTGTGCGAGTCGAGTCTTAGGATGCTCTGATACGTAGCACGGGAATTGGGCGTTTTCTTTTGATTTAGTTGAAGTTGTTTTACTTTCCTGTGACATATCATGGGTTGGTGAATTTTATTAATGAATGTTTTCATGTATTGAAGGATGGTTGAGGTTGATGAACTAATGAATATTTTCCGCTGCTTTGTTTTGAAAACCTTCTAATGAAGAGTATGTCGAGTTATGTGATGTGATATCCCACTTTAGTGGAGATCTCTGATGTTAATTTGAAATAATCGTATTTTATTTTAATTTGGGAAAGTGGGTGTTACATTTGTCACCTACAACTCCTATTGTTTCCTGAAGATCTCGTTTAAACTCGTTGTTGTAAGGAATTTCTCTGTTTTAGTTTGGTCGCTAGTGAAGATTTTATTTCTTTTTGGATTCCTCGGGAAATATAGTTGTGACTAACAACAGGCCGGTCATTGACCCCTATCGATACTGCTAATTGGTGGTTACCAAATTTTAGTCGTTACTAATGTTGCAGTTTATCCTTAAGATCTGGTGTTTACCTGAATCTATCCCCCCAGTTGATATCATGTTTGTTAACTGACTCTGTTGAAACCCAATAGTTAATGGCATTGTTTAAAATATAATTGTTATTGGTATCACTGATTCGGTTGTCACCATATCTACTGAAAGTCCAGTACTTACTGGCGTTGCTTAAAATCCAATAGGTATTGGTATCGTTGATTTGGTCATCACCATATCTGCTGAAAGTCTAGTAGTTAATGGCATTGCTTAAAATCCAAATGCTATTGGTATCATTGATTTGGTTGTCACCATATCCTCTTGGAAGTCCAATAGTTACTGGCATGGCTTAAAATCCAATAGTTATTGGTATCGTTGATTTGGTCATCACCATATTTGCTGAAAGTCTAGTAGTTATTGACATTGCTTAAAAACCAATTGTTATTGGTATTACTGATTTAGTTGTCACCATATCCTCTTGGAAGTCCAGTAGTTATTAGCATGGCTTAAAATCCAATAGTTATTGGTATCATTGATTTTGTCGTCACCATATCTGCTGAAAGTCCAATAGTTACTAGCATTGCTTAAAATCCAATTGTTATTGGTATCACTGGTTTGGTTGTCACCATATCCTCTTGGAAGTCCAGTAGTTACTGGCATGGCTTAAAATCCAATAGTTATTGGTATCGTTGATTTGGTCGTCACCATATCTGCTGAAAGTTCAGTAGTTACTGGCATTTCTTAAAATCCAATTGTTATTGGTATCACTGATTTGGTTGTCAACATATCAGCTTGGAAGTCCAGTAGTTACTGGCATGCCTTAAAATCCAATAGTTATTGGTATCGTTGATTTGGTCATCACCATATCTGCTGAAAGTCCAGTAGTTACTGGCATTGCTTAAAATCCAATTGTTATTGGTATCACTGATTTGGTCGTCACCATATCTGTTGAAAGTCCAGTAGTTACTATCATTGCATAAAATACAATTGTTATTGGTATCGTTGATTTGGTTGTCACTATATCCTCTTGGAAGTTCAGTAGTTACTAACATTACATAAATCCAATTGTTATTGGTATCACTGTTTTGGTTGTCACCAATCCCCAAGAAAGTCCAGTAGTTACTGGCATTAATAGAAAACCCATTGTTATTAATAGTGGAGTGTTTGGTCGTTACCTATCTCCTCTCAGAAGTCCAGTGGTGATTGGCATTGTTAAGTCCAATGGTTATTGGCACTGTTTGAAGTCCAGTAGTTATCAATATCTCCCCTTGAAATCCAGTAGTTACTGGCACTGTTTGAAACCCAATTGTTATTAGAATATGGTTGTAACCTACATCTTTTTTCCCATGTAAGTCCAGTAGTTACTGACATTAATTGTTAATTCCAATTGTTATTGCCATGTAGTTTGGCTGTCACCAATCCCCGGGAAAGACCAGTGGTTACTGGCGTCGTATGAAACCCATTGGTCATTGGTAGGTTGTGGTGATCACTCATCCCTTTCAAAAGCCCAATGATTATTGGCAGGGCTTTTTCTATAATTTTAGGATATTTGGTTGTGACCAACATCCCTAGATGTCCCCAGCAGGTCTTGGAGGTCTAGTAGTCACTAGCATCCCTGGTGAGTCTGGTCTTGTTTCTAGTCTATTCCCAAAGATCCCGTTTGAACTCTTCGTTGCAAGGAAAGTCCCTAGTTGGTTTGTTCCCTAATAGGGATCATGTCTCTTGTCTTTTGAATTCCTAGTTGGAGTCCGAGTCTGTTAACTTTTGTTCCGCTGTGTGGCTTCTTATCCTTGTCTCCCTTGATGCATCTTCCGGCTGGATTTTCATTTTCCCAGTGGAGATTTGTCTTCCCCGGTGGAGTTTTTGTCCCCTGTCCCCTTTGTGGAGGATCCCCTTGAAGTACTATCATTAGTCATGTCTGAACTATTGGTTGGTATGCTTTGGATCTCTCCCAAGTTTGCCTGTGTTCCCAGTGAGTGGTTACTCGTTGTCTTGTTCTTCTTTTTTCTTTTTCTCATGTGTCAACATTATCTTGCACTCAAGCATTATTCTTAGAACTTATTACATGATCAGCGTTTATCTTTTCGCATACCATCGTATCTAAGTGAAAAAAATTTGGTCTGCTATATTTAAATACATTTCACATGATTATATGGAGATAGTTATCTCTCATTGCCATCTGGTAAAGATATTTAAATAGGGGCAACTGTCTGTTAGCTCCTAAATTTGACACCTCTTGCAAGTTAAGATATTTAAGAGAAAGCATCAAAATCTCGTTGGAGATAAAAGCCGATCAAAGAGTTCAAGGTCTACGAAGAAAAAGAGTCGAAACATTTGGACGACTTTGGAAAAATCATGAAACTTCGAAGGGTCATGCTTCGACCGAGACGTTGCTTGATGATTATCTTAAAGATTTGAAATTCAAATAAATTAAAGGGAGTAGTTTCATTCGCTAATGACTAAGAGGACATGTGGCACCCGGTTGGTGAAGGACTCCATGCATCAAGACATGTGTAAGAAGATGATGGTTTTGGGAAGTTATTGTTAGTTATTTCTTCTATTATAAATAGGAGTTTTAGAGGTTGAATTAGGTGTGTTGTAATTTACTTTTGTACAAGTCACTCCTAAAATTACTCCAAGTATCCGAGTGTAGATAAAGAGAGTATCAAGGAGAATGTGCGTGATGTAAACACACCATGTTTTACTTTTTGATGAAGTTTACTCTGTCCTTTTACTTTTATTAAGTTTTCTTTACCTTCTCGCCATACTTTCCAATTTTTATGCATTCTTACTTTGCCTTGGACCCCTTTTCTTCCTCTAAAGATTTCTATTTCTTTCTATCCAAATTTCTATCTTCTTTCTCTCTTCAGTCTAATAAGCAATTCTACCATTAAAAATTTTCACCCAATATTGTCGAAGTGTGTAACTTAGGCAGGTTCTAGAAAACGAAACCTTTTAGCACATGTCCTAGGATCAATCTGATCGATCTTGTGAGTCACCAAAGTTAGATTTGGAAGATCAGCGGTTGTTTTCCAATTTTCAAGGGAAACAAAATGGCACGCCCAGTGGGACAGTGCTAAAAAAATTTCTTTTATACAATTAAATTTGTAGAAATTGCAGTCTTATTGATCTTTTCGTGAAAAGTACGTTTTATGTTACTAAGAAGTGGTAGAATTACCGCTATAAATGAAGAGAGACTAACAAGATGAAACGTTAGGAATATGTCGACAGATATGAATCATCCAAATAAACCTAACCCTCAAGGAGACGGTTCTAGCGAAGGAACAAGAAATAGCGTAGTGCCGCCTTCGATACCGTCGACAGGAGAGAAAATAGCGCCTCTTGTGAGGCCAGACCCAACACCCTCAGTGCTAGGGACTGGATCGACCATAATAAGACCTTATAGTCAACCAACGTTGGAGTATGTTGGACCTCAAGTGTCGAATCCTCAAACTCCATTAGGAGGAAGTTCGGCGTCTAGACAGTTTGCTCCTCCCGGGTTTTCGCAGTTACCACGAAACCCTCCATATGGGATGCCCACAACCATAATGCAAGGGCTCCAAAATGCTCCCCCCATATTCTCAAATAACGCAATGGCTTCGCCATTACAAGGATCAGGATCTGGGTTGAACATTGGTCGAAATCCCCAAAGTCTGAGTCTAGGATATTCGACGTAGGGACCTAACTTAACCAATACCTCGATTGCATGTTTAAGACAACAAATGAATGAAAGCAATTTGCAAATGGTTCAGACTTTGTCCCAAACCATGGGTGAAATCTTTCAACCATTAATCCAGAACACGACCCACACCAATCAACAGTTAGCAGTGCAGTTGACGCGATTGGCTGAATTCATGGGGGTACCTCCTCTGGCCAGGAATCAGGCCCCGATAGCAAACGTTCCATGATAAGACTTGGGAAACATGGCGGAAGTTAATATGGAAAACCAGGTAAAAGTCGATCATCCCGTATTCAAACCATCTAGGGACGAACCGTTAAGAAATCAGGTTCATGCTCCAGGGGAGGGGGACCCAGGAGTAATCATAGTGAATTGAAACCAGGACGCAAACAATGTCGTCCAACAGGTTCGGCACAATAACATGGTTGTCGATAATAATCTAGCAGCCATGGTCGAAAGAATTATGGCTCAAAATGGTTTGAACACTGGGTTCACCAGGCCAAACTACACCTCTCCAATAGTGGATTATATCCTTCAAGCAGAGTTACCTCCTAGAACGAAAGTGCCAAAGTTTACTAAGTTCTCAGGAGATACGACGGAATCCACTGTCTAACATGTGGCTCGTTATATAAACGAGGCCGGAGAAATAGAAAATGACGAAAGTCTTAGAATAAAATACTTTCCAAGTTCTCTCACTAAAAATGCCTTCACTTGGTTTACAACGCTAGCTCCCAATACGGTGTGTAATTGGACCCAGCTAGAGCGTTTATTTCATGAACAATTCTACATAAGCCAAACCAAGATTAGTCTAAAGGAACTCGCTAGTGTGAAGTGTAAGTTTTCCGAGCCAATCGAAGAGTGCCTTAATAGGTTTCGATTACTTAAGGCCATATGTTTCACACAGGTTCCTGAACACGAGTTGGTCGAAATGGCCGCTGGAGGTCTCGACTATTCCATTAGAAAGAAGTTGGACACCCAGTACCTAAGGGACATGGCTCAACTAGCCGATAGAGTCCGACAACTGGAACGACTTAAAGATGAAAAGGCTAAGTTCAATAAAAGCAAGAAAGTAGCTTTTGTCGAATACAATGAAAATGTCGAAGGGGCATGCGAAGATCTCTTATATTTCAATGAAAGCGAAGTGGATCTTGCTGAACTTAAACAAGGTCCCCCTTATTCTTGCAAAGTACTGGCTCCCCCACAGGGGAAGAATTTTGTCGAATCTGAAAAGAATGATAGGTTCCCGAAGAAAACATATACTTTTGACATCACGAAATGCGATGAAATTTTCGATTTGTTAGTAAAAGATGGGAAAATGATAGTGCCACCTGGTGCTAAAATACCGTCTTTAGAACAAAGAAAAAAAGAGGGTTTTGTAAATACCATTATTTTTTGGGACATAAAACGTCTCAATGTTTTCTTTTCAGGGATCTCGCTCAAAATGCAATTCAAGAGGGACGTCTGAAATTCGGGAAGAAGGCCAACTGCCAAATGAAGGTCGATAGGGACCCCCTGTAGATGGCGGATGCCCATTATACAGAGCCGTTGGAGACCACCATGGTCGAAGCCACTACTGGCTATGAATTTTCGATTAACATGTTAGAGGTTACTGATAATCTCGCGAATGGGGTTGTAATGGCAAAGGTTATCATGGGTTTCGGACAAGAGGATTGTGTAAAGATGGCTACTGACGACCTCGACCAGGTTGATGATAATCCAAGTTCAAATGACATGGGTAATCCAAGTTGGGAAATAGTGACTAAGGAAACTGCTGATCACTTCGTCAAAATGGACCAGGCCACTGAAGGTTTGGAGTTAGGCTTGAGGAAACTGAATCTGGTCGAAGGGGTCGAAATTAATATGTTAAAAATCACCCAGCATGAAACTATAGGGAATAGCGAATCGAACTGCCAAGAGGAACTCACTAAAGAGGCTTACCCAAGACAGGAAGAGTCAATTGTCGATTTTCTCCACCATTACCAAGGGAAAGGGTCCAGTGTGATGTTATGCCCTTGATGTAGTGCCATCTTCGACAAGAAAGCTGCCCAGAAACTAGAAGGAACACAGAAATTCAAACAAGGTATAGAGATGCCTAGAATCGACTTTCGAAAGAGATTTGAGCCTTGTAACACCCTTATTCTACCCCACAGATATTACGGCAAAATAACACAGATTTCAGAGTAAAATATTAACTTTCATAAAAAGCCACAAAAGGGCGTACATTTCTCAAAGTCAACAAAATTGGTCAATACTCCGTAACACACAGGTTTTCTCAAAATACATCAAAATATCATATACAACGGAACTCAAAACATAACTCAATGTTTTCCTCATAAGGGAACATCAGTAAAATAACCCAATGATATACAATCAACTCAAAGAACTCAACCCGATGTTACATATCAGAGCAAGACCCTCTACATTAACCATAAAGGCTAACGACTCTAAAACTTCACAATACTCCTCGACGGCGTCCACGACTAAACTTGCTCATCTGCACGTTACCCACGTGGAGGTAACATTCAAGCAGGCAGGGTGAGTAAGACAATTCATAATAATCAATGTATAACAATTAACGCATAAACGGCATATTACTCATAGTTATATTCAACACATTGATATCCTTCAAATATGCCTCAAAGGACACAACGTCATAATTTATACACAAAGGCTCATAAATGCAAATATAACATAGACTCAATGCATGTGGTACCAATCATCAAAGCGCGATGGACACTGGGCCATCAACCCTCCATAGATCCCCATCAATAGGATCGGAGCACATCAAAATACTTCACATCCACACAGTGGGATTGAAGCCAAAGTAATCGAGGTCCTGAAGTCCTGATGCACATGAATACATGATGCACACTAAACAATATTCCTCATAATAACAACATATGGTGCATAATCATTCATCATATTCATCATCATTACACGTCATATTTCATCGTCATATTCATCATCATAAATCATGTCATCGTAACTAATCGTAACAACCATCATCATACATCATGTTATCATATTTCATCATAGTAATCATCAGTATACAACATATCATCATATTTCATCACATTAATCATCATACAGCATATCATCATAATTCATCATATTACTCATCATACCACATATCATCATAGTCCATCATATTAATTAATCTCACACATCATGTCATCATATAATCACGTATAAATCACATATTAGATCATAGTCATATTATCCCATATTAATTCATCAAATTATACTCACGGTAATCCTCACACTATCACCTATCAATCACATAAACTTCACAGTTCTACTCATGTTAATTCGTCATATTATCACATAGTATTCACATATTAACCCCTAATATCACCTCACATTGTCTCATATTAATTCATCACAATTCCACTCGCGGTAATCCTCATACCATCACTTATTACTCATGCAACCCCACTGTCATACTCATGGTAACTCATCCCAGAAATCCCAGAATCACACATCACGACATCACTGCACAAGAATCCATATTCGAGAACTCTGCTATGTTCGCTGGCTCGCTCGCTAGGCGAGTTGGTAGCGAGCCTTCGCTGGCTTGCTCGCTAGGCGAGCCTCTAGCGAATCCTTGCTGGCTTGCTCGCTAGGCGAGCAGTGCGATGACAGCAACATCTCCTACGCACCAGAACTGATTTCCACCCAAAAACTCCTATGATTCACACATCGCATGTCCCCAAAACATCCCTAAATCATCCCTAAAATCATACGGCGATAACAACACAAAGTCTATGCATTATTAGGCTAATCTGGCAACATTTGCACTGCCTAAAACACTATTTTCCTGCAATTACCCTAAAGGCATCATAATTTCTCATATCACCTATCTCTATCCCTTCAAGGTCGGACGCATGTCACCCCATAGTTTTGGCCATGAAGGCCTAAGGTTTCCCAATCCTCATATCAGATATTCAATATTCAGTGATACATATCACAAATCATAATCTCAGAGTTCATCATCAATTTCCTTTACTTTTCCACAATCAACCCAAAATACCTTAAATCATAAACCATGTAAACCAGTCATAAACACATCTAAGGGCATACATAGAAAATCATGAAATGCGATACTCCCCATACCTTAGTCCATTCCCAGCTTTCACGATTAATCTTTGGGATCTTCTGCTTCCCGCCTTTCCTTCAGAGCTCTAGCCACCAACTTTCACGTTAAACACAAATGAAATCTAATTTCCTTTCAAAACTCAATTTTGTCTAACTTAGTCTTGGGCCTCACAAATTGGGCTTTTCCCATAATACCCTTACTAACTCTTCATAATGCCCAATTTACCCTTATTTCACTTATATTCATTTTAATAATAATAATACTAATATTCTCATATAGTATACTATTAATTAAATAAATAGTCCAAAATGCACATTTTCTCAATAATTCCCAAAACACCAAAATTACGAATATTCTCAATTAAATTAATTAAAATATTCCGACTAAACTTAAGGTGTTACAACTCTCCCCCACTTAAAAGAATTTTCGCTCTCGAAAATTGCTTCAAGTAAACAGAGTCGGATACGACTCGCTCATCTGATCTTCACCCTCCCAAATCCAACTTTCTCTAGTTGGTCCTCTCAAAACTACCTTTACTAAGGCAATTCCCTTACCTCAAAGTTGCTTCTCGTTCATCCACCTGAACTAGCAACGCCTCAACAGTCAAATTACCTCTCACTTGTACACCATCCATCCGAATAAATGTACTTCCCCAATTTAGGCACATGCCACGTCATGTAAATTCACAAGCGACGGCGGTAAAACAGTCTAACATGTTACTCCTTCCGCGCTTCCGGTGCGCCACTTCTGATACAAATCAACAAAACACAGTGTGTGCTTCCGAGAATTCAAAGCTCGACCAACACCATTCACCATCATAACTCTCGAAACACGTCTTTTCTTGGATCTTCTTGATTTTTTTAGCTGTCTCTTACACAATTCTCAGGTACGAGCACAACACTCCCGCCTGAATCATATTAACACAAAGGAGTCCTACACCTTCTACCATACAAATCCTCATATGGTGTCATTCCGATACTAGAATGCTAATTGTTATTGTAGGTAACTCAATCAACGATAATTAACTATCCTACGATCCACCTTGATCCAACGTACAAGCTCTCCACAAATCCTCTAAAGACTGGATAGTTCTCTTTGTTCGTCCATCCGTCCACTGATGATAGGCAGAGTTCAACTTCAACATGGTACTCAAAGCATATGCAAACTCTCCCAAAATTTCGATGAAAACTCAAATTCCCATCTGACACCATATTCGACGACATCTCATACAACTTCACAACTTCATCGATATACATCTCAGCTAGCTTCAACATAGAATGATTAATCCTCATTGGTAAGAAAAGAGCCAATCTAGTCAATCTATCCAAAATCACCCACTTAAAATCATATCCCTCCAATTCTTCGGAAACCCAACACAAGATCCATGGAAAAACTACCCGATTTATTCCTTGGAATATTCAATGGTTGCATCAGACCCAACGGTCTCTGACATTTATTCTTCGACTTCCGGCAAGTCTAACCAGCATATACAATCTCAACCACTTCTCTCTTCATCTATGGCCATCAAAATAATTTCCTCAAATCCGGTTACATCTTCATAGCACCAGGATGAATGCTCAATCTACCTTAATGTCCTTTTTCAATAATACTCTTATTCCAACTCACAATATCTGGGACACAAACTCTATCACGACATCTCATGGTACCATTTCCATTAATCCAAAAATCATCCCTTTGACTTTAATTCATCAAATTCAACTAATCTGCCAACTCAATCCAAATTTATAACCTTCTTGAATCTCATCAAGAACACCACTAGTAAGCTCCAACATGCTAAGCTTAACTCTATAAGAAGTCTCTTCACAATCCAAACTCATATCACCAAATTGCTCAATCAGTTCTAACTCTTTTCACCATCATCATCGGTATATGCAAAGATTTCCAAATCAATGCATAAGCTACCACGTTTGCTTCACCCAAATGGTAATTCAATCCAAAACCATAATCCTTCAGGAGTCCCAATTATTTTCTCTGCCTCATATTCAACTCTTCCAAATCAAGCAAATATCTTAAGCTCTTGAGATCACCAAACATTTCAAATCTTAATTAACCAATTGAAGCCTCCAACTCCGGCACAACACAACAACAACCAACTCTAAATCACTCGTCAGATAATTCCTCTTATGTACTTTAAATTGCCTTAAAGCATAACGAAAACTCGCTGATGATACACTTAACATATCTCCCAATCACATCAACAAAGCATCACAAAACACAACGAATAGTTTTGTCGAATTCGGCAAAAAACAACACACGAGCTGTTGACAGCTCTCCCAAAAACTCTTTGAACTTTCTGCACAGTGGCATATCCCTGCTTGCTCTCCAACACTGATAACTCAAGTCCCCGATTCTCAACATGATCCTCTATACCCTTTGAATATATCAAAATATCATCAGTTAACACAACCACTGACTCGCTCAATTAAGTATGGAAAATCCCATGCCAAACGGACACTCAATTTGCGAGTTATGGCGGAAACACGAACCGCATCTTCTGTACTTACTACAACATCCAAACATATTCCATCAATAAATAACTTAATTCCATGCCACTACTTCACCATCACATAGAGCATTAGACTAGCTTTCCAACGCTTCAAACCGTGCGTCATTCCGAGTTACGGTTCTCCCGTTATGACAAAAATACCAAAACAACATTCTTCAGCCCAGGACATCTTCGCTAGGCGAACACGGCAGCGACCGGCTGTTCGCTAGGCGAAGGACCTAGCGAACCTGACAGTCCGAAATTCTATTTTCGACCGTTACCTGACTTCCGGGTGTCCGATTTCGATTCCGTAAAAAGCTGCGATCTTGGAATTCGACGTACAACAACAATTTCACACTTAGAAGGCCATTCAACACATCTCCAACTCTTGAAATATTTAAAGGCTTAATTATACCAATATTGCATTCCACATCTTACTTTCTTTAATAATCATCAAAAGTCACTGTCCACCTTTAAAATACTCGACCTCATAATCTGCTGCCTTAACACACACACACACACACACCAGACACAAGCCTCAAAACTACTCAATCAGTTTAATTCCTTGACCATCCACACAGACATATAATATGGAGCTATCAATATCGGACTAGTTTCCGTAACTAAGTCGATCACAACTCCACTTCACGTCTTGGTTGTATATCACTATCTTGTCAGGGTAACTTCCCGACAACCACAATTAATCGGCAATCGCCAACTTCCCCACTTTCATCAACAATCACAGTTTCCATCAAAATAAACATCTCGGCATCATCCTACACCGACTCACCAAAACAATTCTAAGCACTGAGCTTGACTCAAAACAGTTCACTGCTCACGCCATCTAAGCTTGCAACACATGCCTATCCCATCCAACATGACCCCGTCTACTATCAACAATAGATTGAGTCTGATCAGTTCCCCAATTTGTCAATAGACAGTCGAAAATCATGATGGGGTATAAACCATCTTTACCAAACCATAAGAGCGTTCAACCACACACTGAGCTACAACTCCACACTTGTAGCATCCTGGAGAAGCACAGCTTCTCCCCCACTCGTTCATTCCCACTTCTGCACACACAGGTTAGGAAACAAACATGTACCGACAATGTTTTTACACACATATTGCATACCAGGGAACAAACAACATTAGACAACTTGGCCGGACGGACCGACCTGCTCTGATACCACTAATGTAACACCCTTATTCTACCCCACAGATATTACGGCAAAATAACACGGATTTCAGAGTAAAATATTAACTTTCATAAAAAACCACAAAAGGGCGTACATTTCTCAATGTCAACAAAATTGGTCAATACTCCGTAACACACGGGTTTTCTCAAAATACATCAAAACATCATATACAGCGGAACTCAAAACATAACTCGATGTTTTCCTCATAAGGGAACACCAGTAAAATAACCTAATGATATACAATCAACTCATAAAACCCAACCCGATGTTACATATCAGAGCAAGACCCTCTACATTAACCATAAAGGCTAATGACTCTATAACTTCATAATACTCCTCGACGGCATCCACGGCTAAACTTGCTCATCTGCACGTTACCCACGTGGAGGTAACATTCAAACAGGTAGGGTGAGTAAGACAACTCATAATAATCAATGTATAACAATTAATGCATAAACGACATATTACTCATATTTATATTCAACACATTGATATCCTTCAAATATGCCTCAAAGGCCACAACGTCATAATTTATACACAAAGGCTCATAAATGCAAATGCAACATATACTCAATGCATGTGGTACCAATCATCACAGCGCGATGGACATTGGGCCATAAACCCTCCATAGATCCCCATCAATAGAATCGGAGCACATCAAAATACTTCACATCCACACAGTGGGATTGAAGCCAAAGTAATCGAGGTCCTGAAGTCCTGATGCACATGAATGCATGATGCACACTTCACAATAATCCTCATAATAACAGCATATGGTGCATCATCATTCATCATATTCATCATCATTACACATCATATTTCATCGTCATATTCATCATCATAAATCATGTCATCATAGCTAATCGTAACAACCATCGTCATACATCATGTTATCATATTTCATCATAGTAATCATCAGTATACAACATATCATCATATTTCATCACATTAATCATCATACAGCATATCATCATAATTCATCATATTACTCATCATACCACATATCATCATAGTCCATCATATTAATTAATCTCACACATCATGTCATCATATAATCACGTATAAATCACATATTAGATCATAGTCATATTATCCCATATTAATTCATCAAATTATACTCACGGTAATCCTCACACTATCACCTATCAATCACATAAACTTCACAGTTCTACTCATGTTAATTCGTCATATTATCACATAATATTCACATATTAATCCCTAATATCATCTCACATTACCTCATATTAACTCATCACAATTCCACTCGCAGTAATCCTCATACCATCACTTATTACTCATGCAAACCCACTGTCATACTCATGGCAACTCATCCTAAAAATCCCAGAATCACACATCACGGCATCACTGTACAACAATCCATATTCGCGAACTCTGCTACGTTCGCTGGCTCGCTCGCTAGGCGAGTTGGTAGCGAGCCTTCGTTGGCTTGCTCGCTAGGCGAGCCTCTAGCAAATCCTCGCTGGCTTTCTCGCTAGGCGAGCAGTGCGATGACAGCAACTTCTGTTATGCACCAGAACTGATTTCCACCCAAAAAGTCCTATGATTCACACATCTCATGTCCCCAAAACATCCCTAAATCATCCCTAAGATCATACGACAATAACAACACAAAGTCTATGGTTTATTAGGCTAATCTGGCAACATTTGCACTGCCTAAAACACTATTTTCCTGCAATTACCGTAAAGGCATGTCACCCCATAGTTTTGGCCACGAAGGCATAAGGTTTCCCAATCCTCATATCAAATATTCAATATTCAGTGATACATATCACAAATCACAATCTCAGAGTTCATCGTCAATTTCCTTTACTTTCCACAATCAACCCAAAATACCTTAAATCATAAACCACGTAAACCAGCCATAAACACATCTAAAGGCATACATAGAAAATCATGAAATACGATACTCCCCATACCTTAGTCGATTCGCAGCTTTCACAATTAATCTTTAGGATCTTCTTCTTCCCGCCTTTCCTTCAGGGCTCTGGCCACCAACTTTCACATTAAACACAAAATGAAATCTAATTTCCTTTCAGAACTCAACTTTGTCTAACTTATTCTTGGGCCTCACAAATTGGGTTTTTCCCATAATACCCTTACTAACTCTTCATAATGCCTAATTTACCCTTATTTCACTTATATTCATTTTAATAATAATACTAATATTCTCATATAGTATACTATTAATTAAATAAATAGTCCAAAATACACATTTTCTAAATAATTCCCAAAACCACCGAAAACACCGAAAACACCAAAATTACGAATATTCTCAATTAAATTAATTAAAATATTACGATTAAACTTGGGGTGTTACAAGTCTCGCATCAGGGCCTCGAAAACTAAGCCCACCAGTTTCAAACCCATTGCTGAAACTGCTAATGGTAAGTGGATGAAACCCAACAAAGATAGATAGCAAAGACAGCAGAGGTGGAAAAACTTTGAGGTAAATCGAGGATCTTCAGTTACTTATCGAAAGGAGTTCCAGTCTTCAAGAACTACCCACGTATCTGAGAATTACAAAGGAAAGAATCCTATGTCTCGGTCACAGTGGAGACAGGAGCAGCGCAAGAGGAAAACCCTCAGGGAAAGCTCACTGAAGAACCAGGCAGAATCCAGTACTAATTCCCCTATCAAGAATAGAGAGGGACAGTCGAAGACATTTGGAAAAGCACTTGTGGGATGCAGATTATTTCCTGCCCAGGTCGAAGAGCAAAAAAAGCCAGTCGGAGTCGACGATGAAATGACCGATAATTCTGATTCCGACTCCGGTGATTCCTTGAAATTGCTGGTTAATGTAGTCTCAGTAATGCTAAGGGAGTTTGACAGAATATCAGTAGTCGTAAATCTGGGTAATTACACTAATTGGGAGATGGTGGCACACAAGCCTGTGTGTTACTATGTTATGAATAACGGCTGTGTCGAAGAACAAAATGCCTTTTTCAAACGGCCCACAGAAGCAATGAAAAACAATTTGAAGCCTCTTTATATCACAGCGAAAGTGGAAAATGTTCCAATTAATAAGATTTTGGTGGATTGTGGCGTGACAGTAAACCTGATGCCATATTTCTTGTTGAACAAAATCGGCAAATATGATACCGATACGAAACCATACAACATGGTTTTGTCAAACTACGAAGGCAAAGTAAGTTCGACCATGGGGGTTATACAGGTGGACGCCATAGTAGGAACGGTTATACGACTAACCGTTTTTATGGTGGTAGAAATAACAGTTAACTACAATCTGCTGCTTGGGTGGGAATGGATCCATGGCATTGGGGCAGTACCATCTTCAATGCATCAAATAATTGTCATATGGAGACTAGATGGCATCGTGGAAAATATCAAAGCTGACCAAGGATACTTTAAGGCACCCATAAACCACGTTGACCAAAGACAATTCGACAAGCACCTGGCCAGCATAGGCCCGTGTGTTCCGGCAGATTTCGAGTTTGTGCCAAATGATGCAGTATACTGCTCACTTTATCTGCACCCTGTCGATGGTTTCCGCTGGGATAAGGAGGTGCCAGGTGAGAGACCCTCATACCTTGGCACGGTTCTGGTAGAGCCCACTGGATGGGGAAGCGAATTCAATAATGATGACTGAAGCCGTAGCGCTTCAAAGAATTTCGGCCTACTTGGCCGAAAAAAACTACATGCGGCCTTGGAGGCTGCCAACAATAAAATGGCTGAAAAAGCTAATGAGGAATCTTGTCAAAAAGGCCCTGGTAAAGGTTTCGATCCCAAATCACCTGATAAGATTCAACACGAAGACCAAAGGCTTGACACTATTTATGACGAAGAGCCTCTAGGTTTTGAGAATAATCCCCTGGCAAACAATGTCAAAATGCTTGCATAAGACCCATTGGAGGAAGTAGATCTAAGAAAAGGAATGGTCAAAAGGCCAACATACATCAATGACAATCTCGACTCGCAACTCAAGGTCGAAATTATCCAGTTGCTGCGGGAATACATAGACTATTTTGCCTGGGATTATGATGAGATGCCTAGTTTGAAGAGGGATTTGGTTGAACATAGGTTGTCGATCAAACCTGGTAAGAAGCCAATCAAGCAAAACCCAAGACGCTTTGCTCCAGAAATTCTCTCGAAAATAAAGGAAGAAGTCGAAAGAATCCTCCGATGCAGGTGTATTCGCACGACCAGGTATGTTGAATGGCTAGCCAATATTGTACCAGTCATTAAGAACAACGGATCTTTAAGAGTATGCATAGACTTTAGGGATCTGAATTCCGCAACCCCTAAAGATGAATATTTGATGCCGGTGGCGGAGATGTTAGTCGATTATGCCGTCGGCCATGAGTATCTTAGCATGCTGGATGGATACTCTAGCTATAACCAGCTTTTCATTGCAGAAGATGATGTTCCCAAAACAGCTTTTCGTTGTCTAGGGACTTTAGGCATTTACGAATGGGTAGTGATGCCTTTTGGCCTGAAGAACGCTGGGGAAACATATCAGCGAGTGATGAATTCAATTTTTCATGATTATATTGAGTCCTTCATGCAGATATATATATTGATGACATTGTGGTGAAATCCGTGTTAGGAAAAGATCATATAGATCATCTGCGACAATCCTTCATAAGGATGAGGAAGTATGGTCTCAAGATGAACCCTCTAAAGTGCGCATTTTGTGTGCAGGTGGGAGATTTCTTAGGTTTTGTGGTCCATAAAAAGGGGATCGAAATTAACCAGAACAAGACGAAAGCCATTATGGAAGCAAAAGCGCCGTCGAACAAGAAGGAATTGCAATCATTGCTAGGTAAAATAAACTTCTTGAGAAGATTTATATCAAACCTAAGTGGTAAAACACAGGCCTTCTCACCATTGCTTCAAGTCACTAAAGAAAGGTTCGAATGGGGAAAAAATATGCAGGAGGCTTTTGACAAGATCAAAGACTATTTGACTCGTCCTCTAGTCCTTTCGCCACCCTGTAGAAGCAAGAGCATGAGATTGTACATAGCAGCATCAGACAAGACTCTAGGGAGCATGTTGGCTCAAGAGGATGAGAATGGCATCGAAAGGGATATTTACTACCTTAGCATGGTTTTGAATGATGCAGAAACTAGATATACCGAGATAGAAAAACTATGCCTATGTTTTGTATTTCTCGTGCACAAAGGTGACGGAGCAGTTTCTTGCGTGTTTCTTCTATTTTCCTTTTCTCTCTCTTCCCCTTTCATCTTCCCAGGCATTAGTCGGCTAAAGCACATCGATTGACATGTGTGAGTCGAAATAGCGGTGCCGAATTAGATGCTGTCAAAAAATGCGCTTTTCTACATAGGAGTCGAAAAAGACATTTTTTAGGGGGCAATTTGTTAGCTCCTAAATTCGACACCTCTTACAAGTTAAGATATTTAAGAGAAAGCATCAAAATCTCGCTGGAGATAAAAGTTGATTAAAGAGTTCAAGGTCTACGAAGAAGAAGAGTCGAAACATTTGGACGACTTTGGGAAAATCATGAAACTTCGAAGGGTCATGCTTCGACCGAGACGTTGCTTGATGATTATCTTAAAAATTTGAAATTCAAATAAATTGGAGGGAGTAGTTTTATTCGCTAATGACTAAGAGGACATGTGGCACCTGGTGGGCGAAGGACTTCATGCATCACGACATGTGTCGGAAGATGATGGTTTTGGGAAGTTATTGTTAGTTATTTCTTCTATTATAAATAGGAGTTTTAGAGGTTGAATTAAGTGTGTTGTAATTTACTTTTGTACAAGTCACTCCTAAAATTACTCCAAGTATCTGAGTATAGAAAAAGAGAGTATCAAGGAGAATGTACGTGATGTAAACACACCATGTTTTACTTTTCAATGAATTTTACTTTGTCCTTTTACTTTTATTAAGTTTTCTTTACCTTCTCGCCATACTTTCCAATTTTTATGCATTCTTACTTTTCCTTGGACCCTTTTTCTTCCTCTAAAGGTTTCTATTTCTTTCTATCCAAATTTATATCTTCTTCCTCTCTTCAGTCTAATAAGAAATTCTACCATTAAGACTTTTCACCCAATATTGTCGAAGTGTGTAACTTAGGCAGATTCTAGAAAATGAAACCTTTTAGCACATGTCCTATGATCAATCTGATCGATCCTGTGAGTATCCAAAGTTAGATTTGGAAGATAAGCGATTGTTTTCCAATTTTCAAGGGAAACACTTTCATACCCCAAATTTTGACCCTTAGATTCCATTATCATTCTAGGTGCATCAAACATATGTTATCTAACCCTAACCTCTTTCAAGTTAGTCTTTGTCAAGATGCAGATGAATTAGGGTTTCACACTGTTAAAATCAAGAATCCAGTGGACTGATCAGTCAAGGTTTTGGATTGATCTTCTACATATCAAGTCTTCACATTATCAAGAGGTTCATATCTTACCAAGAATAAGTGCTATTTAAAGTTGTTACCAAGAGAATTGAAGCAGTGTTGTGCAAAACCCTAATTAGGGTGTCTAGTTGAAAAAGTCAATTGTAGTTTGACTTTTAGTCTAAATGGGTTTCCAAAGATTGAGCCATGGTCCATGTTGTTTCTATGACTTATTGAAGTCCCCTCAAGAAGTATGGAAGGTTCAAAAAACCCCAGAATACCAAGGATCGATCCTGAAGATTTCAACTATTCGGTTCGTCCATCTAGAAAGTCAACTCTTTGACTTTTAGGGTTTTTACCCTAAATTGAAGCAATCAAGGTTTCTGAAATCACGTTATGCCTAACTAGTGAGTTTGGTGAATATTTAACCAAGAATTTATGGATAACTTATGAATCAAGAAATTATGGTTTATGAAAAACCCTAATTACAAGCTTATTTGGAATGGTCATAACTTTCAAACCACACATCCAAACTGAGTGGTCCAAAGCTGGTTGGAAAGCTCTTGAGAAACCCTACAAAAGTGTCCTAGAGGTTTGAGGT
Source organism: Lathyrus sativus (assembly GCA_963859935.3). Taxonomy (NCBI): domain Eukaryota; kingdom Viridiplantae; phylum Streptophyta; class Magnoliopsida; order Fabales; family Fabaceae; genus Lathyrus; species Lathyrus sativus. The sequence continues at coordinate 346,349,600 of OZ012736.1, forward strand.
CCAAAAAACATATATTTTTAGTTGTGAACTCATCAAGTTGTGAAGGATTTCCACACTTAGAAAAATTTCTTGTTTCTTGGCTTGTAAGTCAAGTTTTGCAGCCAACTTCATGAGGACTTTTGACCTAGTTCCCTTTGGAATTTGAACTTTGGCCAGACATGAATGTTATAGATCATATTTGGAGATTTTTAAAAAGTACAAGAGAATTTTCATAGCCTTTATGGTTAGGGAGAATCAAAGAGAGCAAGTTAGGGATTTTCCATGTCACAAAACCAAGTTCAGCACTAGGATTTTGATGCATAAACCACTCAAACCTATTCTAATCACTTTCTTAACTCATTATATGATGTTTAGGGAATTAATTGATGAGATTATGATGGATTACCACAAGCAAAAACCAGAGATTGGATTTCTTGAATTGTTTATTCAAGCAAGTGGCAAGGAGAGAGATACTTTTTGCATTTTTCTGTTGCACCTCAGCTACTGCATCAGCTACTCTCTTTCCTTCACTTTATGTCAACTATTTGCATTCCATTGATGATGTTGAAACATATAGGAAGGTTGCACATGCTCAGAAAATAAATCCCAAGTTGGATTTGCTCATTTTGCCTCCAAAAGGGCAAACTTGGCAAGTTGGCACAATCTGCCCATACTTCTAACATCCAAAGAACACCAGAATCAACTAGAAACCAAGTAGAATCTCTCTCATTTCTTTGATCACCATCTTCTTGCAAGTGGTAGAGGTTGCTTCCTTGTGAAGATAAATCTGCCTTTGCAAAAACTCATCCAAAACCATTTCCAATCCCCAAACCACCAAACAAATCACTCTAACACATCACAAAACATATGTTAGAGGTGTTCAAACCATTACAACCATCCAAAACCTGCTAGAACAGAAAGTAAACTCTAAAACCACCAAAACTTAACTTTCCTGCATTTTTAAAGACAAGTCACTGTCTAGCCCTTTTCCAATCATTCTAACTCTTCAAAAACTCTCCATATAAGTTGTTTGAATTGTCCATGGCATCACAAAAGTTCTGTAACACTATTTCCTAGAGTTTCACTTTGAAGCTTTTGGTGTTTATTTGCATAAGAAGGCATTCTGGAAAGGCAGTTATCTTAGAGGAGTTCTCATCATTTGAACACCTTATTTGAACCATACTGGAGTTGTTTGAATCATCATCCATCAACTGGGTTTCTAATTTGATGGATTGACTTAAAAAATATATAAGAGGTAAGTGTTCCAACTTGCTACTTTTGAGGTCATGTTGAATATTGATGTACATTGATTATGAACATGCTAGATACGTTTTATGGGTCATGTTTGAACCATTTCTTGATCACAAACTTGAGTATTAATGATTATCCCTTTGGTTTGGCTTGTTAGCTTACTTAAAGTGTCATTTCAAAATGCAACTTGTTGATTATGGTTAGGTATAGGTGATTGGTGTTTGTAAACATCATTTAAAGGTCATATGTCACATGTTTGATCATTTGATGGATGTTGAATTGGTACATTTCTGTCTGTCACATTGTTCTTGCACAAACTTGCTACTTTTGCCACTACACATGCCTTCCATTGAATGAGCTTGTCTTTTGATGTATGATTCTTGTAAGAACTCTTTATATGTCTCATATGTTGTGTTTGAATCATTACTTACTGCTTAGAATATGTACTTTGGACTGTCACATTGTTCTTGCACATAACTTGCCTTATCTAATGACGCTATCGAGTTTTTCACATAGTGCATGATATGAGAAAACCACCAACACCATTTTATTCCTTGTGAAAAAACACACAATTTGCTTTTTTATTTCATCCAATTTTGTTAATATTTGAGTGAGTTATGACCTTCTTGCAAATTATGCCTTGCCTTGGTTTTTGGCATGCCTTGCTTTTTGCCCTAGTTGCCTAATTTTGAACCTAGTCTTCAAATGTGCATAACTTCTTTGATTTTTATCATTTTGATGCCAATATTTTTGCACTAAGCTCCTTAATATGTCTAGTTTCAATGTGTGAATAAAGAATTGAAGAATTGTTATTTTTTAAACACTTTGGTCCACTTGAATGACATGGTCCTTTTTAGGGTTTTCTTTGGTTTTCATGAACTTTCTTGACATGGTACTTGATTTTTCTTGTAAGATTAATCTTTTATGAATCATTTTTGAATGTGTAACATGTTTATATGCTTGAAAAAACATGGATTTTTGCTTTACCATGATTATACTTGCCTTTGTGAATGCATGAATGTGAAAAGTATGCCTTGAAACTTCTTTGTGAACCAGGATATGTTTCTTGATGTTGTAACCTCATGAACATGATCCTTCACCCCCATCTTGCTTGCTTTTGTGTCTTGTTAGAACCATAACATGTTTAGGGTTGTTTCTTGCCTTGAAAGTTACCATGAATCTTGTTTACCTTTCTCTTGGTGAAGTTTGAATCCATGATTGTTTGTCATCAATATGTATTGAACATGATTAAATGTATTTCATTTGTCTTTAATTGATTCACATACCATGTTTTTTTCAAGTTGTAACTTGTTTGCATGAATTTTGTTTGAATATCGTTGATGAAAATGTTGTTGTTACACATGTTGGTTTTACCTTCTTGTTTAACATGATTCAGTATAAATCACATGTTGTTTTCACACATGTCACACTCTTGTTCAAAGATACTTGGTTGTTACCTTGACTTGTATCCATTCTTGAATATTGTTATGATTTGTGCATGTTGATTTTTGAACTTTGCCATGATAAGTAATGTTTTGACTTATGCATGATTCACTTATGCTTGTGATGTTTGGTATTGTAAGAACCTTATCATCATCCCCTTTTAGATGTTGTTACATCTATGTTTACCTTTTATTGTAACCATTTGGTTTGATTCTAAACTGCCGCAACTGCGAAAAACAACCGGCGGAAAAATTAGAAGAGTCGCCACTTTCGTTATTTATCCCAAAGAGAGGGAAAGGAAACGATCGCAAAAACCTAAAGAAAAAGGAAAAGACAAGGTCATCGCAACCACGTCTGGGTTCGGGAGTCAGTTACGCAAGGGGAAAGTATTAGCACCCCTCACGTCTGTCGTACTCGACGGGATCCACGCTTGCGTTGTCTGGTCTATGGGTGAAAAACAATCTAACTACGGCTGCTAAAGCTAAACAAAAAGAACTGACTCGATAGAGCATCGCGCTCCATGCATATGTATCCCCTCGTGTAATGGGAAAGTCAGAGTCAACGTAGTTCGGCAAACTACGGGGGGATTTGCTCACCAAGACGTTGCGTCTCATGCCTACGTTTTCTCATCTGGCATGAGAAATCAGAGCAAAACGAAGTTCAGGCTAACTACGGGTAACCAGGGAGTTCTCGATCACACAGGGGTGAGAGAAAGGGTTGACGATACTAGCGTGCACATTCTAGCAGTTAGGTGTATTGCTGCTCGACCATCGGAGACTTAGGCGTTACCTGTTTGCGATAGAATGGACGTAGTATGTCGGGGTTTAAAGGTATAGGAACCTACGGGTTCTAGAACTACGGTCTGGTCTCAATTGCGCTAGGGCAAGAGAAAGGTAAAGATTAGTCATCAGCGAAAAAGTCTCGATCGCACGGAAGCCAGAGAACAGAGAAGTTAGTTGTTAGTGTGCTCGCTAGGATATCGCATCCTACGCCTACATATTCTCGTCTGGTACGAGAAATCAGAGCAGCTGTAGTTCAGCTAACTACAGAAAACAGTCTCGATTGCACGGGGGCAAGAGAAAATAACTCAATCTCCAGGATGCGAGAGAAAAGGGGAAGTCTCAATCGTGAGGACGCGAGAGAAAAGGTTCGAAACTGGACGCACACGCTTAGTCCTAAACGTAGGAGCGAATGCGTTGCATATCACCCAAAGGGTGTACACTAAACATTCTAGACGAGTGAGAGGAAGTCCCCCACTTATCATTTCCCACGTATCTACCGCTTATAGCTCACAACACTCGAAGGTTGCATAAAGACTTGAATAAGAAAGATGTTATCAAATGGAGAGGTTCCGTTGGCCCTTGACATTGTGCGCAAGCTCCATTCCAATCTTCTCCTCTCTAGATCCTTGATGATAACGTTTTGAATCAGAACCGATGTAACGCTAAACCGTCATAGTTCGACTTATAAGAGAAGTCAAACTCTAAGAGGAAGCGTATTGATATCCGTGTCAAAGACAAGATAGAGAAATGATATTGAGAATCATTCTCCAATTGAATCATGTCACACGGCCATCACATAATAAAATCAAAGTAAAAATCAGATGGAAGAAGAAAAAATGAGGATAGAAAAAGTGGTCTTGAATCCTACATTATCCATCAACAAGTCGATTAATAACGGTTTACGGAAGCCTCGTCATCGACCTACAAAACAATAATGATGAGAAAAAAATCCAATGACAAATGGAAATAATATTCTACTTCTAAAAAAGAAATAAAACTCCTAATAGAATAAAATTCCTAAAGAAATATAAGGAAATTGCATATAGAAAATAAAATGAAAATAAAATCCTATGCATAATATTCTAAGAAAATAAACTATAATTCCTAAAAGAAAATACTAAAACATTTATATACAAAATACAATACAAAGTATTAAAATAAAAATACATCAAGGGGGTACAGCAGCCAAACAGGGGGTGCAATAGAAAAGGCAGTTGGGCCTGAGCCCACAACACAACAGCCAAAAAACAAAAAAAAGGAAACGGGAGGTGCGCATGGAAAACGGAGGGTGTGAATCTGAAACGAACGCATGGGCCCAAGGCCCATCAGCCAAACCGGTACACGAAAACCTTTCCCCTTCCTTCTTCCATTTTCCCAAACGGAACCCTAGCATCTTCTCCTTCCCAACCTCAGTCGCCGTCAGCTTCGCTCACCTTCACCGTCTCGGCCTCCCATCCCTTTCTAACCTCCACTCCAAAAAACGAAAACACACCCCTTCAACCTCGTCTTCTTCCGTCAAACTAAATCAAATACACCTACCACATCAAAATGGAACTCCAAGTCCATACTACTCTTCCCATAAGCGTTGACGGTTATAACCTTCGAAGAAATTGAAGGTAGGCGGTGGTTCACGGAGGGATGGAGGTCACGATTCGAATCTCATTTGTGTTCTTGAGGCGAGTTGGAGACATAGATCTGAGGATTATGGATTCGCTTGTTGATTATTGAATGTCTGAAGTTTGTGAAGAAGATCCATGGCGCTCGTTCATGAATGAAGGTGTATCGGTGGGAGATGACGGAATCAGGAACTTGAGTGGTGTTGATATTAGAGGATTCATGAAGATCTGGGGATTACATGTTGAAGAACACGGTTGAATGTTGTATTGAATTTCTGGAGACTCTAGAAGGAGTTTTGTTGTTTATCTTCATGAAGCCGACGAGATCTAGAAAACGAGTTGCAGATGAGAAGGTTCTGGATGATGTTTGTATGGAGATGATGAAGATTAGGACGAAATCTTGAAGAAATCTGGAAAAACGGTTGTGGATTCATGAACATTGATGGAGATCGTGAGGATCTGAAAGAACCTTGAAGAAATCTGGAAAAATGCAATATCCACTGGATGAACACGTTGAAGATCTTGAAGTTCGATGAAATCTGGAAATTCCTGATGAACGAATGAAGAATGATGAAGTTCGAAGAAGATCTCGATGAAGATTTGGAAATTTCTGATGAATAGGGATGAAGATCGGATGAAGTTGCTGGAAACGGATGAGGAACACGATGAACATGAGGAACGTTTTGCAGTTTCTAGCGAGAGGAAGCGGTTATCGGTGATGGTTTCCGGCGTCGTTTGGCCACATGTGATTTCTCCGGCAACAAGTTCCGGTGTTTGCATGTGAGGGCTGTTAAGAGGCCACCTAGTTGGGTGATGTGGCGCGCATTTGAAGAAGGAGAGGATGAGTGGGGTACGGGTGGCGGTGTGAGTGGGACAGGTGGGTGATGTGTGGCAGCCAAGAGGGGATAGAGAGGGAAAGACACTCTTAAATACTGCCAAGTGGCGTGGAATTGGACTGGGCCCCCAAAAGCTGACACTTGACCCACGAATTGACTTAATGACTGATTAAATGAGCTTAATTAATGATTAAACAATTAATGAAAGAAACTGGCAATGATTAAAAGCTAAACCCAGGTTAATTGAAATTAATAAAAGTTGCATATCCTAACTAATTAAACTAGCTAAAACCAATTAACTAACATCAATTAATATCATAAATATCCTAATTAAAACTGGATTAAAATATAATTAAATTCTAAGCATTAATTCCTTAAACAAAATTCTAATAGACTCTAAACAATTAATGTTCTAACATTCTAAAAAGAATTAATATCTAAAAATCCAACAAATCTATTTAAAATCTAAACACCCATCAATTAAATTCTAAAACATAGAAACAACTATTTAAAACCTATTAAAAGATCTAATAATATTCTAAAAATAGAAAATTAAATCTAAAAAACATTTAAAAATCTAACTTCTATGCTAAAAATAGGAGATAAAAATCTAGAAAATTGCTAATAATTCCATGAGGAAAAAAATAATGAACATCAATTATATCGGCGAACAAAACCGGGAGAACGCAACGAGATAACCGGTAAAAATACGGACACCGAAATATCCTCAAAAACAACAGCAAAAGCTGAAAACACCGGGAGGAGCACCACTCCAAAAATAAATCTCTATACTCGAAATGGTTTGAACTGTCTGAAGCGCGAGAAGAGGGCTGTAATCCTGATAGAATCAGACTGGCTAACGAAATGCACAGAATGCGATATGCGGATGCAAAAATGAAATGAAACATAAGCTAAATACAAGAATTGGTTGGTCAAATTTTGGGGTGCAACAGCTGCCCCTATTCAAACGGCTTGGACCTGAAGGGTTGAGAAGCGAATGACTTTCAAACATTCAAAGGTAGAAGACGGTTGAATACCAAAGAAACCCGGAAATTTGCCAACCGCAAAAATAAACTGCAATTCTGATTGGGGAAACATATCGGAAAAACTGAATACAGACAGTTGCATGGCAACACTGACTGCTCATCTGTGTAACGCCACAGACATCAAACCCACAGGCCGGATCAACATGCACTTGATCCTTCACGCTGCATAGGGCCAGATCAACATGCATTTGATCCTTTCACTTTGTCAGAAAGAAAAACAATACTCACATCGTCTAAGGATAAACGGAAAGTCACCGCTGAAAGCTGGATCAACATGCACTTGATCCTTTCACATTGTCTAAGGATAGATAGCAAGAAAACCATACTCACATCGTCTAAATAAAAATGGAAATACTCCAACCCGCTCACTTCATTTGAGGGTAAACAGGAACAAATTTGATACTCACATCGTCTAAAGAAAGACGGGAAGAATTCAATACTCACATCGTCTAAAGAAAGACGGAAAGACTTCCAATACTCACATCGTCTAAAGAAAGACGGGAAGACTTCCAATACTCACATCGTCTAAAGAAAGACGAGAAGACTCCAATACTCACATCGTCTAAAGAAAGACGGGAAGAAGAACTTGTACGAAGAACCACATCATCAATAGGAAATGACGGAAAGAAAGATCAAATCAATGATTACGTCAACGAACTTCACAATTATTCAGCAAACTTCTGAACCCTTTCGTCCATAAGAATTGATGAAAAGGTAATATATTCAAATGGACACATCGTCGATAGGAATCGACAGAAAGAAAACCATCTTCAAATAGCTATATCGTCAATAGGAATCGACAACACGAAATCCAAACATTCTTTAAAGAGCCACGACATCAATAGGAATTGACGACACGAAAACCTTCTTAGAACAACATCTCATCCAATAAATTGAAATAAAATCATATCTGAAACTCATCGTCTAAGGATAGACGGAGAGTAAACCATATCTAATGTTCGTCTTGAAATCTCGCATCGTCCAAGGATAGACGGAGAGAAAACCATATCCAAAATCCAAATCATTGAATGCTGAACAAGCACGGAAGATCGTATTCACAACTCACGTCATCTAAGGATAGACGGTAAGAAGACTTGCTGGGGAGACACATCATTAATAGAGATTAACGGAAAGAGAATCTGCTCGGAGATACACATCGTTAATAGAGATTAACGGAAAGAAGATCTGTCGACATCAGAGGGCTGATGGACAAAGGAACTCTGCTTGGGGCTGTCATCATCAGAGGACTGACGGACAAAATATAACCGACGTATGATCTGAAACCCGAGAGAAAGTAAGCTGATGAGATGTCTGAATAAAGCTGTTGGATAAATGCCCCTGTATCGATCGCATGGTGATTCACGTTGCCACGGAAGGCTGATAGAAAAATAGCTTATGCTTCGTATGCATATGTGTATGTTTTAATGGCGTAATGCTCCATACGAAATGGAAATGCTACGCATTTGAGGATGAAATGCAAATATGATAACTATATGCAAAGATGTAGATGCAGACTCAGGCTGCCGGAGAAAAGCTGTACACAGGAGGACCATTCCAGCAAAATAAATGCTGGAAAAGTGAAGCCAACTCCGCTGGGGATAACCGGGTATCACAGAATTACTCCAGCAAAATAAATGCTGGAGAGGTGAAACCGACTCCGCTGGGGAATAACAGAAGGTGCCAAGTATGATTGGGCTCTCCTGGGGATAACGTACCCATGCTAATGATGATTGGGCTTTCCTGGGGATAACGTACCCGTGCCAATGATGATTGGGCTTTCCTGGGGAAGACAGGTGAAACATGACGGTGATTGACTAACATGAACTCTCGACATTCGTCTTGAACTTGAACATTGATTGAACTTACTTGATTAGCTCTGATGATACGGAGAGGAACGATTCCTTTCTATTCAATTTTGCCCTAGCCGTGGGATCTCTGTGGGGATGTTCCTTGAAAGGACATCTGAAGTCTCTGCACCCTGATCTGCCTCAGCATCTTCGGCCTTGAAGAGGTGCTTCACATTAATTGCCCCATGGCAAGAAATAACTTTCGCGCTCTTAGGGTGACCTGCCCCTGTCTTGCAACGACTTTACCCCTGATTGGCTAATCTGTGGGGAAATACCTCTGATTATCCTCGAGAGATTTATCAAATCTCGACCTGACTGCTTCAGATTAACTGACTTCTGGATGGATGACTCCCATGCTGGGATCATTTGACATAGCTTGCCCCGGTTCACCGAAATATTCAGGCATTCTGCATTTATTCTGATCAGACTTTCCATTGTGGAAACTTTCCTGCTGTCAAGCGCTTACTTGCTAGTAAAACAAACTTGTTCTGCATAAAAGATATATTAAATGCAATGCATATGACAGTTTTCAAAATCCAAGCCTGTTCACTGGAAAAAATTTGTAACATATAATGAATGAATCATTTATCAAAATGTCAACATTAATACAACGTTGTAAGAGGAATCCTTTTAGGAATCAGTTTCGATGCGATCTTTACTGAAGTATGCTTTCGAAACGAACCTGCTTCAATTAGGACTTTTTCAGGTTGTAACGTGGTCAGGTTCACGGTCTACAAGGAAAGGATAAAGGCTCAAAGTTTATTGTAACCCCCCCATTCTCCATGATGTTCTCCAATCCTACGTTCAGCTAATTCGACCTTAGCATTCACAATTCAAAGGTAGAAAGACAGGAATGACAGTTCAGGAAATCACACTTTTTCGAAGTGACAGTCACTCATTTTTCGTCTTTGTTTGGGCACCGGTAGCCACACAATTTCGTTCTCGTTTGAGGATTTTTCTTTTGTAATCCTTTTTCGCTTTTCGTTTTTTCATTTTCTCTTAACTTTTGCCTGGACTAAATCTTTTGAGTTTCTTTGCTTTCGAAGTCCAGCGGGATGCCCTAATTTTTGCCTAAGTCGCTTGTTTTCAAGATTCGACTTAGCGGGCTTTGTTCTCTCTTTTTTCTTTCTTTTCTTTTTCTTTTCGAACAAATCATGTGACACCGTCTTGTCTGACTCTTTGGGGAATAACGTGACTGTTTCACTCCTTATCGGTAAGGTTTAACCATTGTGGTTCTTTAGGCACGACCTATACAGGTGTGATTTATCCTCGAACGGGAACACTCCTATTGCAATTTGGATGTTTGGCCGAAATTAGCTGACACCTACCCTACCCCAGGTTAAGATTGAGGGTTTTCGTTTTCAGGAAGAAACTCCTACTACTAGGCTCAAAGGGGTTGACAAGGGATTATCATCCTTATATCTCCGGTGTTTGGGAATTCGAAACAATGCATGTACATCATCAGCAGGTTTCATTTCAAAAGCATACTTTCGGAAGCTTGCGCGTCTTTAAACTTCGTCATCCTCCTCGGACTCCTCTTAAACAAGCGTGTAACATCTGTAAAAAGCAATTAGTGAACAAGAATGGATTAAATCAAAACATACATATTCATTTCATTAATATCAATTGAAAATAACAAGTTTTACAAATGGGTTTGCACTTTAAATAGGAAAGGAACTACAAATGCAAAGAAATGACATGATAAAACAAAGATTGCCAGCTTCTGGAAACCGGGCTTTTCGCACTTGATTTGCTGCTGAGCCAGCCATCTTCAGAATTGCTCGTCGAAGTCATCCTGATACTCTTTTGAACATCTGCTCTCAGTGAACTCTCCCATAACATGAACTGATACACCCACTTGGCTGGATGAAGGGAGGTCGTTAATCTGAACACCCTGAGGCGTGATTGAGATCCTGTTAGAATCCAGCAGAGTCTGAACTTGGCTCTTAAGCACCTTACAATCCTCTGTCGGATGCCCCTGTGCCCTAGCGTAGTACTCACAGTGGGCGCTGACATCGAAGCCTGACGGATATGGCGGGATTTCTGGATTAATCTTCTTCGGCACTATCAAACCACCTTTGATCAAATCCGGCAGCAGATGATTGTACGATACCGGTAGCTGAGTAAAATGCCTTTCTGGTTTCCTGGGTCTTCGTCTGGCATGCTGACACGGTTGACAATGGTATGACTGCTCACTCTGGAGGGGAACAAATATCTGACATACAGACCCTACAAGTTGCTGGCTCTAAACACTTGAAGTATCTGAGAACTGAATCTGAGGTACGGGAGATTCCAGGATGACATCACTTCCTTTCTCCCATTCTTCTTGAGAACTGACAACTGATTCATCTTCATAAACTGAGGTATCTGAGATGTCTCGAATTTTTCCGCTCTTGATTCCACTCTCCATACGTTCACCCATTTTCACCAAGTCAACAAAGTTTGATGTCCCACTACCAACCATCTTATCAAAGTAGTGCTCTTTCAAAGTACCCATGAATATGTCAACCAATTCTCTGTCCAGAAGTGGTGGTTAAACGCGAGCTGCAAATTCTCTCCATCTCTGCATATACCCTCTAAAGGATTCATTCTCCGCCTGAGATAATTCTTGCAACTGCATGCGACTAGGAGCCATGTCAAGGTTGTAGTTGTACTGCTTCACATAGGCATTGGCTAAATTTGACCATGACCCGATGCAATCACTCTTCAATTGCATATACCAATTCAACGATGCTCCACCTAGACTATCCTGAAAGCAGTGAATCATAAGCTGATCATTGGCGACATACGAAATCATTTTCCTGCAGAACATTATCAAATGTAGCTTCGGGCAACTATCCCCTTTGTACTTCTCAAAATTTGGCATTTTGAACTTCGGAGGCATCACAAGGCCTGGTGTCGTACCCCAAATTTGTCCTACCTTTTTTCAAAATTCTCATTTGCCCGACTTTGTTTTTAATTTACCTCGCTTATACAGCGTAGCGTATTTTTCAGCAAAAACGGGCATTTTCGCTTTTTTAGCCCAATAAGGGTATGCCACGTGGCATTTGTTTTTTATATGTATACCTGTTTTTGTATATAATTTCTTTTTTTCTCGTGATAGGTTAATATATTGTCTTTTTATTATTTTAATTAGTTTTGAATTAGAAATGAGGATTTAAATTTAATTGTTTTAATTAAATAGATTTAATTTAGAATTTAATTATAATTTAGAATTTTTTTTAATTTTAAAAAAAATATATAGATAAAAAAAATAGAGTTAGAATTTAATTAGGATTTATTTTAAAAATTAGATTAGATTTTAATTAATTAGTTTAGATTTAAATTATAATTAATAGTTAGAATTAATTAAATAGGAATTAAGTTTTTAATTTAGTTTAGAATTAAAAGAAAATATTATAAAAAAAAGAAAAAAATCTGAATGAGAGGACACGTTGGAAGTTAGGGTTTAAAGATTTGGGGTTATATAAGGATACACTGTTCACCATACCCTAAGAATTAAGGGCACTGTTCACCAAAACCCTAGCGTTACTGTTCACCAAGCCCTAATTTGGGCCGCCCCCTTTTCAGAAACCCTAAATTTTTAGAAACACTGTTCATCTTCCTTCGCAAAAGAAAAATCGCCGTAACCTCTCACCATCATCATCGCCATCTTCTTCGACCTCGCTTCACACCGAAACTCATACCCTTTCTTCACGAAACATTTCTCCACGTAACCTTCTCCTATCTCTCCATCATTCTCATCGCTCGTTTCCCTTAAGCCGAATCCTTCAAATATCTTTACAAATCATTAACCATGGCTCCACATCATAACACGAAGATCACCTCAAATTTTCTCACGAAAATTAACTTCTGAACATGGAATTGGGGGAGATCCAGCAACATAAAGCGAGATACAGAAATGTTACGTAGGTGAAGAAATGTTTTTCAAAATGTTGAAGGGATTGTGAAGAATAACATGAGGAAGGTACAACAACAACAGTTCTTCAACAACAACGTGAAACAAGAACATCACGTTAACTCACTAAAATCCCAACAAAGTAAAGTAATAGATGGGGATTATTTCAAATTCCAGTCGTGGAAGTTGTGCTCAGAAGCTGTTCGATGAAATGTCGTGGTACAGAAGCGTGCCAAGGGAGTCGTTGTTTCTGCAATGAGCAATGACATGGTTTCGACTTCATAGAAACACCAACAATAATACAAAGCATTAGTAGCTGCGGTGATGACAAACTGAACACTGATATTTTGATTTCGCAGCTCGGTTAGCTTCAAGATCGCAACCTTGTGTGGATGTGTGGAGATTGCATTGAGGAGTGAAGCTGTGATTTACCCTCAGTGTGTTTCATTAGATGCAAAGGTTTTGAAATCATTCACTATCGAGTGAGGATCGTGACTCGGCTATTGATTGTTTAAGGACTGCTCTTGCTCCTTGTGCACTCGATGCTTATCCGGAAGCCTATGAGAAGTTCAAGCATGTTTGCTCGCATTTATATGATAAGGAGGATAAGACCTCTCCTGTGGCGAATGAGTGGTCTGAAAGGAGGCGGTTTAACTTAGCTGGATTTCTATCTTCAATGTTAAGAGCTCATGTAAATGCTTATGATCCACTTTTTTTCAATAGCTCTGGGATATTTGATAAGCATACACAGGACATATTGTTTGCGTCAAGGCATTACATCACCCCTCTCTGATCTGACTGAAAGATTGTTCCTGGAGGAACGTGACCCACCTGCAACGCCACAGGACATATTATATGAGTTGCCGCCATTTGATGAAGTAGACATACAGGCTCTTGCACATGCTGTAGAGCTTACCGGACAAGGGGCAATAGATAGCTTGAGATTCGTGAAGGGTGATTTGTTCCTGGCATTTCAGAATGAATTGTGTCGGATGAGATTGGATGTCCCATTCCTTGATCAACTTGTTCGTGAGTATTGTGTGTACCGAGGCATTGTCAATTCTGCATTTGGGGAGGCAACATTTACCAGAACCCGTAAAACCAAACCAACAAGACTCTGGCTATTGCTCATCAAGGGATTGTTCTCTTGAGTTAGATTATAATGCCAGTAAACATTCTGATGGTGAAACTTCAGTTACCAATGCTCAGATGGACGACTCTCCTGAAAATAATGCTGATGTGACGAGCATGCAAGGAATAGATTTTGAAGTACGATGCGCGTCTGAGCTTGCAAGTATTCATGAAGACTGTAGCACCAGTGGGTCGCAGCACCTTGAAGATCCAAAGGTTCTGTATTGAAGCAGATTTTCTGGAAATGGAGAACGGGCAAAGCGTAAGCGATGGAGAGGACGATGTGATGACAATAGTTATATGACCAATGCTTCTTTGGAAGAGCACAACAAGCAAGAACATAGCATGAGTACCACTGTTTCAACTTTATCCAAGGAAGAACAGGGCTCTGAAAAGCTTTCTGCACAAGACGGTAGTAATGTAGAAAAATAAGTATGAAATTCTGTTGGGTATGAAGGAATTACCTAGCAAAGGAATGGCTGCTGAAGCGGTTCAAGAAATCAACACTATTGATCCAAATTTCTTTGGCCAGAACTCTGTTTTGCTCTTCCAACTCAAGGCAGCAGTAACTCATGTTTCGCGGTGGCGACATTTAAAGTTCCTTAGCCGCAACAACCAAGGAGGTCCCAGCTATGATTTGATGTGAACCTTGCGACAACAACACTACTTGATATTGTGGTGCAGTCGAGAGTTACGACTGTTCGCATGATCGAATCGCTCCGAAAAATGAACGTCGTCTTGAGAGGTTTAAGAATCGGAACTTCTTCAAAGTCACCACCACTGATGACCCTGTTATCCGGAGACCCGCCAATGAAGATAAAGCCACGGTATTTGCTACTGATGCTATTTTATCGACTCTCATGTGCGCTCCTAAGTCTGTTTACTCTTGGGATATTGTTGTTCAGCAAGTTGGGAATAAGCTTTTCTTTGATAAGCGTGATGGGTCGCAGCTGGATTTGCTTTCTGTTCATGAGACCTCTCAGGAGCCATTGCCTGAGGCGAAAGATGATATTAACTCTGCTCATTCGCTTAGTGTTGAGGCTTCTTATATCAATCAGAATTTCTCTCAACAAGTTTTGATTAGGGATGGGAAAAAGGTTACTTTTGATGAGCCTAATCCTTTTGCTAATGAAGGTGAAGAGGTTGCTTATGTTGGTTATAGGTATAGAAGGTGGAAGCTTGATAATGATATGTATCTTGTTGCTAGGTGTGAGGTGCATAGTGTTGTTGATGTCAACAACCAAAGGTCTTTCCTTACTTTGAATGCATTGAATGAGTTTGATCCAAAGTATTCTGGTGTTGATTGGAGGCAGAAGTTGGAGACGCAAAGAGGTGCTGTTTTGGCTACGGAACTGCAAAAACAGAAGAGAAGGAGTTCTTAAGAATGTTTCAGACGCCAGTCATTGAAGTGCCCACAAATCTTCCTAATATTCATGTTTCGCTGTCTGTGATTGATCTGTATGCAGGTAATGGATTTTCTTGATTCAAGATTCAAACTCGAATTGCCACGATGCGGGTTTTAGGCTCAACAGTGGAACAACTCCAAGATATAGCGATATTACATTGCACGGTGCACCAGTGACAAGTGTAACAACAATCGATTCAAGACAGGATGCGTAAATTGGACATCAACTTCGGTCGGTTCTACTTTCATTCTTTGAATCTGTTTCGTGAAGTCGTTTATCATCACGACGCAACATTCAACCACCGACTCGACAATGGTTTGTGTAAGTTTGCTTTGATTTTGTGGTGTTGTGTTGTAACTTGAAGCAACCGTAATATTCGATTTGGCTAGTTTGTGATTCCACTTGCAGCAACGACAACTAGTATTTCGCAGTAGTAGAGGACTACATATTGAAACTGATGGAAGCGGGGAAGCCTCGTTTCATTGGGATTACCGGACTTCCGTTGGAGATATTTACATATGTTCTCGACAGGGTTCCGCCTGGAACATTGGATGTTATACTTTCCTATTGCCATCATTCCATCAATGATTCGACTTTGGAGGGCATAGTTCCTTATCTGAAGTCCAAAGGTGTTGGTATCATCAGTGCTTCCCCGTTGGCAATGGGTCTTCTCACTGAGGTTGGGCCTCCTGAATGGCATCCTGCTTCACCAGAACTTAAGTCTGCTTGTAAAGCTGCCGCGACCTATTGCAAAGGAAAAGAAAAAAAAAACATTTCAAAGTTAGCAGTGCAGTACAGCTTGTTAAATGAAGAAACCACATCAGTGTTGATACATGTGCAGCAACAGTTCATCAACAACAGAGTAGTTTGTAACAGCGAAAGCCCATCGAGATCAATCTCTCTATATTGCCGACGTTGCTGAGTTGCGACAACTCCGGCAACGACTCCGTAAGCCATCAAGGTTTTAACAACAACTCGGTAGTAGCTAGCATTTTCAGTTCTCGTAATCAGGAACTCTGAGCAGCATCTCAGTTCACCACCACTACGCAACAAATCCAAGCTCATATCGAATGATGTACCTACTGCCAAGTCTGTGCATCAACACTGTAAGCTTATTTGTTATGTATTGAACCATGTTGCAATTCTGTGCGTGGATACTAGTTCGAGGACGCCATATTGGTTCTTGTCGACTATTCTGTATCGAAGGCTTAGTGTTGCATCACTTTGATAACACCTCAGCATGACGATAACGGTAATAAATAATACCTATCACCACCTCCGCCGGCATCGCGATAATAGAGTGGTTCTTTCTTTTACCTTTGTGTCATACTGTTATGTGTTGTTTCTTTTCATCAAATTCGATTTTGTGGCGGTATTGGTATTTCTAGCAGATTTTTGATTTGATTTCGTGGAACTATTGTTTACTGTCTGTGGTTTACCTTCATTTGTTTAATGTGTGTGCTGTTGTAGTTAAGGTTATCAGTGGTCGCAGCTGTGCAGTAATAATGATTTGTGGCTGCTGTGTGGGTTCATACCAGTAGCTCATCACTGCCGACGTGTATTATTCGAACCGTTTTGCCGCAGTAAGAGGAGTACAGGGCATTCACTTTAAAACCATGGAGGAAACTGATGATGTGGTCGAAGATATTCAACGGTGTACAAGTTAAAAGAGGAGCAGACGAGCTCAGCCAACTCACGCCGAAATTACTTAAATAAAGATTCAGTTGGCATTTGGGTAATCTTTTTCATTACAATGTCAATCATACATACTCAGCTTATCATTCATATGGGTTATTGTTATGTTGATTTCATGAGATTTATGGATGATGAACTGTTTAGTAGACGTAAGCGTGCGACATTTGGTAACACCTCAAACTAATTCATCATCTACTGACATTCTACAGCAAAAGTTCAATGTCAATTGTATGCCTTTTTCTGATATATTGAGCTATATAGACTGTAAATGCTTGAGCTGTTTTATTGAGTTTTGACCGTGTAAATAGATTCATGTGGCAGACCCTTTTAAACTGTCAAACAAATGATGCAAGATAGTTGTATTTCTACTACTGCGAATACTTCGTTATTTCGCTTACATTTCACACTACGTTAAACTTGTAAATTGGTATTTAAAGATGAGTTTCTATTGCTGCTTGTATTTTGGTCCTGTTAATGATGCATATGCGTGAGTTGAGCCCAAATACGGTAACGGTCTATTTTAGTTTTTGCAAGATATATAAGATGTATGCTGTTCTGATTTCTCTGCCATCACATGGTCAGTTTCGAACTCGCGAAATTCGTTTTTTTTCTATTCTATTTGGGCTAGTTGTTGATTATGTGCAGGTTACGGCGTCGCCGAATTTGGATAGCGCAACAATAATGATGAAGCTAGATGATAGTAGCAGCCCGCAGCAGCAACTTTCAAGTCGCGGTTCGCATTGCGCGTTTACCTTTGATTTCGGTGCGTGATCACAATACTACGAAACACGCGAGTTCAATGAGCTTGGCAACATTGGGCTGGTTATAGGTTTGAGATTCAAAAGTTGGAATCCAACTTGGTTCACATCAACAACAATCTCGTGGCAGCTCTTACTCTGGTTATACGGCGTCGGTAAATCTTTGAATCCTTGTTCTTTGGCTCAATTTTACATAAACACTCAATTAGGCTTGGTTGCTACTGGAGATTTGATGTATTTATCATTATTTATATAGCATTTTATGGTTGTTTTTATTCTAAAATTTGTGTCGAATATCCGACGTGACGTCGTTAATATTCAAGGTGTTGTTTTGAATTAACAATATTAGTTCTTGGTTAGTAAATTATATCTAGCTTTTGTTGTGCTCAAATGTCATTTTCAAAATATATTTCAAAAATCATTACCAAATTAATACTTTTAAATAATAAACTTTTCAAAAATATATTTTATTTAAAATCTATTTCTTCTTAAAGGTATTAACCTTTTCAAAACAATTAACTATAATAATATTTTAAGTATAAAAAAAATATATACTTTATTAATAAAGTTAAAATATTTTTTTTCTGAGATACTAAACTTTTTCTTCAAAAAACAATTAGTTATGAGTGATTTTTCTCAAAAAACTCTTTACAATTGATTAATTTATTTTATATGAAAATTAAAACTATTTTTCTTAATTAAATTAAACATTTTTTTCAAACAAATTTTAAAATAATTAAATTCTTGGGTCTCGCCTTCCTTGAATTTTTTAAGCGATCGCTCTCGAGGTGCACACCTCGAGTTTTGACCCTTTCGATCTTATTTTCTAGAATACATAGCACGCTTAGTCCGAGTACGCTAATATTCCTAATTTATTTTCATAATTAAATCACGAAATAATCGAGTTCCTGGAGTCGCGCATTCCTCGAATTCGCGAGTGACTACTATTGAGGCGTACGCCTTGAATGGTGTGTCGTTCGATTTTTCGTCTCTAAAATACCTCCTTTAATTATTTGGACAAGTACTCTCACTGTCCAACAAACACTATTTCATAATTAATGGGATGAAAAAGATTGTTGTTGGGATCTAGCATTCCAACGATAGCCCGACTAATTGGTTACGAGGCCGACGTCTCGTTTATTGAATAGTCGTCATTCCTCCTAATTTCCAACTCGTCTAACCTCGTTCCTCGCCTTCGTGCGATCGAGTCTAAGCCCTAGTATGTTTCTAAACCGTATATCAAACTTAAAACTATTTTCTTAATTAAACTACGAAAGAATTGAGTTCTTGGAGTCTCGCACTCCTTGAATTCTTGAGTAACCACTCTTGGGGCGTACGCTTTAGGTTGTGGGTTGCTCGACCTTTCGTCCATAAAACACGCGCCCTAACTATTTGGACAAATACTGCCACTGTCCATTCAAATAAAATTTCCTAATTAATTGAATGAAGAAGGTGTCGTTGGGATCTAGCATTCCAACGATATCCCGACTAATTGGTTGCGAGACTGACGTCTCGTTTATCGAGCAGTCGTCATTCTCCTTCAAAATATCTAACCAACCTTATCTTCCTCTCCCTCGTGCGATTTCAATTCAAACAATCCTTTACCAAAGAACATTGTTTAGTCCCTTCTTCCGCGCATAATAAACTAGTGCTTCAGCCTCCCCTAGCGAGTAGATAAGCCAACGTTTAGCAGTTAGAACGCGACCTAAACACTCGTTCATATACCAAACCTTTTACCGTAGTTAGCCGAACTACGGCTGCTCTGATTTCTCATTTATCAATGAGAATATGTAGGCACAAGATTGCGACGATCTTGGCGAGCATAATCCCCCCTCTTTTTACCCGTAGTCCACGAACTACGAATGCTCT
The DNA here is from genome assembly GCA_963859935.3 of Lathyrus sativus. Lineage (NCBI taxonomy): Eukaryota > Viridiplantae > Streptophyta > Magnoliopsida > Fabales > Fabaceae > Lathyrus > Lathyrus sativus. The sequence continues at coordinate 346,369,157 of OZ012736.1, forward strand.
GATTTTCCACTTCTTACAAGTGGAGATATGTAGGCACAAGGGCCCCAATCCTTGGCGAGCACCCTATCTTTAAACCATCCGTCCCCCCATAGGAGAAACCTTAGAAGAAAATAATCAAGCATAGTTAACTTTACTCTCGAATCGATCAAGAGGTTCTCGTTGAGTACAACAGACGTAGAGGGTGCTAATACCTTCCCTCTGCGTAACCGACTCCCGAACCTAGAATATTGGTTACGATGACCATGTTCTTATCTCCTTTAAGGTTTTATCGATATTTTCCTATTCCATCCTTGGAATGAATAAAGTTCGGTGGCGACTCTGTTTCGAACAGTATTTTCTGCGGCCATCGCGAGGATCGTATTTTTCGAGGTACGACAGATGGCGACTCTACTGGGGATTCGCATAGCCCTATGCAAGAGAGAGTCAAGCCTAACTTGACTCGATTCGAGATTACTAACCTTTTGATTAACTGTTTTTCTTTATGTTTATTTTCTCCTATTGTTTATTACTTATTTTCTCTTTCTATCGTATGTTGTTTATTATATCTGCCTGCATCTGCCTGCTGGATTCGGGGATAGCATTGCAAGTAAAGCTCTACACCCGAGCTTTGGAAAAAGAAGAGAGAAAACATAGTTTAGAATTGGTAGTAATTAGTGCTAGTCCCAAAGGAATCGCTCCTTGTGTGCCTAGCATGAAAGCTCCTCCAGAATAGACCTCTTCGTAGATCCTATCGTAACGCAGCTAGCCTGTCACACAACTTGATTCATGAAGGGTCCGTGACTCTGGGAACCACTCTTAGAACCAGTTTCTATATTGGTAGTCGTGTAATGTTAGTCTCCGAGGACCCGCTCCTCGTGTGTCTACCATGAGGACTCCGCTCAGGAGAGACCCTATCGTACTCTCATTATAATACAGCTAGCCTGTTGCGTAATGTTGACGCGATCGGTGTCCGTGATCTTGGGAACCTTATCCATCAACATAGAAGCTATCCCGTGAGTGGGTCTATGGGTAAAGAATCTAGAACTTGCCTTGGATAACCTACCAGTTAGGTTGCTTTGAGTTGCTTATGTTATCCTGGATCCTGTTTGCACCCGCATTGCATTCGCATATTGCTGCATCTGCGTTTCATTTGCATCGCATATCATATTCCGTAACCAAAAAGCCCATCCACCCTTTATCCATAACCCGCGGTTGATTTCCCGACACCAGTAATGAACTTGACTTAGTGCTGGGAGACCATGGAACACTTGAGACAGAATCAGGTTGAGCTAAGAAAAGACGAGAACAACGCAGAAGGCAATATGAAACAGCTGCCAGAAGTTAGCCCAACTGTGAAGCAAGAAAGAAGAGCCCAGTTCCTCAATACCGGAAGTTTTTCTTACCATTTTTGTGCATTTGTAGTTTCCTTTATGTTGAGTGCTACTTGCTTTTAGACATTGTTTCTTATTAATGGTATTGTTAATGTGATGATTATGCATGCTTTTGATCAAATCCATTTGTATTCACTCATGTTTTCTCACTTATTGCCAAAATCACAAAAAATTTACTCCACTTCCTTCATCGCACTGCTGTTTAGCAAAGATTTGAGGGAGGATGACAAAAACTAAATACCCATAATTGCTGATAGTATGCTTTTGGATAAAATCTCGCTAATGATGTACAGGCATTGTTTCGAACCCCCAAACACCGGAGATATAAGGGGTTAGTCCCTAGTCAACCACTTCGAGCCTAGAAGTAGGAGTTTCCTTCGGATCTATAAACCCTTACATTTAACCTGGGGAATGGGTAGTGTTCAGTTAACCTGATTACGCACTCGGATCACGAGACGACATCCAAAAGACATGACAGTTGTTCATCAATGACCAATGACTTGGCTGTCACAAATCCTCCAACAACAAAAAAAGAAATAAAAAGCCTGCTAAGTCGAACACTTCAAAAGGAGACTTATGCAAAAATAAAGGCAATCCCGATGGACTCGAAAAAACAAGATCAGTCCAGGCAAAAGTTAGGGATAAAAAAAAAGAGGTACTCAAACCCTCGACGAAAAAACAAAATAAGATTCAGTGGCCACCCAAATCAAGGGGCACTGACATCCATCAAAGAGCAAAATAAGGTGACTGCCATCTCGAGCGAACCTTGAACTATCTAGCTTACACCGTCAAGGTAAACTTTTGCAGAATTAACTGAACGTAGGTATGGAGATTATCACGAAGAAGGGGTGGGTACAAATAATACTTTGAGCCTTATATCCTTTGTTTCTATAACCGTGAACCAGACTGCGTTACAACCCTCAAAAGACCTAATTGAGGCGGGGTTTACTCTGAAAGCATACTACAGCAAGGTTGCGTAAACTGACTCCTACATATTTGCTAATCTTATGCATTGGTGTCATATTCTTGCTATATCTTTCACACCAATTAAATCAGCATTGCGTTTGGATTAACAGTCCACTCGTCACACATTTTCACATCATTCCCAATGAATGATATTTTCATAACTTGCATGAATGTCACATTAAAATTACCATTTTTGAATAAACACTTTTAACTGCAAGTCAGTACTTGGCATTATGGATATTTCAACAAAAGAACAGTCAAAGAGGAACTTGATCACTCATAGGCGTTGACCTGAATTAAGACTTTCTCCTAACCCTACGAATCTGGGGCAAGTTCTTCTGAGGTTTAAACCGGGGCAGATCAGTGCAAGGCCCAGACACTGGGGCAAATGGGTTCAAGCCATATCCTGGTATAATCATCGCCAAGGTTCTCATCGCAGAAGAAATTCCTTCAAACACCTGCTAGACTGGGGCACACTGTTTGAACTTGGGGCAGAGGTCAACAAACGTCAAAGGCCTTGGGACAGAGCAAAAGCACGACTAATACGTATTGGTTAAGTCGCTACGCTCGCGCAACCCAAACACATTGGTTAAGTCGCTACGCTCACGCAATCCATATGCATTGGTTAAATCGCTACGCTCGTACGATTAACACGCATTGGTTAAGTCGCTACGCTCGCACAGTCAGAATGCTTTGGATAAGTCGCTACGCTCAACGTTTGTGAGCTGTCATGATATATCAGCTAGAAGCTAGGTTCTTACCAGAACGAGTATACCACTTCTGCAAAGGATCCAACAAGGGGCAGGCTACCCAGAGTTTCAGGAGAGTCCCTCCAACGCTCAATCAACACAAGTCATGTCGCTTCAACGCTCATTCTGGAGCAGACTACCTCAAGAATAATTTGAAGCCAAATTACCCCAAAGGGTCAGTTAATCAAGGTCAAAACCCTTCCTGACTAAAATTTACAACAAACCATCTCGAGATCATCTCATGGTATATCTGTTTCCAATTTCCTTTCACGACTTGGAATGCTGGGGCAAGCCATCTCGAGTTCGTCTCATGGTATGATTGCTTCCAATTTCCGTTCAAGGGAAATTCCTTCATAAACCCAAACTGGGGCAAGTTGAACAACATTGGGGCAGTTACTCAAGCAAGTTTATTCTCGTCAGCAAAAGTTGAGTGTCGGGGAATCATGCCATCACCCCACCAAATAACCTTAACCTCTTGAAAGAGCCTCTCTGTCATTAGGTTTCACCCCACAGCTTGGACCTGATACCTGTCAGAGCTTTGTAACCGAAACAAATCCTTTAAAGTCCAAATTTCGTTTGACAACTACTAAAGTCCAATCCATTTGGCAACCACATAAAGTCCAACCTTTATTGGCTAACCACAAAAAGCCACTCCAATTGGCACCTTCAATTTACCCTAAAAGTCCAGTCTTCATTGGCAACCACTGAAAGTCCACCCTCGTTGGCATCCTCAATAACCAAAGTCCAAACCATTTGGCAACTACCGAATTCAGTCCCTGGTGATGTCCCCAACAGGATGTCATCCCCAGCATACCTGGTCGCTGCATTATCATAAGCACGACATACAACCTCATATCATAATCATATCAAGCATTAACATATCATTTGCATTCGCATCGGGCACTCCCTAGCAGTTGCACCTTATTTGCATGTTTGGGCATCATAAAACATTGCATTACATAACAACATAGCAGGATCCAGGATCAGTTCACAAGCATCTTGGTTAGCCCTCCAGTGAAGTTGGCAGTATGACTCTTAAAAGATTTAATACCTCACGAGTTCAGGGAATTATACTCCCCAGCAAGTCAGTCTTCAACCATGCAGTTGATGATGATGATCCCCAGCAGAGTCGCCATCTGTCATACCCCAAATTTGTCCTACCTTTTTTCAAAATTCTCATTTGCCCGACTTTGTTTTTAATTTACCTCGCTTATACAGCGTAGTGTATTTTTCAGCAAAAACGGGCATTTTCGCTTTTTTAGCCCAATAAGGGTATGCCACGTGGCATTTGTTTTTTATATGTATACTTGTTTTTGTATATAATTTCTTTTTTTCTCGTGATAGGTTAATATATTGTCTTTTTATTATTTTAATTAGTTTTGAATTAGAAATGAGGATTTAAATTTAATTGTTTTAATTAAATAGATTTAATTTAGAATTTAATTATAATTTAGAATTTTTTTTAATTTTAAAAAAAATATATAGATAAAAAAAATAGAGTTAGAATTTAATTAGGATTTATTTTAAAAATTAGATTAGATTTTAATTAATTAGTTTAGATTTAAATTATAATTAATAGTTAGAATTAATTAAATAGGAATTAAGTTTTTAATTTAGTTTAGAATTAAAAGAAAATATTATAAAAAAAAGAAAAAAATCTGAATGAGAGGACACGTTGGAAGTTAGGGTTTAAAGATTTGGGGTTATATAAGGATACACTGTTCACCATACCCTAAGAATTAAGGGCACTGTTCACCAAAACCCTAGCGTTACTGTTCACCAAGCCCTAATTTGGGCCGCCCCCTTTTCAGAAACCCTAAATTTTTAGAAACACTGTTCATCTTCCTTCGCAAAAGAAAAATCGCCGTAACCTCTCACCATCATCATCGCCATCTTCTTCGACCTCGCTTCACACCGAAACTCATACCCTTTCTTCACGAAACATTTCTCCACGTAACCTTCTCCTATCTCTCCATCATTCTCATCGCTCGTTTCCCTTAAGCCGAATCCTTCAAATATCTTTACAAATCATTAACCATGGCTCCACATCATAACACGAAGATCACCTCAAATTTTCTCACGAAAATTAACTTCTGAACATGGAATTGGGGGAGATCCAGCAACATAAAGCGAGATACAGAAATGTTACGTAGGTGAAGAAATGTTTTTCAAAATGTTGAAGGGATTGTGAAGAATAACATGAGGAAGGTACAACAACAACAGTTCTTCAACAACAACGTGAAACAAGAACATCACGTTAACTCACTAAAATCCCAACAAAGTAAAGTAATAGATGGGGATTATTTCAAATTCCAGTCGTGGAAGTTGTGCTCAGAAGTTGTTCGATGAAATGTCGTGGTACAGAAGCGTGCCAAGGGAGTCGTTGTTTCTGCAATGAGCAATGACACGGTTTCGACTTCATAGAAACACCAATAATAATACAAAGCATTAGTAGCTGCGTTGATGACAAACTGAACACTGATATTTTGATTTCGCAGCTCGGTTAGCTTCAAGATCGCAACCTTGTGTGGATGTGTGGAGATTGCATTGAGGAGTGAAGCTGTGATTTACCTCAGTGTGTTTTATTAGATGCAAAGGTTTTGAAATCATTCACTATCGAGTGAGGATCGTGACTCGGCTATTGATTGTTTAAGGACTGCTCTTGCTCCTTGTGCACTCGATGCTTATCCGGAAGCCTATGAGAAGTTCAAGCATGTTTGCTCGCATTTATATGATAAGAAGGATAAGACCTCTCCTGTGGCGAATGAGTGGTCTGAAAGGAGGCGGCTTAACTTAGCTGGATTTCTATCTTCAATGTTAAGAGCTCATGTAAATGCTTATGATCCACTTTTTTTCAATAGCTCTGGGATATTTGATAAGCATACACAGGACATATTGTTTGCGTCAAGGCATTACATCACCCCTCTCTGATCTGACTGAAAGATTGTTCCTGGAGGAACGTGACCCACCTGCAACGCCACAGGACATATTATATGAATTGCCGCCATTTGATGAAGTAGACATACAGGCTCTTGCACATGCTGTAGATCTTACCAGACAAGGGGCAATAGATAGCTTGAGATTCGCGAAGGGTGATTTGTTCCTGGCATTTCAGAATGAATTGTGTCGGATGAGATTGGATGTCCCATTCCTTGATCAACTTGTTCGTGAGTATTATGTGTACCGAGGCATTGTCAATTCTGCATTTGGGGAGGCAACATTTACCAGAACCCGTAAAACCAAACCAACAAGACTCTGGTTGTTGTTCTCTTGAGTTAGATTATAATGCCAGTAAACATTCTGATGGTGAAACTTCAGTTACCAATGCTCAGATGGACGACTCTCCTGAAAATAATGCTGATGTGACGAGCATGCAAGGAATAGATTTTGAAGTACGATGCGCGTCTGAGCTTGCAAGTATTCATGAAGACTGTAGCACCAGTGGGTCGCAGCACCTTGAAGATCCAAAGGTTCTGTATTGAAGCAGATTTTCTGGAAATGGAGAATGGGCAAAGCGTAAGCGATGGAGAGGACGATGTGATGACAATAGTTATATGACCAATGCTTCTTTGGAAGAGCACAACAAGCAATAACATAGCATGAGTACCACTGTTTCAACTTTATCCAAGGAAGAACAGGGCTCTGAAAAGCTTTCTGCACAAGACGGTAGTAATGTAGAAAAATAAGTATGAAATTCTGTTGGGTATGAAGGAATTACCTAGTGTTGCGGTGGAAATAGGATATCAAACTATTAATGAGTTTGAATCGCAATTCAATTCACAATCGCTTTTTGATTTATCCGAAGGAAAAGGTCAAAAAGGGAAAACCTATTTTGTATCGTAAACAAAATGCGGGCAAAGATCTAGGGTTCGGGGGTTGGTTAAATTTAGGGAAGGTATTAGCACCCTAAACTTCTGTAGTACTCTACAGGAACCTTTTGTTCAGATGTTTACTATTTGCTTTATTTATTTGCTTAAGGTATATGTACAAAGATTAAAAGTTGAAAAAAAAGACCTAAGGGGTTAATTCTAAGTTTACTCGGCAAGACATCGCATCTTGTGCCTACGTATCCTTACGGGAGTGGAATCAGAGTAATCGTAGTTCCCCTCAAAAGGGAGGTTAGAGACTTCTTGACTGTGGTCAAGGTCTCAAGGGGAATAAACGCATCTTAAGGACACACTTACGCGGAGTGTAGAAACTCCAAATCTCTACGTTGAATTGTTAAGTTGTAATTAGGGTTAAATTAGGGATTCCACGGCGGGAAACCCTAAAATGAGCGCGACGGCTCTTTGACCTAATGCTAGGGGTAAAATTGTAATTTGGCCTGCGGCGAGGCATTTGTGAAAATTAGGGTTTGTAGTTTGTAAGGGTTTGAAGTTGAGGACTATTGGCGCGGCGACCAAAAGCTAGACCTAACCTTCGGATGTGTGTAGTGTGACAGAATAATTGATAAGTGTAAAATGTGATGGTAGGTGAATAAATGCACAGCTATGAAATATAAAGTACTGGAAAGAAAAGATAATGCGACAATTGTCTCGCAAAATTACAACCGGGAAACAGATACATATATAATAATGAATTGGAATTTAATCTGCAGAGAGAAACTGAAAAAAAACGTTAGTGAAAGGGTTAGATGAAAACAAATAATATTAAAGGGGAGTACAAAAATGGAAAAAGGATTTTAGTGTAAAATTTAAAGAGAAATTAATATTAGTTTTTTTTTAAAAAAAAGAGATGTAAATTTTAAAAGAAGGTTTAATTTTTATCTTAAAAAAAGTTTAATTTTAAAAATATTTTAAGTTATTTTTAAAAAAAGTTTTATTTTATTATATGAAAAGAGGTTTTTTATTTTCTTATAAAAAAAATTTAAAGTTTTTATTTATTTCTTTTATATTTACACTAAAAGAGTTTTTAAAACAGTTTTTGAATTATAAAAATAAAAATGGTAAAGAACAGCTTTTAAAAACAGAAAAAACAATTAAAAAAAAACAAAACAAAAAAAATAAAAAATAAAATATAAAGGGGTTGGGTCGGTCATCACACCCGGACCCAACCCGGATGGTGTAAAAGATGGCTTTGTAGAATTAGGGTTTCAGACCCCATTTTCCTTTCGCGGCGCCGTTTACACTTCGTTCTTCCTCTCTCCTTCGTTCCCATCTTCGCTTCCGTCTTTCTCTCTCGCGGCCATGCTTCTCCTTCGATCTTCTTCATTCCTGAAACAAAACCTGAAAACTGTAATGAAAAATGTCCCTGGCTCACATTTAAAGTGAAACCGGCCGATGATGGATGTGAGCTGAGGCCCAAAACGGGAGATTGCCCGTCGTTTGGTTAAACGGCGAAGGCGATCTCCTCCTTCGATGATTCGCGGCCGCCTTCATTCGCAGATGATATTGATGGTTGGTGATGTTCTGAACAATGATGACGATCCCCCTTCGTCTGAGTTCGCGGCCGTCTCCTTATTTTGCGCCGCCTAGAGTTTTGCATGTGACTTTGTCCGTTCCTCTGGGGCTTTCGCGATCTTCGTTCGTTAGGGTTAGCATCAGGTGGTATCTTCCCTTTTATATATCCTTTTCGATCTTTCTTTTGGGCCTTTGATCTGATTTGCTGCTCTTTCTCTGAGATATGATTTCGTACGATTTTGTCTGATTTGATTTCATCTGGATTTGTTTGTTCTTTCAGATACTGATTGGGTTTCAATTGGATGTTTTCTGATACGGATCTGATACTGATTCAAAACTTTCCATTTTCAGAACTCCTTGATGGATTCGCTCGGATTTTAATTGATTCGATTTTGTTTGATCATTTTCTGATATACTGATTGGATTTTTGCAGATGTGGATTGGATTGCCTTTGGATTTTACTTGATCTGTTTGATATCTGAATTAATTCGTTTTTGATTTCGAACTGATTTGTTTGATTTCATTTGGATTCTTTGATCTCTCTTCCTAATACGATCTGGATATTGGTTTGTTTTGCTGACATGAATTCTTTTCCTGATGCAGTTAGCTTTTCCTCTTCTTCTTTCAGAGAGGGCTGATACCACGGCTTTGGTCGAGTCAGGATTGCCGGGAAAGGTATACGGCGATGATGATAAATCGTCTGAGCCTTCGAGGAGTATTCTTCGATGATGCTGCGATTGCCTTCTGTTGTGTTCTGTGGAATGTGGTTCAGAACATGAGTTCTGGGCTTGTTGCGATTTCCCGCTTTTTCTGCACTTGTTTCACTCTCTGAACTGGTATGTTTATGTTTGTTCTGAACTGGTTCGGTTTCGCTTTGGCAATTTTTGATTCCCTGTTTGGTTGCAAGAACAGTCCTTTTGAATGCTGTTTTTCCAAACGGTAATATGGACTCTGATCTAATTCTCTTGATATGGTAGACTCTTATGACTTACATTCACGTTTCGGTATCTTGCGAACTGACTACCTGCTGTGATATCAAATTGAAACTTGTTTTTACTTTTGATTCTTCTGAACTTTTTGACGCCATTTGATGCAGCTTGGTTTCATTTCATTTTTCTTGTCCTGTTTGAACTTGGTTTTCAAGAACTTACCTATGTGTTGCAGAACTGATGCTGCTTTTGGTTGTGCATTTTCAATTTGAATTTCCATTTACTCATGGCAGCTTATGAACTGTCTTGTTTTTGAGTTTCTGTCATCAATTTGTATTGATGCTGTCGTGGACTTTCAGGTGTTGGAAACAAAATGACTCTGACCTGTCGGCATCCGGGTCTGAATTCAGATTGACTATGTTGCCTTACTCTCGTATCAGTTTGGAAATCCAATCGCGGCAAAACGAATCAGTCCCGCTTCTTTTATCACTTCTATCTCTCGGATGTCCCGTAACGATAAGAACAGTTGTTACCTGATCTGACGCCAACGACACGGATCAGTAACGGGGGGTAGGACGCAGCTTCGGTTGTGCCACTCCCGGCACTCGATGATGACACTGTTCTGAGAGTGTCGAAAACAAACTCTAACATTTTTCTTTTCTATTCTGTTTGTTCTGTTTTGATGTGCAGGTGAATCGGGGATTCGTGGAGAAGCTCGAGGAACACCGCGAAGGACACTTAGAAGTCTTTAGGATTTAGGACTTTTTAGAGTTAATGTAATTCCTTGTAACAGCAATAAAACAATTCAAACCTTTTTGTACCATGATGTTCTTATGAAATAAAATGCCAGAACTTCTTTTATATATTCATGACTGCTCAGTTTTAAATTTGTTTATATTTATTTCCAGTTAAAAAATTATAAACCTTTGTGAATAAATCCACAAATATTTAAATCCCTTAACATAGTCATAAACCATAAACATTCCCGAATGATATTCTTGTTTGTGCACTTGTCTCATTTGTAGCCTTAACCTCAGCACTTGATTAAATTCAATTGTATTTCAACTTTAAATGCTAACCAGCAACTTTATAACCAAACACGGATGCGCGCCGTAATCACAACATACTCAGTATCAACAATAACGTCGCCCGTAATTGAACTCCACTGACCAAATGCTAAGAGCAAACAATCCAATAATACCCAGTTAAACTGTGCCTTATTAACAGAAACGGAAGTGTGTCGGACATAAGCCATGAGCGATAAAATAGGTCTTAAATCCAGTTGTGCTCGTCAAATTTCAATACCGACCACATCGAATTGGCGCCTTGATATAATCAAACCCGGTGATAAATAAATGCCTCAGAAATAGTGTATCAAATGCCTCAAAACTTAATAACAGCCCGTCTTCAAGGAATTAGCAGAATCCACGTAAAATGACCAAAATACCCCTGGAACCAATCCTGCAAAACAAACACCTCCATAACTTGTTAGTGGTTAGCAAATGCACAGATGAGATGATATGCGAAATGACTGACTAAATATAAGGGTAAAATTTGGGGTATTACACCTAGCAAAGGAATGGTTGCTGAAGCGGTTCAAGAAATCAACATTATTGATCCAAATTTCTTTGGTCAGAACTCTGTTTTGCTCTTCCAACTCAAGGCAGCAATAACTCATGTTTCGCGGTGGCGACATTTAAAGTTCCTTAGCCGCAACAACCAAGGAGGTCCCAGCTATGGTTTGATGTGAACCTTGCGACAACAACACTACTTGATATTGTGGTGCAGTCGAGAGTTACGACCGTTCGCATGATCGAATCGCTCCGAAAAATGAACGTCGTCTTGAGAGGTTTAAGAATCGGAACTTCTTCAAAGTCACCACCACTGATGACCCTGTTATCCGGAGACCCGCCAATGAAGATAAAGCCACGGTATTTGCTACTGATGCTATTTTATCGACTCTCATGTGCGCTCCTAAGTCTGTTTACTCTTGGGATATTGTTGTTCAGCAAGTTGGGAATAAGCTTTTCTTTGATAAGCGTGATGGGTCGCAGCTGGATTTGCTTTCTGTTCATGAGACCTCTCAGGAGCCATTGCCTGAGGCGAAAGATGATATTAACTCTGCTCATTCGCTTAGTGTTGAGGCTTCTTATATCAATCAGAATTTCTCTCAACAAGTTTTGATTAGGGATGGGAAAAAGGTTACTTTTGATGAGCCTAATCCTTTTGCTAATGAAGGTGAAGAGGTTGCTTATGTTGGTTATAGGTATAGAAGGTGGAAGCTTGATAATGATATGTATCTTGTTGCTAGGTGTGAGGTGCATAGTGTTGTTGATGTCAACAACCAAAGGTCTTTCCTTACTTTGAATGCATTGAATGAGTTTGATCCAAAGTATTCTGGTGTTGATTGGAGGCAGAAGTTGGAGACGCAAAGAGGTGCTGTTTTGGCTACGGAACTGCAAAAACAGAAGAGAAGGAGTTCTTAAGAATGTTTCAGACGCCAGTCATTGAAGTGCCCACAAATCTTCCTAATATTCATGTTTCGCTGTCTGTGATTGATCTGTATGCAGGTAATGGATTTTCTTGATTCAAGATTCAAACTCGAATTGCCACGATGCGGGTTTTAGGCTCAACAGTGGAACAACTCGAAGATACAGCGATATTACATTGCACGGTGCACCAGTGACAAGTGTAACAACAATCGATTCAAGACAGGATGCGTAAATTGGACATCAACTTCGGTCGGTTCTACTTTCATTCTTTGAATCTGTTTCGTGAAGTCATTTATCATCACGACGCAACATTCAACCACCGACTCGACAATGGTTTGTGTAAGTTTGCTTTGATTTTGTGGTGTTGTGTTGTAACTTGAAGCAACCGTAATATTCGATTTGGCTAGTTTGTGATTCCACTTGCAGCAACGACAGCTAGTATTTCGCAGTAGTAGAGGACTACGTATTGAAACTGAAGGAAGTGGGGAAGACTCGTTTCATTGGGATTACCGGACTTCCGTTGGAGATATTTACATATGTTCTCGACAGGGTTCCGCCTGGAACATTGGATGTTATACTTTCCTATTGCCATCATTCCATCAATGATTCGACTTTGGAGGGCATAGTTCCTTATCTGAAGTCCAAAGGTGTTGGTATCATCAGTGCTTCCCCGTTGGCAATGGGTCTTCTCACTGAGGCTGGGCCTCCTGAATGGTATCCTGCTTCACCAGAACTTAAGTCTGCTTGTAAAGCTGCCGCGACCTATTGCAAAGGAAAAGAAAAAAAACATTTCAAAGTTAGCAGTGCAGTACAGCTTGTTAAATGAAGAAACCACATCAGTGTTGATACATGTGCAGCAGCAGTTCATCAACAACAGAGTAGTTTGTAACAGCGAAAGCCCATCGAGATCAATCTCTCTATATTGCCGATGTTGCTGAGTTGCGACAACTCCGGCAACGACTCCGTAAGCCATCAAGGTTTTAACAACAACTCGGTAGTAGCTAGCATTTTCAGTTCTCGTAATCAGGAACTCTGAGCAGCATCTCGGTTCACCACCACTACGCAACAAATCCAAGCTCATATCGAATGATGTACCTACTGCCAAGTTTGTGCATCAGCACTGTAAGCTTATTTGTTATGTATTGAACCGTGTTGCAATTCTGTGCGTGGATACTAGTTCGAGGACGCCATATTGGTTCTTGTCGACTATTCTGCATCGAAGGCTTGGTGTTGCATCACTTTGATAACACCTCAGCATGACGATAACGGTAATAAATAATACCTATCACCACCTCCGCCGGCATCGCGATAATAGAATGGTTCTTTCTTTTACCTTTGTGTCATACTGTTATGTGTTGTTTCTTTTCATCAAATTCGATTTTGTGGCGGTATTGGTATTTCTAGCAGATTTTTGATTTGATTTCGTGGAACTATTGTTTACTGTCTGTGGTTTACCTTCATTTGTTTAATGTGTGTGCTGTTGTAGTTAAGGTTATCAATGGTCGCAGCTGTGCAGTAATAATGATTTGTGGCTGCTGTGTGGGTTCATACCAGTAGCTCATCGCTGCCGACGTGTATTATTCGAACCGTTTTGCCGCAGTAAGAGGAGTACAGGGCATTCACTTTAAAACCATGGAGGAAACTGATGATGTGGTCGAAGATATTCAACGGTGTACAAGTTAAAAGAGGAGCAGACGAGCTCAGCCAACTCACGCCGAAATTACTTAAATAAAGATTCAGTTGGCATTTGGGTAATCGTTTTCATTACAATGTCAATCATACATACTCAGCTTATCATTCATATGGGTTATTGTTATGTTGATTTCATGAGATTTATGGATGATGAACTGTTTAGTAGACGTAAGCGTGCGACATTTGGTAACACCTCAAACTAATTCATCATCTACTGACATTCTACAGCAAAAGTTCAATGTCAATTGTATGCCTTTTTCTGATATATTGAGCTATATAGACTGTAAATGCTTGAGCTGTTTTATTGAGTTTTGACCGTGAAAATAGATTCATGTGGCAGACCCTTTTAAACTGTCAAACAAATGCTGCAAGATAGTTGTATTTCTACTACTGCGAATACTTCGTTATTTCGCTTACATTTCACACTACGTTAAACTTGTAAATTGGTATTTAAAGATGAGTTTCTATTGCTGCTTGTATTTTGGTCCTGTTAATGATGCATATGCGTGAGTTGAGCCCAAAAACGGTAACTGTCTATTTTAGTTTTTGCAAGATATATAAGATGTATTCTGTTCTGATTTCTCTGCCATCACATGGTCAGTTTCGAACTCGCGAAATTCATTTTTTTTCTATTCTATTTGGGCTGGCTGTTGATTATGTGCAGGTTACGGCGTCGCCGAATTTTGATAGCGCAACAATAATGATGAAGCTAGATGATAGTAGCAGCCCGCAGCAGCAACTTTCAAGTCGCGGTTCGCATTGCGCGTTTACCTTTGATTTCGGTGCGTGATCACAATACTACGAAACACGCGAGTTCAATGAGCTTGGCAACATTGGGCTGGTTATAGGTTTGAGATTCAAAAGTTGGAATCCAACTTGGTTCACATCAACAACAATCTCGTGGCAGCTCTTACTCTGGTTATACGGCGTCGGTAAATCTTTGAATCCTTGTTCTTTGGCTCAATTTTACATAAACACTCAATTAGGCTTGGTTGCTACTGGAGATTTGATGTATTTATCATTGTTTATATAGCATTTTATGGTTGTTTTTATTCTAAAATTTGTGTCGAATATCCGACGTGACGTCGTTAATATTCAAGGTGTTGTTTTGAATTAACAATATTAGTTCTTGGTTAGTAAATTATATCTAGCTTTTGGTGTGCTCAAATGTCATTTTCAAAATATATTTCAAAAATCATTACCAAATTAATACTTTTAAATAATAAACTTTTCAAAAATATATTTTATTTAAAATCTATTTCTTCTTAAAGGTATTAACCTTTTCAAAACAATTAATTATAATAATATTTTAAGTATAAAAAAAAATATATATACTTTATTAATAAAGTTAAAATATTTTTTTTCTGAGATACTAAACTTTTTCTTCAAAAAACAATTAGTTATGAGTGATTTTTCTCAAAAAAACTCTTTACAATTGATTAATTTATTTTATATGAAAATTAAAACTATTTTTCTTAATTAAATTAAACATTTTTTTCAAACAAATTTTAAAACAATTAAATTCTTGGATCTCGCCTTCCTTGAATTTTTTAAGCGATCGCTCTCGAGGTGCACACCTCGAGTTTTGACCCTTTCGATCTTATTTTCTAGAATACATAGCACGCTTAGTCCGAGTACGCTAATATTCCTAATTTATTTTCATAATTAAATCACGAAATAATCGAGTTCCTAGAATCGCGCATTCCTCGAATTCGCGAGTGACTACTATTGAGGCATACGCCTTGAATGGTGTGTCGTTCGATTTTTCGTCTCTAAAATACCTCCTTTAATTATTTGGACAAGTACTCTCACTGTCCAACAAACACTATTTCATAATTAATGGGATGAAAAAGATTGTTGTTGGGATCTAGCATTCCAACGATAGCCCGACTAATTGGTTACGAGGCTGACGTCTCGTTTATCGAATAGTCGTCATTCCTCCTAATTTCCAACTCGTCTAACCTCGTTCCTCGCCTTCGTGTGATCGAGTCTAAGCCCTAGTATGTTTCTAAACCGTATATCAAACTTAAAACTATTTTCTTAATTAAACTACGAAAGAATTGAGTTCTTGGAGTCTCGCACTCCTTGAATTCTTGAGTAACCACTCTTGGGGCGTACACTTTAGGTTGTGGGTTGCTCGACCTTTCGTCCATAAAACACGCGCCCTAACTATTTGGACAAATACTGCCACTGTCCATTCAAATAAAATTTCCTAATTAATTGAATGAAGAAGGTGTCGTTGGAATCTAGCATTCCAACGATATCCCGACTAATTGGTTGCGAGACTGACGTCTCGTTTATCGAGCAGTCGTCATTCTCCTTCAAAATATCTAACCAACCTTATCTTCCTCGCCCTCGTGCGATTTCAATTCAAACAATCCTTTACCAAAGAACATTGTTTAGTCCCTTCTTCCGCGCATAACAAACTAGTGCTTCAGCCTCCCCTAGCGAGTAGATAAGCCAACGTTTAGCAGTTAGAACGCGACCTAAACACTCGTTCATATACCAAACCTTTTACCGTAGTTAGCCGAACTACGGCTGCTCTGATTTCTCATTTATCAATGAGAATACGTAGGCACAAGATTGCGACGATCTTGGCGAGCATAATCCCCCCTCTTTTTACCCGTAGTCCACGAACTACGAATGCTCTGATTTTCCACTTCTTACAAGTGGAGATATGTAGGCACAAGGGCCCCAATCCTTGGCGAGCACCCTATCTTTAAACCATCCGTCCCCCCATAGGAGAAACCTTAGAAGAAAATAATCAAGCATAGTTAACTTTACTCTCGAATCGATCAAGAGGTTCTCGTTGAGTACAACGGACGTAGAGGGTGCTAATACCTTCCCTCTGCGTAACCGACTCCCGAACCTAGAATATTGGTTACGATGACCATGTTCTTATCTCCTTTAAGGTTTTATCGATATTTTCCTATTCCATCCTTGGAATGAATAAAGTTCGGTGGCGACTCTGTTTCGAACAGTATTTTCCGCGGCCATCGCGAGGATCGTATTTTTCGAGGTACGACACCTGGCACCAAACACATGTTCGAAGCATTCAAATCAAGAGTATTCTGACTCATCTGGGTATCAAGCTTTTCCTCCAACAGCTGGCATTTCCTCATAAACTCAACAGTCTGCGGGTTCTCAGCATTAACCTTCGGAACAGCCCTCTGAGAATCTGGCACAGGGAAAGTCAAATTGTGATAATCTGTGTCATGGAGAGAAGATGAATCTTTATATCTGACAGGAATCTGCACATTCTGGGCTTGAGCAACATTGTTCACTGGGATCCTATGAACATTAGCCTCTCCTTTAGTCATAACGGTTATGGCTTCCATGAGTTGACCCAACTAATTCTTCATCAATTCAAACTCTACCCTGGTGACAACCAAGTTCTGCTCCTCTAAACCCATGATCCTTCTAAAAGATAGTTCGAGTCCAATGCGAATATCGGGAAATCAACTGCGGGTTGGACAAAAGACGGGTAAGCCTTCTGTTCTGGCCGAGGATGGACATGCAAGCATGAGATGCACATGAAATGCAATGCAAGATGCAACAAACATGGGATCACAGCCCCCGCAATGCTCTAAATACTGTTGCGCTGCTGACTAGATAAGTTCGCTTTGAAGCGATAACCAAAATATCAGGTTGGCTGGAAGTCAAGTTTCCTGCAAAAAAACCCTCTCACTCACAGGTATGAACCTAAACTGACAAGGTACGGCATCCTATGCGTTCATTAGCGTCACAGACTTTCAAGAAATGATGATACGTTCAACATTTCTGGTTTGGCATCATCATCTCCTGAAGTGGCCTCACTTAGCTGACTCACAAATGATCGGTCCTCAGAGTCGACAACCCTCAAATCCAAAATTCCCTCGAGCCCAAAGGGCCAGAAAGAAAGTTGTCTAAGAGAATCTCGTCCGAGCGTAAATTTCATGGTGTGCTAGTACGAGCAAAGCAAGCACATCCACCACTAATCTCCACTACTAAAGGTAGGTGTGTACTCAAGCCTGGGTTTTGGCTTATCTCTCAAAGGAACACCCACCCAATAGCACAACAGCAACAGATAATAATATAGTGCGGAAATTGTAAATACAACAAAATACAAAATACAACACAAAACATACAAACCCAAAGACAAGCAAACAAGCACTAGGATTGACTCTCATAGGGAACCGTTGGAGTCGCCAGCTGTCGCAACTGCGAAAAACAACCGGCGGAAAAAACAGAAGAGTCGCCACTTTCGTTATTTATCCCAAAGAGAGGGAAAGGAAACAATCGCAAAAACCTAAAGAAAAAGGAAAAGACAAGGTCATCGGAACCACGTCTAGATTCGGGAGTCGGTTACGCAAGGGGAAGATATTAGCAGCCCTCACGTCCGCCGTACTCAACGGGATCCATGCTTGCGTTGTCTGGTATATGGGTGAAAAACAATCTAACTACGGCTGCTAAAGCTAAACGGAAAGAACTGAATCGATAGAGCATCGCGCTCTATGCCTACGTATCCCCTCGTGCAATGAGAAAGTCAGAGTCAACGTAGTTTGGTAAACTACGGGGGGATTTGCTCGCTAAGACGTCGCGTCTCGTGCCTACGTATTCTCATCTGGCATGAGAAATCAGAGCAAAACGTAGTTCAGGCTAACTACGGGTAACCAGGGTGTTCTCGATCACACATGGGTGAGAGAAAGGGTTGACAATACTAGCGTGCACATTCTAGCAGTTAGGTGTATTGTTGCTCGACCATCGAAGACCTAAGTGTTACCTGTTTGCGATAAAACGGACGTAGTATGTCAGGGTTTAAAGGTACGGGAACCTACGGGTTCTAGAACTACGGTCTGGTCTCAATTGCGCTAGGGCAAGATAAAGGGAAATATTAGTCGTCAGCGGGAAAGTCTCGATCGCACGGCAGCGAGAGAACAGGGAAGTTAGTTGTTAGTGGGCTCGCTAGGATATCGCATCCTATGCCTACATATTCTCGTCTGGTACGAGAAATCAGAGCAGCTGTAGTTCATCTAACTACAGAAAGCGGTCTCGGTTGCACGGGGGCAAGAGAAAAGAACTCAATCGCCAGGATGCGAGAGAAAAGGGGAAGTCTCAATCGCCAGGACGCGAGAGAAAAGGTTCGAAACGGGACGCACATGCTTAGTCCTAAACGTAGGAGTGAATGCGTCACATATCACCCAAAGGGTGTACACTAAACATTCTAGACGAGTGAGAGGAAGCCCCTCACTTATCATTTCCCACGTATCTACCGCTTACAACTCACAACACTCGAAGGTTGCATAAAGACTTGAATAAGAAAGATGTTATCGAACGGAGCTGTTCCGTTGGCCCTTGACATTATGCGCAAGCTCCATTCCAATCTTCTCCTTTCTGGATCCTTGATGATGACGTTTCGAATCAGAACCAATGTAACGCTAAACCGTCATGGTTCGACTTATAAGATAAGTCAAACTCTAAGAGGAAGCATATTAATATCCGTGTCAAAGACAAGATAGAGAAATGATATTGAGAATCATTCTCCAATTGAATCATGTCACACGGCCAACACAAAATAAAATCAAAGTAAAAATCAGATGGAAGAAGAAAAAATGAGGATAGAAAAAGTGGTCTCAGATCCTACATTATCCATCAACAAGTAGATTAATCACAGTTTACGGAAGCCTCGTCATCGTCCTACAAAACATAAATGATGAGAAAAAAATCCAATGACAAATGAAAATAATATTCTACTTCTAAAAAAGAAATAAAACTCCTAATAGAATAAAATTCCTAAAGAAATATAAGGAAATTGCATATAGAAAATAAAATGAAAATAAAATCCTATGCATAATATTCTAAGAAAATAAACTATAATTCCTAAAAGAAAATACTAAAACATTTATATACAAAATACAATACAAAGTATTAAAATAAAAATACAGCAAGGGGGTACAGCAGCCAAACAGGGGGTGCAATAGAAAAGGCAGTTGGGCCTGAGCCCACAACACAACAGCCAATAAACAAAAAAAGGAAACGGGAGGTGCGCATGGAAAACAGAGGGTGTGAATTTGAAACGAACGCATGGGCCCAAGGCCCATCAGCCAAACCGGTCCACGAAAACCATTCCCCTCCCTTCTTCCATTTTCCCAAACGGAACCCTAGCTTCTTCTCGTTCCCAACCTCAGTCGCCGTCAGCTTCGCTCACCCTCACCGTCTCGGCCTCCCATCCCTTTCTAACCTCCACTCTAGAAAACGAAAATACACTTCTTCAACCTCGTCTTCTTCCGTCAAACTAAACCAAATACACCTACCACACCAAAACGGAACTCCAAGTCCATACTGATCTTCCCATAAGCGTTAACGGTTATAACCTTTAAAGAAATTGAAGGTAGGCGGTGGTTCACGGAGGGATGGAGGTCACGATTCGAATCTCGTTTATGTTCTTGAGGCGAGTTGGAGACGCAGATCTGAGGATTATGGATTCGCTTGTTGATTATTGAATGTCTGAAGTTTGTGAAGAAGATCCATGGCGCTCGTTCATGAATGAAGGTGTATCAGTGGGAGATGACGGAATCAGGAACTTGAGTGGTGTTGAGATTAGAGGATTCATGAAGATTTGGGGATTGCATGTTGAAGAACACGGTTGAATGTTGTATTGGATTTCTGGAGACTCTAGAAGGAGTTTTTTTTGTTGATCTTCATGAAGACGACAAGATCCAGAAAACGAGTTGCAGATGAGAAGGTTCTGGATAAAGTTTGTATGGAGATGATGAAGATTAGGACGAAATCTTGAAGAAATCTGGAAAAACGGTTGTGGATTCATGAACATTGATGGAGATTGTGAGGATCTGAAAGAACCTTGAAGAAATCTGGAAAAATGCAAGATCCACTGGATGAACACGTTGAAGATCTTGAGGACTTGTTGTAGATCTGAAAAATTCGTGGATGATCTTGAAGTTCGAAGAAGATCTCGATGAAGATCTGGAAATTTCTGATGAATAGGGATGAAGATCGGATGAAGTTGCTGGAAACGAATGAGGAACACGATGAACACGAGGAACGTTTTGCAGTTTCCGGCGAGAGGAAGCAGTTATCGGTGATGGTTTCCGGCATCGTTTGGCCGCATGTGATTTCTCCGGCAACAAGTTCCGGTGTTTTCATGTGAGGGTTGTTGAGAGGCCACCTAGTTGGGTGACGTGGCGTGCATTTGAAGAGAGGGAGGATGAGTGGGGTATGGGTGGCGGTGTGAGTGGGACAGGTGGGTGATGTGTGGCAGCCAAGAGGGGAGAGAGAGGGAGAGACACTCTTAAATACTGCCAAGTGGCGTGGAATTGGACTGGGCCCCCAAAAGCTGACACTTGGCCCACGAATTGACTTAATGACTGATTAAATGGGCTTAATGAATGATTAAACAATTAATGAAAGAAACTGTCAATGATTAAAAGCTAAACCCAGGTTAATTGAAATTAATAAAAGCTGCATATCCTAACTAATTAAACTAGCTAAAACCAATTAACTAACATCAATTAATATCCTAAATATCCTAATTAAAACTGGATTAAAATCTAATTAAATTCTAAGCATTAATTTCTTAAACAAAATTTTAATAGACTCTAAACAATTAATGTTCTAACATTCTAAAAATCTAAACACCCATCAATTAAATTCTAAAACATAGAAACAACTATTTAAAACATATTAAAAGATCTAATAATATTCTAAAAATAGAAAATTAAATCTAAAAAGCATTTAAAAATCTAACTTCTATGCTAAAAATAGGAGATAAAAATCTAAAAAATTGCTAATAATTCCATGAGGAAAAAATAATGAACATCAATTAAATCGGCAAACAAAACTGCGAGAACGCAACGAGATAACCGGTAAAAATACGGACACCAAAATATCCTCAAAAACAACAGCAAAAGCTGAAAACACCGGGAGGAGCACCACTCCCAAAATAAATCTCCGTACTCGAAATGGTTTGAACTGTCTAAAGCGCGAGAAGAGGGTTGTAATCCCGATAGAATCAGATTGGCTAACGAAATGCACAGAATGCGATATGCGGATGCAAAAATGCAAAATGAAATGAAACATAAGCCAAATACAAGAATTGGTTGGTCAAATTTTGGGGTGCAACATAAACTTCTTGTTAATGAATACTTGGTTTTAACCTTGTTATTTGCTTAATATTGTCACATATTTGCCCTTATCTCTCTTGGTTGTTACCATGACTTTATATCTTCATCATGTTTGAGTGAATGCATATGTGTGTTTAGGATTTGATAAGTTTCCCCAAGTGATGTAGCTTGTTAGATCTCATCCAGTTGCCTTGTTGTCCCTTATTCAAAAGGAAAGCCTCTCTATTGACTTCACTGTCATAGATAGCTCATTACCTCTCCCCTTGACTTGGTTAAGTCATTAGGTCCTTTAACTTAGTTAAGTTAGAACCTATATCCATTAGACTTTCCTTTAAGTCTAAAGACCTACCCCTTTTTAGGAATATCCTTCAATTAGAACTTTAAGATAGATTTTGTTAACTCTATGTAAGAATCATTGTCATGATTACTTACTCCCTCCTTGGCTTTTGTCAAAGTCAATCCCCTTGAGTGTTAAATTTAGATTTAGAGAGTTTTGTCAAACTCTATACAAACATTGTTATGTTTTTCCCCCCTTGGAGTCTTGACCATAGTCAAGTATTCCTCAACCTTAGTGAGGTGAACTACAGTTACTCTGATTCCATCCTAGTAAGGATACGTAGGTATAAGATGCGATATCTTCATGAGCAAACTTAAAACTATCCTTAGGTCTTTACCTCAGACTATACCTTAACCTTGATCCCATGACTCTAGCAAACAACCGAGATAACTTAGCATACATATACACAAAAGGTTCCTGTAGAGTACTACAGATGTTTAGGATGTGAAATAACTACCCTAGACATAACCAACCCCCGATCCCCGAAACTCTAGCGTTGTTGTTACATCGCGCAAAAGGTTTTTCTTTCTTTACCCTTTCCTTTGGATGAATCAAAGCTCGCTGGTGAATTTAATGAATTAAGATTCAAGTTAATCAATAGCTTGATATTCGATTCTCACCACAACAAGGAGTATTAATTTTCATTATAATGGATATAGAGTGTAGATGTAGGTCGTTAGTTTGAGGATTTTTGGGAATGGTGAGATTGTGATGAAATTTGGGTTTTTAGATGAATGAGATGATATGTATGAAGCCTATGATGATGTGTTGTTATTGGTTTATAATTACTGCATGATTTGAGTGCAATTTTGTGTTGTGAGTATTGGAAATAGCAATGGGTTTTGGGTCTATTTGATGCAGAAATGCATAAGTAGTTTTGCTGATTGCGCACGTTCCACCGGGCAGGCAAGGTGTTCTACCGAGCGAAAGTGATTCGCTTGGAGATTACCAGGAGAGAGAAGAAGCGAAGGGGATGTGAAAAATAGGTTCCTCTTGGCGAAAACCAGGCGAGCAGGAGCTGTGTGTTTTTCTTTTCTTTTCTTTCTTTTGTGTTGCATTGTGTCTTATTGTCTGTATGTTTTTAGTAATTGATGTGTTGTATTTTGATGATTATAACATGATGATTTGTGATGTAATATGAAGAATCGTGATGTATAATAAAGAGGTAATACTATGATGTTTTGATGAATTTTCATCATGCATTAATAGCATAACAGGACTTTGGTCCAGTGTTGTTGATAGGACTTCGATCTAGTGATGATGTTAGGACTTCGGTCCAGTGTTGACTTCAATCCCATTATGTGAGGTGTTTTGTGACGTGCTCTGGTTCTTGTGTAGAATCGATCCTATTGATGGGGATATTTGGAGGGTGATGGCCCAATGTCCATCAACATGTTGATTTGGTACCACATGCATGAGTCTATGTTGTTGTATTTCATGTTATGTGGCATTGCATCTATGTGAATGATTTTTATTGTTGATAAGGTGATTTTAAAATGACATGTGATGATGTTGTGACTTAAGTGATGCTTTGGTGATGAGTTATTGATTTGATGATTTTATGAACGAAGATGTATATATGACACTATGATATGGAGGTGTGAAATTAATACTCGACAAATAAGGATACATGGATTTTATGATGATGTTATTTTTGTACGATGAATGTTATCTTAATATATCTTATCTTTATATCTTGTATAATGATTTGTAATTACTCACCCTGCCTGTTTGAATGTTGTCTCCACGTGGGTAATGTACAGGTGATCAGGATTAGCTCTTAGCACATAAAGATTTATCCTTGAAGTATTTTTGGTTATTTACATTGATTAGAGGGTCTTGCTCTGATATGTAACATCGGGTCGGGACATTTTGAGTTGAACTGTTGTGTTCTTTTGTTGTTGACATCACAAAGTTATGAGTTCTTATTTTAAAAACCTTTTTGAACTACAAATTATGCTGATGATTTTGAATATTTCCACTGCGTAGTAATTGATTGAATTTATGATGAATAAAATTTGTGTTATGAAGTAAGACGTTATTGTGATTTTATGACGAAATGTGGCACCCTTGCGGTGATATGCTCTGATATAATTGTTTTTAATTATTGTGAATGCTTGTGGGGTAGAAGGGTGTTACAACTCGAACTTAGTATTTTGATTCAACGGCCTTAGTGCCTTGCAATCTGATGCGTGGATTTGATCTAATAGTCCATACATTTTTGCTTTCATTTTATTTTGTTTTTAATTGTTTTAAATTCTATTCTATTTCAAAAAAATCATAAAACGTAGTCCCCTCAGTCTTTTTCACTCCAATTTTTTACTATAATTTGTTAAAAATATTTTATGTCTTATATGCATTTTTTCACATTTTTATTTCATGATTTGGCAATTTTCATTTTTTTCTCATTTTTCATGCATTTTAATTTTTTTAAAAATACTTTTATGCATTTTAATATTCTCCAAAAATTATTATATGATCCTTGACTTGTTTCTGACCTATGTTAATTTTCTTGAGCTTTTAATTGTTGTTTAGATGCTTAATCTTGATTTTCTATTTTATTTCCATTTAAAAATCATTTTTTAAATCATTTTCATGCATTTTTAACTCTTTAATATTGCATTTTAGCTTGGTTGTTGGTGGTTGCCTTGGATCATGGTTTTTTGATCAAAATTATCCTTAATTTCAATGGACTTTGGGTGTTGATGAGTTTGGATGAATCTTCATTAATTCAAATTTATCATTAAATGAATAATTGATTCATTTTTTGTGCTTTGGGTTGATGATAGTTTTAGTGTCTTAATCCATCAAGAAAGGTGATTGAAATTGATGATAAATGGATCTTAAGTCTTGATTCAATTTGGTTTCTCTCTTCATCTTTCCTTCTTTTTCTTTTTCTTTTTCTTTTCTCTTGATCAATTGGATGATTTGGTGTCCATCTTGTTCATGATGTTTGGATTGATATTTGATGAACTTTTATCATTTCAAATCTATCATTCAATTGATCAATGATCATTGGAGGTACTTTAGATTGATGCATAAGTTTGTCCTAAGTTGTCATGAAGGATGATTGATATAATGGACGAATCTCATTGTCTTAGTGCTTGATCCCTCCTTGGTTTTTACTTGTGTTACATGTTTTAGGAGTATGGTTTCTATCATATCTCTAACGTGTATAGTACATAAATTATTATTGACCGGCTTCTCATAGTATAATCTTCCTAATAGATTGTGTTACGATTGTTTAACATAGCGCTAAATTTGTCCCGAACGAATCATTAACTCTAACATTAATACTAACAATATTATTGTGCTAACTTTTATTTTATGTCATTTAGTTTTCTTGCACCATTACTTTATTGGCATTTAATTTCTTGTCCTTTATATTATGACTTTACTTTTATAATTTAAATTTCATATTGTTTATGTTTATGCTTTTTTTTTCTTTGTTCACTTGGACATTTCTTTTTTCTTTTAATACATTAATAAAGGCAAAACCCCAAAAAAACTTTTAATATCTTGGACTATGGCTACTATCCTTTTCTTGACTTGGAGTTTGACTCATGGACTTAGAATTAGGCTCCCCATGCTTGGAGTTTGGTTATCTTAAACTTGGAAATTCATCTGACACTATGTTTTGCTTGAGACCTTGAGTTCCTCTAATATATGTGGCCATGAATCAAACTTGGATGCCTTATCTGGTTCTCTAAGATTTTATTTGTCTGGATTCTCTTATTTTATCTGCTTGGTGCTTGTGGCTTACTCCAAGGGAATGGAATTTTGATCTTGACCTTGGTTAAGTGCTGGCTAGATTCTGGTTAGTACACTTGCACACACTGCCCCTTTATTGCTTTTATTAGGGTAGTCTCTTCATCTCATCCCCTTCTTAAATTTTCAAAATCTTCTCCCTTTTTCAAAACCTTCTCGTTTTCAAACTTGAACCACTTTCTTAATAAGCCTTGACTTTGTCAAGTGATTTTCAAACTCTTTTTCTTAAATAAATGCTAATTCATCTTAAGCATATCAAAATAATTTCAAAAGACATAAAAAACACACAACTCATTCAAACTATTTTGTGCCCTTTGTGCACTTTTTCTTTTTAAAACCTTTTCACAAGGATTAGACATGAGTCATTTTCATAGTTGAGATATGATTCTCTTATCCCCATAGTAATGATTGAAATGATGATTCTTTTCCATTTGAGTAAGTTAGTGGCATACTTGTTGATTTCTATCCAAGTTGGAGCCCTTCTCAATAGTGATGCAAAGGTCCATATTCACATACTTATGGGTGATTAGTTGAGTTTTCTCCTTAAAATGACAAGGTTTCTTTCCATTTAAAATCAATCAAAACAAATCCTTTTTGTTATTTTTACCATGAGCTACAAGTTTTTGATCCTCCATTGTACTTTACAAGTACGTAGGCACGAGGCTCAGGAAGTCTTGTCAAACACCAAAATCTTAAAAAACATTTATCTTCTCATATCCCCAATCTCTTACAAACAACTAGTTTTAAGCCAAACATACATTTTCAAGAGGTTCCTATAGAGTACTATAGATGTTTTGGGTGCTAACACCCTCCCATTGTATAACTGACCCCCTTACCCTTGTCTCTTTGTTTTATTAGTTTTGTTTTAAAACTTCTGTGGGTTTTATTTGCTCTTTTCCCATTCCTTTGGAAATAATAAAGTGCGGTGGAGACTCTTTCTTTTCTGTGTTAAGTTAATCAATAGCTTAATCTCAATTTTTCCCCGCTACAGTGGGATCTTGACCTGTTGGCGTCATGGAACCCGATAGGTTCTAGACATCTATAATTCAGAGAGCCCTAGGTGGGATCATGACTTATTGGTATTGTAGAACTCAATAGGTTCTAAATAGAGAGAAGTCATAGAGCCTTTGTGAGACTTTAACATGTTGGCATCGTAGAACTCGGTAGGTTCTAACATATAGAAGTCGGATAGCCCCTGTGGGATCTCGACCTATTGGCATCGTAGAACTTGGTAGGTTCTAGATATAGAGAAGCCAGAGAGCCTCCCGTGTGATCTCAACCTGTTGGTGTCGTAGAAATCGATAGGTTATAGACATAGAGAAATCGTAGAGCCCCCATGGGATCTCAACCTGTTGGCGTCGTAGAACTCAGTAGGTTCTAGACATAGAGAAGTCGGAGAGCCTTCGTGAGATATCGACTTGTTGACGTCCCATTTTAACTAAGCCAAGGATTGGCATTGTTATTATAATTGTGACAACCATGTGAGGTTTAAAATATTAGTAGTAACCAAATCCTGAAAGATTCAGACGATCACGGGTTGGCAAATTCTAAGTTTCTCTTGCTTCATTATTTACATGACCCATGTGATTTGGGGTCCAATGCCTGAGAATCTTTAGCGTGATTGAAGCAAAGATCATTCTCATCGGAGCATTGGTTCATAATCGTTTTTTTGTTAGTCATCCTTTATGAACGCATTTTGTAATGTTTGGATGCTTTCCAGATCCTTTGACATTAATATTCGAGCCCTAATGAGATTTTTTTAGTTGTGACCATGTTATTCCTTTTAGAATTGCTATGTAGCCTTAATGGGCTTTATCCCTTTGATAATAATTGATACATTTGACTAAAAATCAAGTAAAATGGCTGGCCCCAAACAGATCTTAGCTTACCTTTAGCTGAGATTTGTACCATATAGATTTAAAGCCCCGATGAGTTGGGCCTTACTGACCGATGGGCCTCGTTATTTTAAACATAGACCGCCCAACCCTAGGTGGATCATAGGAGATCCCGACGTTTGACTGGGGATAATTTAACCAAATCTCTTAATTTCCGAGGTATGTTAATTTGAACAGGATGTCATATGTATATTAACTTTTGGGCTTTCATTTAAGGTCATATGTATGTTAACTAGACTGAGCCAGACGCATGTCAACTTAGACGAGATGTCAGAGGTATTTCAACTTAGTATTTTGATTCAGTCCTAGGTTTCAATTAACATAACTCAGTTAGAAGTTCTTATTTACTTGACCGATTTGCTAGAGGTTTTTATTTACTTGGACTTTTGATTTGGTCATAGGTTTCAATTAACATAATCTGGTCAAAGGTTCTTATTTACTTGACCGATTTTCCATTGGTACTTATTTATTTGGACTTTTGATTCAGTTAGAGATTTTAATTAACATAACCCGATCAGAGGTTCTTATTTATTTGACCGATTTTCCAGAGGTTTTTATTTACTTGGACTTTTGATTCGGTCATAGGTTTCAATTAACAAAACCTAGCCAGAATTCTTATTTACTTGACTAATTTATTTAATTCGTGTGTCATATTGGTTTCTTTTGATCGCAATATCTGATGTCCTCTTAATGAAAATTTGAGTTCTTCGATAGTATCTTCCGACAACCACCCTGCATAATTTTAAGAGTTAGAAAAGAGAAGGTGCCTCCCGCCCACGTAGGGGAAATGAGCGACACCCATTGCCTAAAGTAAGTTCTAAATGGGTCATTAGTTACAAACGGCCGAGAAATTAGTTCGTCTTATCTTACAATAAAGATAATTAATTTAAAGCATACACTTGTATTTGTCCATCCTGTTTGTAAGTGCTCTTGATTAGCTGCATTTTGTGGCAAAACATTAGAGTTTGCATGTATGTCATACTGAATGTTAAGACATACATAATGATGCGTGTGCAGGGTAAGTTAACTATAAGTTAAGTTGAATGTCATACATAATGTCATGACACTGACCGTATGACATCCAGCGGGCAGGTTAGTTTTTCTGGTATCTAGAAGTCAGGAAACAAATCAGGAGCTCAAGCTGAAAGACAGGAGACATTTGAGAAGCCCTAAAGCGAAACAAATGTTCCTGAAATAATTGGCAAGCGTGCAGATGATTGAAGAATAGGTTTTGTTATGGATAAACCTAATTTATGCACCAAGGCCCAACGGACTGACTGCTGCTATAAATATCAGAAGGAGCAATCTTAGAAGAGCAGCTCTTGACAGAAGAATAGAGAGTGCATATTTCATAGTCCTTGTGAGTGAAGAAGGTTGTTCTTCACGTGAGTTTTGTGAGTGAAGAAAGTGTGTTCTTCACGTGTGAATTGAGTCTTAGAAATACTTGTTTACCAAGCAACTATCTGCTGCATTGGTTAGGTAGGTTCTAGGTTGTTGTGTCCCTCAAAACTTTTAAGCAAGAGTGTGTGATCCTTAATCAAAGCTGTGAAGCAAGATCAAGGTGTGAGGTTGAAGTGTTTCTTCATCTTTATTCTGTAGCTGTAATTGGATATCACTGTGGTGTGATTGAGGGGGAGTGAGTGGGTATGCTCAGGTCTAGAGTGGCTCTAGGTTGAAGTGTCATTGGGTAGAGATTAATTGACAAGTGCAAACTGGTTGTTTGACTTTGAATTGATTCTGCTAATAGTGAATTTCCTCCCTGACTTGGTAGCCCCCAGATGTAGGTGTTGTTGACACTGAACTGGGTGAACAATTGTTGTGTTATTTACTGCTTTTACTTACAAGTTAATTAGTTAGTACAGTAGTCAATATCACAGTGGATGTTATAACTTTGGTAGTAACATCCATCGTGTGCTTGCCAGAATTTCAATTGGCATCAGAGCAGGCACCCTGCCTGTTTATTCTGGGTGAGATCTAGGGAAATAAATTATGGTACTATGGATAAAGATATACGACTCACTAATAGACCTCTAATTCTGGATGGTTCTAATTATGATTATTGGAAGCCTAGGATGATTGCATTCCTAAAATCCTTAGACAGCAAGGCTTGGAGAGCTGCAAACTCTGGCTGGGAACATCCTGTGAAGACTGACAAGGATGGAGCATCTGTGCTAATTCCTGGAGAGGAATGGAACAAAGAGCAAGAGGCTCTAGCTCTTGGGAACTCTAAAGTATTGAATGCACTCTTTAATGGTATAGACAAAAACATCTTCAGACTGGTACACCACTATGAACTGGCAAAGGATGTTTGGGACACACTCAAAATTACTCATGAGGGAACCTCCAAGGTCAAAATGTCAAGACCTCAAATGCTAGCCACCAAATTTGAAGGTCTGAGAATGAAGGAAGATGAGACCATTCATGAGTTTTACATGAATGTACTTGAACTTGCAAACACCTCAGGAGCCTTGGGAGAAATGATGGCTGAAGAGAAGCTTGTAAGGAAGATTCTCAGGTCCTTACCTAAAAGGTTTTCCATGAAACTAACAACCATTGAAGAAGCCCAAGACATATGCAACATGAAAGTGGATGAACTCATAGGTTCTCTCCAAACATTTGAGATGGGCATGTATGATCAAACTGTAGAGAAAAAGAGCAAAAACATAGCTCTTGTCTCAAACACTGCTGAGTATCGCTTGCGCGAAAATAAGGTGTCGGCAAAACAGAAGAGTCGCCACCTTTCGTTATTTATCCCTCAGAGCGGGAAAGGAAACGATCGGAAAAACCTAACGAAAAAGGGTAAGACAAGGTCGTCGCAACCATTGTCTGGATTCGGGAGTCGGTTACGCAAGGGGAAGGTATTAGCACACCTCACGTCCGTCGTACTCGACGGGATCCTCGCTTGTTGGTTTACTTGGACGGGTTGGTTTTATTCTATCTACCTATCAAGGCTGGCTGAAAAAGAAAAGAAAAATGACTCGGCAAAGCGTCGCACTTTATGCCTACGTATTCTCATCAGAGAATGAGAAATCAGAGTCAACGTAGTTCGGCCTACGAAGGATTATGGGGGAAGGTAGCTCGCCAAGACATCGCCATCTTGTGCCTACGTACTCTCAACAGGTATGAGAGATCAGAGCTCACGTAGTTCGGGAAACTACGGTTTATTTCCTGTCTTTTACGAAAGAAGTGTTTTTTATTGTGTTTGCGATTTCAACCGCAGTAGAGACTATGACCTGAGAGTGAATGCGTCGCATGTCACCCAAAGGGTACCATACTAAACATCCAGACTATGGAAAAGAAACTCTCCCACAATCCTTTCTCAGATAGCTTAATGCTCGTAACATACGAAAGAAATCATTCATGATTACTGTATCTTAAACTGTTTTGAGATGAGAAGAGAACAGGCCCAACTAGGAGGGAGACTATCAAGTCCTACTGTTGTCATGCCATGGATTCATCCTATGGTTGAGGTTTGAACAGGGAACTCCTAGAAATTGTCATGCATAGGTTTCAACCTAAGATTCTATCATCAAATCCTTATCAAAGGAAATGAGAGTCCTAAGGGATCATGTCAATGATACACCAAACAGACAAAGCATTAGCTTAACAGTAAAATGCATGCAATGCAAGTGAGGGAGGAAATGTGTGTGGGGCTTCAGCCTCCACAAGCTCATCTCAACCTCAAGCCAGAATGAAGAACAGTAATCATACTGAAACATAAACAACATGCTATCAAGCAATAAACAGTAAACTGCAATCATACAGATAAATGAAATGAAATGCCATCAGGCAAACAAACCACATGGGCAAGGGAGCTGGGCTCTACCGAATACCCGCAAGCAAAGCCACACAGTAACAATACAAGCAGAGGAAGCAACTCAACCTCTAGTGCAATCATGCTCCTAGATTCTACCTATTCTAGATATGAACTTATTCTAATGCATCAAACAAGTCAAACAAAACACATCAATACAGCAAAGAAAAAGAAGAAAACAGACTCCTCTCTCAACTCCAAGCTTCAGCTCTTCCAACAGCAACTCAGTCTTCAGACTTCAATCACTATTGACAAACATCAATTTGCTTTTCCAGGTTTCAACCCTACAACATGAGTTTCAACTCATCTTCTCCCTTAAGCTTCAGCTTCTTGATCAGCTCCACCTTCAGGCTTCACCTAATCTTCAGGGATCTTCAAGTATCAACTTGCTCTTGCTGCTCTTCAAGCTTCAGCTGGAATGGCAATACTCAAGGATTCATCCTCTTCAATACTCTTCAATGAAGTATTCATCTTTAAACTCAAGCTCAAGCATCTCTCAAGACAATCAAACCAGAGAAAAATCACTTACTGGATAAGCTGGGGGACATTGAACTGCTTCTTGACCACCAAAGGTGACCTTTAAGGGTTCAACATCAAAGGACTGGTTCCCTCAAAAGTTCTACTTCCTAGGTACCTCACTTATCCCTCCAAAGGAGAGAGGTGTATAACATGGAAGGACTTTGAATCATAGGGAGGAATGGAGGTGACAGATACCATCCATGTTTGAGAAAGAAATTATCTACATCTAAACTCTTCCTAATCCTTAACCCTAAAACAAAACAAAAAGAAAATAAAATCAAGCTCTCAAGCTCCTCAATGCTTCCTCAAGTCTTCTACTATGCTCCTCAATGCTCCACAATGAGATACCAAGCTTTCCAAGCCCCAAAGCAAAGCAACTAAAGCAAACATGCCCTAAAGGCAACACAAACAATCAACCAATACAAAAATCAACTAAAAATAGCATACTATTATATTAAATCCTAATATAACTTCGAAGGGATCCTACATACCTACCCTTAATACCCATATATTCCCCATAGTCTAATTTGTCCTAAAAACCCAAAAATATAAAGTTATTATGGACCTATGTTGAAGTTTAACCTAATTCTACACAACCTAATAGCATCTAATCAAAACTATCCTAAAAATCATCACAAAAATATGGAATTAATCCAGGGGGAACCTAAAACATATATCTAATTATTATAAAAAGAATGAATTAAAAATATTAAGGGAGCTACCTAAACTAAAATCTACAAATTAAGGTATCAACTTAAAAGAATTAAAAAGCAATTAAAGAAGAAAATATGCAAAAAATATTAAAATTCATGATATGAAAAATGTTTTCATTTTATATTTTTCTAGACAAAAATATGAAAAGGGAGAAAAAACTCCCATTAAAAAATATTGATTTTCCATTTTAATATGAATTTTACAAAGTTTGAGAAAAAATGGAGAAAAATAAAATGATAAAGATGAGATGGGGGTGTAACAAGAAATGATATGCAGTTTGTTTCCATGCGTGGGCCCAAATTGGGGGTGCACATAGCATGCGCGCCTGGGCCCAATGTTTAACCATAAAATCAAATAAAATGAAGAGAAAAACATAAAAAGCGCGGTGCGAATAGTCAGGAAATACAGTTCAAATCTCAATTGGGCCTCAAAGGGGGGTGGGATTAGAAATGATTCACTAAGCCCAGGGAGAGCGTTTTAATGAAACGCCGCGTTTCATTCTTGCTGGCTTCCCTCCACAAATTCAATTAAATGTCGTCCATTGGATCAGTCTTTGGGTCAAAGTCAGCGCGCTCATCCAACGCATGAAACATCATCCCTAACCTTGGGTTAGGGTTTCGCAGAATCCACCATGAAAACACAACCCCATGCAACAAACTTTCGCCCATTCGTGTGCCCTCATTTCTTCATCAAATCTCAACATGTAAAACACAATCTTGCTTCATTTTCCACGCTGAACACGACTATGGTCTTGGATTTCATTGAAACAATCTCTACCATGCAACCCGAATGTGAATCCAACCTAATCTCAACATATCATCAATCTTCGACCTCAACCAAACACAACTTTCTTTACATCAACATGATCCTTGCATTACACTAATCAAAATCAGCTATTAATCTTGCATTAACACTCCTTAAATCACACGTTCTTGCTCCATCAAGAAATGACATCCATGGCTGAAACTTCACCAATCACTCCTAAACTCATCATACATGATCACCTAATTGTCTCTAACAATTCTAAACTAATAAATTAACCTAACCATGCCTAGATTATGAGGTGAAAGAGCTTTTGCAAACCTGGCTTCTTGAAATGGTAGGTGATGAAATCCTTGCTTTCAAGGCTTGAAACTCTTCAAGAACACTCCTTGGATGATGAAAACTCTTCTATATGCAAAAGATTTGGAGGAGAGAGCTTGCACTTCAAGATCCAATGGTAATTGCTTCTTTGAAAATTCAATGTGAACACCTTCAATCTTCCATCAATGGAGTTTCAAACCAGCATGCACACACTCAGAAAGATCTATGGAGAAGGTTTGTGAAGAAAAATGGGATAGCAATGAAGAAAAATGAAGAGCTTGAATGTGATTTGCAATGGAGGAATTTGGATTTCACTCTCTCTTCTCTACACCAATTAACACCAACCTTGCATTTGAGCAAGTCACAATGGTTATATAGAATGGTTTAGAACAGTCTAGAACTTCCTAGAACAATCCAATGAGAAATTCATCTTTTCATGTCATGGTATTTTGAATTCACATTCTCCTTACATGGTATCTCATGCCAAATGCCTTGCAACCTTGGTTTCTGATTTGAAATTCTCCTTACATGAGATTTAGGACAAGTTACAATGCATATCTTCCTTGTTTATTGAGTTTCTCCTTGTTTTGGTTTGGTACCTTAAGATGCAAGCAATCCAATTCCAAAGCAGCCCTATGATGCAAGCCTCAAATCAAAATTGTGGATGAACCATTGTTCTTAGAATGTCATTTAGAGTCAAAATGACCTATTACCTGACATGGTTTGGATTCATAACTTGGGATTTATGATTTTCAACTTCACTTGAATTAACTTATACCTCCTTTTTAGGCCATTTTTATTAATTTTTGATATGAGCCTTTTCAACATCTCATTACCTCCCTACTAGCCTTAAAACATCATTCTAAGCAAGTTTGATGTTGAAGATTTTTCCATTTGAAGCTTGGAAGTAGGAGATATGGCCTTATGCTTGAAATGACCTATAACTTCCAAATGACCAAAATGCCCTTGGCTTGTCAAAGCCATAAGTTGAGTTCTACAAATCCTATCAAGGACTTCTAGTACTCTATAGAAAGCTACGTAGATGCTCTTCAACATTCATGTTGACCAAGAATCCATAGGAATCATCCTACTATGGCAAAAGTTGTCTGCAAGTTGGGTGACTTTCAAGGACCCAGATTCACATACCTCAGATGACCTGTAATTTGTCAAAACCATAACTTGAGCTCCACAAATCCTATCAAGGACTTCCACCACTCAAATTAAATCTAAGACCAAGCTCTACAACATTCATGTTATGGGGAAGATGAGATGACAATCACATCTTAATCTAAACTGCCTTGAAGATAGGGATCAAATTAGGGGATTTTACAATGTTAATCCTTAGAAACCCTAGCTTGAAACTTCTCAAACTCCTCAATCCTGATGAGTTGGTCTAGGAATCATCCTTATAGTATATCAATACATCATTCCATGATCACATGGCTCTTGGATTAGGTCTCAACCCTCTCCAAATCATCAGTTGACCTAGGGTTGACCCAGTCAAACCCTAATTCTACCACTCATGGTTGAATCTTCTGAATTCTTGTACAATGACCTCTCTAGGCTTCATGATGGCTTTCAAGACATCTCATAAGCTTTCTCAAAGCTTCAAGTCCACCCTCATAGTCTCAGAATCATCTGAGGAGCTCCCACAACTCTCAAGTTATGAGACACACAACTTTGGCTTCAACCAATTCCTCTGAGGATCTCTTGAGTTCTCTGACAAAGGTATCAACCTTTGAACACTTGAAATAACTCTCTTGGCTAGCTTCAAAGCCTCGTATAACTCTTGATGGGTAAATAAATGTTGGTCAAATTTTGGGGTGCAACAGCTGCCCCTATTCAAACGGCTTGAACCTGACTGGGTGAGGAGCGAACGGCTCTCAGCCAATCAAGGTGCGAGACGGTTGAATACCGATAAACCCGGAAATTTGCCAACTGCTCAAGTACTGGAATAATAGCTGCACGACAACTATCTGGAGAAATACTGATCTGACATCGCCGTCAGTTAAACAAATTAAATTCCTCTGACATTGTCATCAGACAACCGAAACACCCAACATCGCCGCTGGAAGACTAAATCACCTGACATCACCGTCAGAAACAACATACCCAACATCGCCGCTGGAAACAAACAGCCAATATCGCCGTCGGAGAACAGAACACCCAACATCGCCGCTGGAAGACTACAAAATTTGACATCGCCGTCGGAGAACAAAACACCCAACATCGCCGCTGGAAAACTAGAGAATCTGACATCGCCGTCGAACAACCATCCAACATCGCCGCCGGAGAACTAAAGAGCCTGACCTCGCCGTCAAAACAACCATACCCAACATCGCCGCCGGAGAACTAAATCTGAGAAACACCCAACATCGCCGCTGGAGAACTAATCTATCTGACATCGCCGTCAGAACAAACAAAACACCCAACATCGCCGCTGGAAGACTAAATAGTCTGACATCGCCGCCAGAACAAACATAATCTGACCTCGCCGTCAAATCCAACATCGCCGCTGGAAACAAACATAATCTGACATGCCCAACATCGCTGCTGGAAAACTAAATCATCTGACGTCGCTGCCAGAACAAAACATCCAACATCGCCGCTGGAGAACTAAATCATCTGACGTCGCCGCCAGACAACATACCAATATCCAACATCGCCGCTGGAAACAAACAGATATCCAACATCGCCGCTGGAGCCAAACATAATCTGACCTCACCGTCAAAACAAACATCCAACATCGCCGCTGGAGACCAATCATACTCTGACCTCGCCGCCAAAGCAAACATACCCAACATCGCCGCTGGAGAAATTTGGAGAACTATCAAGCAACTCCGCTCCGGGGGTCCAAAAATCATTCTGGAGGAATCAACTCTGCTGAGGACTTCAAGAATCATCTTGAACAAATAACTCCGCCGGGGACCTTCAAGAATCATCTTGAACCGATAACCACTCTGGAGATTTCAGGAATCATCCTGAGCGAACATTCTGTTGGGGATTTCAGGAATCATCCTGGGCAACTTTTGCCGGGGACAAACCAATCACGGCTTGAGCAACTTCCAAGGATTCGGCTCTCTTGGGGCTTCAGGAATCATCCTGGGCAACCTTCACTGGGGGCTCTACTGGGGAGCTTAAGAATCATCTTAAGCAAACGGCCCTACTGAGGAATTCAAGAATCATCTTGAACTGAAGGCTTCACTGGGGATCTCAAAAATCATCTTGAGCAAGCG
Organism: Lathyrus sativus; assembly: GCA_963859935.3. Lineage (NCBI taxonomy): Eukaryota > Viridiplantae > Streptophyta > Magnoliopsida > Fabales > Fabaceae > Lathyrus > Lathyrus sativus. Next base: position 346,406,240 of record OZ012736.1, read on the forward strand.
ACTTCGTTGGGGAGAACGTCAAGAATCATCCTGAGCAACTGATCCTTCGGCAGAACACCTGCAAAACAAGAACGGTAACAACCTAGATCATGTTTATTATGCATATGCTTCGGCAATGGCACAATGCTCCACACGGTGGAAATGCTATGCGTTTATGATAAATGCTATGCAATCATGCACAATGATGCGATCCCATCAGTAAAATAAATGCTGAAGGGGAATTCCCCTGTCAAGGAGAAAGAACTACTCAGATAGAGGAATCATCCTGCTGAGGAGAACATGGACATGCCAATATCAATTGGACTCCGCAGGGGACACAACTTCAGTTGACTGCTGCGGGGGGAACAACTTCAATTGACTACTGCAGGGGAACGAAGCTCTACGAGAACCTGGACCTGCTGAGGGAAAACGATGTCAATTGCGGGAATATACTACGTGGCCGCCTCGGCTACTCTTCTGGGGATAACAACTCTGTGGGGAAACAACTTCAGCTGCTTAACACTCCACTGGGGAAAAAACCAATCATGGTCTGATCAACTTCCAAGGATTCGGCTCTCTTGGGGTATCTGCAAACTCGACTGGGGAAGGAGAAATCATTCTGCTTCGCTAGAGAGAGTACAACTCTGGGGGAAATACAGCATCAGCTGTTCAACGTTCTGCTAGGGGAAAACCAATCATGGTCCCTACTGCTTCCAAGGATTCAGCTCTCTTGGGGATTTGCGAACTCGGCCGGGGAAGGAGAAATCATTCTACTTCACTGGAGAATACGACTCTGATGAGGAATTTCAATTCCGCTGGGGAAGAAGGAATCATCCGACTTCGGGGGAGAGTACAACTCTGCAGGGGAATACAGCATCAGTTGTTCCAACACTCTACTGGGGAAGAGGGACTCATCCGACTTCGGGAGAGAGTACGACTCTGGTGGGGAATTTCAATTCCACTGGAGACTTCAGTCTGGCACCATCAGTTGCTGCATACTTCGGCGTACGACTAGTTTCCTACGAAACCTGCACTTGTGACCCGGTGCGGGGGGGGGGGGGGGGGGGAGGGGGGGAGAAATCATGCTTCGGCGCTTGACTCAGCTGAGGAGGTGACGTTTCTTCAGGACGCCTCTGCTTGGGGAAGAGAATCATCTCTTCCTGGGGAGACATATCAATTCTCACTATCTTGCATTCAGACTCTACAGGGAGAGGCTACTGAACTCCGCTGGAGAAGGAGGAATCATCCTGCTTCGGGGATGCGCACGGCGCGCTGTCTGGAATATGCTACACCTGTAACAACACAAACAAACAGACAAGATACCCTTCTCAAAGGGACCTATCAAGGTTATTATCTCGTGACAATATCCAAGTAATTAATTGTTTCAACAATCAATGGCCTAGGCCAGTAAGTTTATGTATGCACATTTTATCAAAAACATCGGCGTTCTCTTTCGCAAACAAAACAGATAAATGCTAAACAGACAAACAGAATTGCTGAATAGTATGCATTTTATTGATAATGAACCCCTGAATGGGCAACAATGTTTTACAACAGAGGCCAACAATGTCTAATCCTTATAAGTTGAAAAAGTTGAAATGGAATTTTGGTTTGAGAGATCTACAAATCCAATATGGGTCATTCAATATACCAAATTGATTCCCAACATCATTCTAAAGACAATGGTTTAGCCACATTTTTTAGTTTAGGCTTAAAAATTGGACTTCCTTTGTAAATGTGTTTCTTGCATCTTAAGGCACCAAAAGGAAAAGTAAGGAAATGCTACATAAGGGTTTGTAAGGCCTTGTTTTCATATCATAATATCATTTGAGGAGAAATTAAGTGGGATTGCATGGTTTATCATGAGATTGCATGAGATTTACTCAATATAGAAAATTCAAATTCTCATTGCATGATACATTCTAGAAACTTCTTGGAAGGTTCTCAAAGCTTCCACACATTTCCATTGACACCTATATATGCCCTAGAGATGATCCATGCCCTGGTTGGTGACTGATTGTGCTTGCATACCATAGTTTGATTCCATAACTCCATGGTGCATTTTGATTTCAAACTCCATTAAAACTTCATCAATCATCATAATTCTTGTTATCATCATCTTCTACCATCATCATAGAGAAATTGGCAAGCAAGAACCAGAGGAATTAGTGGCTGGCTCGTGTGATCCAAAGCTTTCCTCCAATTTGCATAAAGGTGTGGATAGAGTGATTCAAGAGGTTTGAGCAAGAACCATTGCAAACAGAAGCATTAGTAGCCATTGAAGATCACTTGAGGCAAGTGCCAAGGCTTGAATTGAAGGCTAACCACCATTGCCATCATCACTTGCAAGGTATGCAATTTCATTCGAATCCCACTATTTATCCATTGTTAGATCATGTGGTTAGGATATACGTGATAGAGACCATTAGGGGATGATTCATGAGTAGTTTAAGGGCTGTTCTTGAAGGTTGGTTCCATGGTAGTTTCTGTTCATCAATCAAGAACTCACATGTCAGGACGTATTAATACAAGATATCATGTTTAGAATGTTCACCATAGCCTCTAGATCATGCTAGCATAGTTTCAACAAGAATGGTGATCATGCATATCAGATGAAATTCAGTGATACCCAAGACTTTCAGCGATCGAGTTTGGTTTTGGGGAGGGTTTTAGACAAAATCACGTGCCTGGTCGTGTAGAGGGAGGAAAATGGGGCAAGTTTGGTTTTTATAGTGTGTCATTTCATGGCCAGACGAAGGAGATAGAGGAGGTGGAAGTATCGTGCATTGAGAATGATTTTCTGAAACCCTAGCTTCATAAGGTTGAAGACGATGGTATGACCGTTAGATTAGAAGGACAGGTTTGACTGGACTTTGGATCTCACGGCTGTGATTCAAATGGAAACGGAGGGAAATAAGACTGAGCTAAACGCTGCGTTTAGCTAAATGAGGAATCCTGGGCCTCAGAAACGCGCACTATTCCCACCCCCCTGATTTGGCCCATCTCATAATCAACTAAGCGTGTTTACTGTTAACACCCCCCATCCCCTTTAATTCATTTTTTTTCATTTTTTAATTTCTTTTATATTTTCTTGCATATTAAAAATTCATATAAAATAGGAAAATAATTGTTTTTCATTTCTTGTTTTTTTCACATATTCATAATCATGTCTAGAAAAATGTAGATAAATAAAATTCCATTTTATTTTCCTTTTAATATTTTTAGTATATTTTCCATGTAAATAGTTTTTTAATTGATTTTAGTTGGTACTCAATTTTGTATAATTTCTTTTAGGACTTTCCCTTAGGATTTTTGAGCCATTCTTTTTGGCATAGTTAGATATTGAATCATAGTTCCTATAGGATTTAATTCACAATTTGTAGATTAAAATTTGATTAGTTTGGTAAGCATAGTCTTAGTGTACTCAAATTAGGGTTTTAGGTTGCATAAGTAGATTTGAACAATTTTGTCTTGGGTTTTATAGGCCAAATTAGTGTATGGGGAATATATGGGTTAAGGGTAAGTATGTATAGAATCACCTAGAGTTTTACTAGAGTATTATATGGTATTTTAGTATTTTTAATTGATTTTTGAATGTATGGTTAGTATGTGTGTTGCTTAAAGGCATAGTTTGTATTGTTGTGCTTGTTTTTCTTCTCCCTTGAGTGTGTGAGCCTTGAAGTTTGAGTTGAAGACCTTGTGGATCATCATTGAAGACTTTGAAGACCTTGAGGAGGAGCTTAGTTTTTGTTTATAGGATCATAAGTGCATAGGTAGAGCTTTAGATAGAATACCTCTATTCAATAAACAAGGAGTGTCTTGTTCACCTCCTTCCTTCTCTATGACATGAAGTCCCTTAAGGGTATTCACCTCTCTCCTTGGGAGGGATTAGTGACCTTGCCCTATAAGGTAGAACTTTGAGAGAGCCTTTCCCTTTGATGTTAAGTCCTCAATGGCATCCTTTGGAAGTCAGTGAGCACTCTAACATCCTTTCCCTCATCTTGTTGACTGAGTCTTGGTTGATGAAGTATTAGGGTTGTTGAAGATAGAAATGGAAAGCATTAAAGATTTGATTGAAGATCTAAAAGCCATTGAAGATAGAAGCTGAAGCTTTGAAGAGGATGATTCCTTGGAGATTGTTGAAGTCTGAAGGCTTTGTGAAGATCAAGATGACACTTGGGTCAGAAGCTGAAGCTTAAGGGAGAAGATGAGTTGATACTCATATTGTAGGGTTGATACCTGGAAAGCAAGTGATGATTGAAGTCTGAAGACTGAGTTGCTGCTGGAAGAGCTGAAGCTTTCTTCTATTTTTCTTTTCTGTATTGTGTGTTTTGCTTGATTTGTCTGTTGCATTAGCTTAAGTCCATCTAGAATAAGTAGAATCTAGGAGCATGATTGCATTAGAGGTTGAGTTGCTCCCTCTGCTTGTATTGTTATTGAGTGGCTTTGCTTGCGGGTATTCGGTAGAGCCTAGCTCCCTTGCCCATGTGTTTTGTTTGCCTGATGGCATTTCATTTCTTTTATCTGTATGATTGCAGTTTACTGTTTATTGCTTGATAGCATGTTGTTTATTTTTCATTATGATTACTGTTATTTCATGACTGGCTTGAGGTTGAGATGAGCTTGTGGAGGCTGAAGCCCCATACACATTTCCTCCCGCACTTGCATTGCATGCATTTTACTGTTAAGCTGATGCTTTGTCTGTTTCGGTGTATCATTGACATGATCCCTTAAGACTCTCATTTCCTTTGATAAGGATTTGATGATAGAATCTTAGGTTGAAACCTATGCATGACAACATCTAGGAGTTCCCTGTTCAAACCTCAACCATAGGATGAATCCATGGCATGATAACAGTAGGACTTGATAGTCTCCCTCCTAGTTGGGCCTGTTCTCTTCTCATCTCGAAACAGTTTAAGATACAGTAATCATGAATGATTTCTTTCGTACGTTACGAGCCTTAAGATATCTGAGAAAGGGTTGTGGGAGAATTTCTTTTCCACAGTCTGGATGTTTAGTATGGTACCCTTTGGGTGACATGCGACACATTCACTCTCAGGTCATAGTCTCTAGTGCGGTTGAAATTGCAAACGCAATAAAAAACACTTCTTTCGTAAAAAACAGGAAATAACCCGTAGTTTCCCGAACTACGTGAGCTCTGATCTCTCATGCCTGTTGAGAGTACGTAGGCACAAGATGGCGAAGTCTTGGCGAGCTACCTTCCCCCATAATCCTTCGTAGGCCGAACTACGTTGACTCTGATTTCTCATTCTCTAATGAGAATACGTAGGCATAAAGTGCGACGCTTTGCCGAGTCATTTTTCTTTTCTTTTTCAGCCAGCCTTGATAGGTAGATAGATTATAACCAACCCGTCTAAGTAAACAAACAAGCGAGGATCCCGTCGAGTACGACGGACGTGAGGGGTGCTAATACCTTCCCCTTGCGTAACCGACTCCCGAACCCAGACAACGGTTGCGACGACCTTGTCTTACCCTTTTTCGTCAGGTTTTTCCGATCGTTTCCTTTCCCGCTCTGAGGGATAAATAACGAAAGGTGGCGACTCTTCTGTCATGCCGGCACCTTATTTTCGCGCAAGCGACAGCTGGCGACTCTGCTGGGGAGCTCATTAGTTTCCTAGGGATCCAACGTCCCGAAAGCGAGTCAGTTTTGGGATCCAACGTCCCTTAAGAGAGTCAATCCTACCGCTTGTATGTTTGCTTGTTGGGTTGCGTTTATTTCTCGCATTTTTACTTCTCACGCTTTATTTCCCGCATTTTATTTTCAGTATAATATGATTATTTGTGCTGTTGTGGGATGGGAGTTCTGATGAGTGAGAAGCCAGACCCAGGCTTGAGTGCACCATAGACTTAGAGTGGAAATTAGTGGGCGCGTGCTTGCTTTGCAGGCACTAGTGTCTCATGAAATCCACGCTCAGACGAGGTTCATCCGGTTGGCTTCACTTTCAACCCTTTGGGTTGAGACGGTTGCTGGTTTGGTGGATTGTCGACTCTGGGGACCAATCATTTGTGATTCAGCTAAGTGAGGCCTCTTCAAGACTTGATGATGCCACTCCTTCTGGGAATCGTATCGTCAGTTTTGAAAGTCTGTGACGCTGATGAACGCATAGGATGCCGTACCTTGAGTCAGTTTAGGTCCATACCTGTGAGTGGGATCGGGTTTATTGCAGGAAACTTTGACCTTCAGACTACCTGGTTTTCTTGACAGTGAATTAGTTATGTTAGTACTAGGGTTTCTCGGTTGCAGACTCGTCTGTTCTTGATAGAGCAGGTTTTGATCAGAGGATCTTATCATCGGATGTATGTCTGTTCCTGATAGAGCAGGTTTTGATCAGAGTATTGTCGTCAGTGGTTTGTTCTTGATAGGGCAGATTTTGAGTGGGGATCTCATCAGCAGATGTTATTTGTTCTTGATAGGGCAGATTTTGAGTGGGGTCTGAAGATCTCATCAGCAGATGTTATTTGTTCTTGATAGGGCAGATTTTGAGTGGGGTCTGAAGATCTCATCAGCAGATGTTATTTGTTCTTGATGGGGCAGATTTTGAGTGGGGTCTGAAGATCTCATCAGCAGCTGTATGTTTGTTCTTGATAGGGCAGATTTTTGATTTGGGGTCTGAAGACTTCATCACCAGATATCTCTTGATCATGCATCCGGGATCCTTATTATCAGACATCTGTTCTCGACAGAGCAGAATTTTGATCTTGGTCCCATCAGATGGTTATTCTTAGCAGATCAGATCAGTGGTCTTACACCGGGGTTTTCTTCTCATCATTAATTGTTGATACAGAATCTCCACAGCAGCTATCCGGATATATTATTGCATGCCTGCATTTTGCATTAGTTTGCATGTTCATTTGCATCCCATTAACGTGTGTCTGTGTTGCAGGTACCGTTTCCCCGATCCAGGATTTCCCGCCTCTTACTGTCATTATGGCCTCTCTTAGGAAGACTGTTGCGTACAAGTTCCCGACCCCTGATGTGTCGAAGCTGACTGGTTTGATAGCCCTGGCAGGTGATTCTGTGAAGGATAGGTTCAGGAAGTCTTATGGCAGGTTGCTTAGTCTGGTTTGCAAACCTTCTACGTCCGAGTTGAATGGGTTACATGCTCTTCTGCAGTTTTATGACCCTCCCCTGAGGTGCTTCACTTTTCAAGACTTCATTCTCGCGCCGACATTGGAAGAGTATGCTGACATGCTGGGTGTGCTTATCAGAAGGCAGATGCCTTTTGTCCACATGGATGCTGAGCCTGATCTAGCTGGTTTAGCTTCTTCACTCCATTTGAGCGCCTCTGAGTTAGTGGTGACGAGTTGGAACAAGGTTCCCGGGTTCTCTCTACAGTTTCTGATAGCTAAAGCTCAACAGTGTGCTAAGGATAAATGTTGGGATGCATTCAATGCCATCCTTGCTCTATGCATATATGGCATTATCCTATTCCCCAACATGCCTGATTTCGTAGACTTTGATGCATTCCACATCTTCGCCTCAGGGAATCCAGTCCCTACTCTGATCGGAGACGTGTATCACTCAGTGCATTACAAGAATGAGAACCAGCGAGGGAAGAATGTCTCATGCTGTGTACCGTTGTTGTACAGGTGGTTTGATAGTCATTTGCCCAAGAAGGGTTCTTTCGTCTCGTCTGCAGCCACAGCTGAGTGGCCTGAGCGTCTGATGAGTTTGTCGGCAGAAGACATTGATTGGTTTGTTGACAGAGACAGGTTAGGCACCGAGGTGATCTTCAGTTGTAGTGGGTTTCCTAATGTACCTCTGATAGGTAGGAAGGGTTGCATCAACTACAATCCGTCACTGCTAGTTCGTCAGTTCGCATATGCTTTGAGGACTCCACCGAAGGAGGAAGAGGTACAGGAATCTCTGTACCTCATGGGTACTCTAGAGGGGGATTTGTTGTCCAAGCTTCAGCGTGCGTGGAACAGCATCAGCAAGAGGGGAAAGCCTTTGTTGGGAAAGAGCAACAGCCAAGCCTACCCTCCTTATTCAGATTGGATCAGAGCCAGAGCCAGCGCTATAGGGATGCCATTCCCTCGTGTCAGACCAGAGAGTCCTCCACCAGTCAAAGAGCCTACCACGGTGTCCATTCATCAGCACAACCAGGTATTAGCTGAGCGGGATGAACTGAGGCGGGCCAATGCAGAATTAGAGAAGGAGTTAGCTCAGCTTCGAAGTGAGAGGAACGAAGCCGTGCATGCCTTCAAAAAGCAAACAGAATCGGTAAACCAACTGGGTGCAGACTTGGCAAAGAAGATTGCTGATCGGGAACGCTTGGGTCAAGACTTCAGGGCTGTTAATGACGTACTAGCTACGAAGAAGCAGCATCTGGAGGAGGCATATCGGAGGATATCTAAGTTCGACCAGCATTGGAAGACCTCCATGGCCACCAGGAAGGAGCGAGAGGACAAGCTGATGCTGCGGATCTCTAAGCTGGAAGCCGAAGTCAAGGACAGTGAGCGGATGTTTGATGAAGAGACCGCCCGCAGATACGCCGCTGAAGCTCGACTCAACAAAGCCCTTGCTAACCTGAAGGAGCATAAGCTGATATTTGAGTCTAAGAAGCGGAAGCTGGAGGATTGCTTTGGCGAAGGAGCTTGGGAAAGTTCAGTTCAGGGGCTTCAGCATACCATCCTGCAGAGGGAACTACTCGTCGAGGGGTTGCTCACTTTGCCAGATCACCCAGAGACGAAAGAGTTATTAGCAGAGTATCGTGCCCGTGGCCGTACTTGACTAGTTATATTACTGTTGTTTTGATCTTTGATGTATGCTGACCATCACCAGACTTGTTGGCTGAGGTCATGCTGTTGATTTGTTTTGTACTCGCTGATGCTGTGTATTGCCTTGACAGGCCTTTCCATATATATATGAGATTGATGTTTCCATGATTGGGCTCGGATTTCTTCTTCCTCTTATTATTATCGGCACTGGCACTAAGGCACTAGGATCGGGGGAAAATCTCCCGCGCACACAGACACACGCATGCATCTGCATGAAGCATATTTGCATGGCGTATATCTTATTGCTTTTCCCTAACCTTTATTTTTAACAGTTTTTTCAGGTTCACAGGTTCCGAGCTGTCTCCGGTCTCCAGGCTCATTCACCGTTACTCAACTCGCGCTAATCGGACAAGGATCATAGACCAGGTGCAGTCAGATGTTCAAGAGCTCCGTGAACGGATGGATCGTTTTATAGAACTGATGCAGGTGGTCGCTAATGGTCAGGACCAGCTTCGTACTTTGGTTCAACCTCAGATCTCCAGGGTTGACAGTAATGGCATACTGCACGGTGGGGCTGTGCCTACTCCTCCTCCAGTGGATGCTCCACAGAATGTTGTTCCTGTTGCCGGGGGCAACGACAGTGCTAACGGCAATCTGATGACTAATATCGGGCTCAATGCGGCAGGCGTCGGCAATGGTAGTCTGGGAGCCAATGTTAACATAGGGCCGGTCAACGGCAATGCTGGTGTCGGAAATCTGTTGGTGCCTCGACCGTGGCTTGAGGACCATCAGGATGACGTATTTTCTCAGAGAGGTGTAGAAGCAGAGTTGAATGCTGAAGCTCGACTCAGGTTCAAAGCGCTGGAAGACAAGATGAGAGACATTGAAAATCAGAATACATTGGGCGTTGATATGTCCAAGCTCGGGTTGATTGCTGATTTCAAAGTACCTCATAAGTTCAAGGTGCCTGTCTTTGAGAAGTATAAGGGTACTACCTGCCCTCGGGTCCATCTTCGATCTTATTATAGAAAGATGTCCGCCTATTCTGACGATGAGAAGTTGCTGATGCACTTGTTCCAAGATAGTCTTTCTGGTCCATCACTCGAATGGTATATGGGCTTGGAGCCCGCTACTGTGCACACCTGGAAAGACCTCGCTGAAGCGTTCGTCCTCCACTATCAGTACAATAGCGACTTGGCCCCCAACCGAGTTCAGCTTCAGAATCTTTCACAGCGGAACAATGAGAGCTTTAAAGAGTACGCCCAGCGGTGGCGTGAATTGGCTGCTCGGGTTCAACCACCGATGGTTGAGCGCGAGCTAGTACAAATGTTCGTGGCTACCCTTCCTGGAATCTACTATGAAAAGCTGGTCAGTGGCATGTCTGGGACATTCTCGGCTCTCATCACTATGGGCGAGCATGTTGAGAACGGTATAAAGATTGTAAAAATTCAGGGCGAATCATCCTCAGCTGGAGGAGGTAGTAGGAAACCTTACGCTGGCAAGCGTCGAGAGGGAGATGCAAGTGCTGTCACTAATGCTCGGAGAAAGGGCAAGGGCCCTCAGCAGCAGATTGCTAGCATAAATATCCCAGCTGCTCCACCGCAGCAGCAGCAGCAGCAGCCTCAGCAGCAGAATCAGCAGGGGTATAGGAAATATCATAATCGGGCTCCTTTGGCAAATCGCCATTTTGAAACTCCACCTATGTCATATGCGCAGCTTCTGCAAATGTTGCTTCAGCTTCAGTTAGTGCAAAAGAGGACGTTGGCTCCCTTGACAGGGGCACCGCCACCGGGGTATGATGCCAATGCTACTTGTGATTTCCATACTGGGGCACCAGGCCATACGATTGAGAACTGTAAAGCTTTCAAGCACAAAGTGCAGGACTTGGTAGACGCCAAGGTTATTAACTTTTCTGATAGCGTGCCCAACGTTACCAAAAACCCTATGCCTCATCATAGGGGAGGCGGAGTGAACGCCGTTATCACCGAGGAGAGTGCATACTTGCTGACTGATGTCAAAGACTTGAAGACGCCGCTTAGTTTTGTCAAAGCTAAGTTGCTGAAGAAGGGCTTCTTTCCCGGATGCGGAGAGTTATGTATGGCTTGTGCTAAACTTCCTGATGGGTGTGAGCAGCTGGTCGAGGGTATCCAAAGTCTGATGTCTGAAGGTATTTTGCAGTTCAGCCGGAGCGTTGAAAGTGCATCAGGGGAGGTCGTGCTGAAGCAGGCAGAGGAAGTTGCTACAATTACTATTCCCCGTCAACCTATTACTATTTATGCGCCCCGACCTCCTACAATTACTATCACTAGGGTCGGGCCAATCCCATTCGAGAGCACTAACACCGTTCCATGGCATTACGGCGCCGAAGTTTATTGCAATAGTCAAAAGATAGAGCTTGAGCCATACGGGTCTACTGTGCAGAATCTTGCCGGAATCAGTGGCATTACTCGAAGCGGTAGAGTGTTCGCGCCAGCAGAGGTTGCAGCAGAGAAAGTGGTCAGGGCCGATGTTGCTGATAAAGGTAAAGGTAAAGCTGTTGAAGAGGTCCTTTCTGGGGCAGAGAAGGATTTGCTAGTTAAAGATGCTGAAGAGTTCATGCGGTTAATCAAGAAAAGTGACTACAAGATTGTAGATCATCTTCATCAGACTCCGTCAAAGATCTCTATTCTTAACTTGTTGTTGTGTTCTGAAGCGCACCGCAACACGTTACTGAAGGTATTGAACGCTGCCTACGTGCCGCAGGAGATATCAGTAAATCAGCTGGAAGAGGTGGTAGCCCATGTTAACGCTGGCAATGGGCTGGGATTCACAGATTTAGAGCTGACTCCTAAAGGGAGAGATCACAACAGCGCCTTGCACGTCTCAATAGAGTGCAGAGGCACGATCATGTCGCATGTCCTGGTGGATACGGGCTCGTCGCTTAATGTGCTTCCGAAGAAGGCACTAATGAAATTGGATACCCGTGGATTGCTTTGCACACCCAGTGATCTGGTGGTGAAAGCATTTGATGGAACTAAGCGCCACGTTTTCGGAGAGCTGACTCTGCCGATTCAAGTTGGTCCGGAGACGTTCGATACGGTTTTTTATATCATGGATATCATGCCTGCCTACAGTTGCCTCTTAGGTCGGCCATGGATCCATGTTGCTGGTGCCGTGACGTCCACGCTGCATCAGAAGCTCAAATATGCTGTCGGGGGCAGCATAGTAACCGTCTGTGGTGAGGAGGACTTCATGGTGAGCCACTTGTCATCCTTTAAATATGTTGAAATGGATGGCGAGATCCATGAGACTCTCTGCCAAGCATTTGAAACCGTCAAGGTGAAAGAGGTAGCTCCTGTCGTCGCAGAGAAGCAAGAGATGAATCTCTCCTCGTTCAAAGAAGCTCGGGTCGTCGTTGAAGCCGGTTCCACCCCAGGCTGGGGGCATGTTTTGGATATACCAATCAAGCAGGATAAGTTTGGATTGGGGTATTCTCCTGGAGCTGAAGCTCCATCTTCTTCGTCTAGCAGTTCGTCTCGTGGGAAGGGGCCGATCCTATTCACCAAGGGCGGAGTAATTTTTGAAAGCATCAACGCAGCGTCTGAGGACAGCGGGGATAGCGATTGTGATCTTGACGCCTGGATTCAGCCAAGCAAGTCGGGCGAGCGCCTCAACAATTGGACCATCAAGGAGATTATCCAGCTGACAAGTGAAGAGTAATGATTTGCTTCTTACAATCTTTGTACAACCCTATGTCCTGCCCGGGGCATAGTGGTTTTATTGTCAGGGCCTTGTTGGATTATGTACATGCATTTTGCTAATGAATAAAAGGCGTTTTCTTCGTACTCAAATATTGTGTTCTCTGTTATTCCTGTTTTATGTTTATTTCGAAAAACAATAAAATGGCAACGAGGTTAGTGCTAACCTGCATATTCTTGCTTTAAACTTAACCCTTGTTATTGCAGGATCCACGTAACAGATGACATCGACTCTGGACCCTCTACGGCTCACTACGACTTCGATTGCCCGATCTATCAAGCCGAGGATGAGATTGATGTAGACGAAGACCTTCCGGAAGAGTTGGCCCGCTTGTTGAGACAAGAGGAAAAGGTTATTCTGCCTCACGAGGAGGACATTGAGATAGTAAATCTGGGTTCTGAAGAGCTCGTCAGAAATGTCAGAGTAGGGGCTGCGCTGCAGAATGATGTCAAGCATAGACTGGTCGAGATGCTCCGAGAGTATAGTGACGTCTTTGCTTGGTCATACGAAGATATGCCCGGACTCGACACAGACATCGTGGTTCATCGCTTGCCATTGCGAGAAGATTGCCCTCCAGTCAAGCAGAAGCTTAGGAGGACGAGACCAGATATGGCTGTAAAAATCAAGGAAGAAGTCCAGAAGCAGTTGGACGCAGGATTTCTAGCCGTTACCACTTACCCTCCGTGGGTCGCCAACATAGTGCCTGTACCGAAGAAGGACGGTAAGGTACGCATGTGCGTCGATTATCGGGATTTGAATAGGGCGAGCCCTAAGGATGATTTCCCGTTGCCTCATATCGATGTGTTGGTTGACAACACAGCCCAGTTTTCCGTGTTTTCATTCATGGATGGCTTCTCCGGTTACAATCAGATTAAGATGGCGCCGGAGGACATGGAGAAAATGACGTTCATCACCCCCTGGGGAACATTTTGCTATAAGGTAATGCTCTTCGGTCTGAAGAACGCAGGGGCCACTTACCAGCGAGCAATGGTAACCTTGTTTCATGATATGATTCATCATGAGATCGAGGTCTATGTTGATGACATGATTGCAAAGTCCCAAACGGAGGAAGAGCATCTGGTCAACTTATTGAAGCTTTTTGAGAGGCTTAGGAAGTTCAGGCTGAGGCTGAATCCTAACAAATGCACTTTCGGAGTGCGGTCCGGAAAGTTATTGGGGTTTATCGTTAGCGAACGAGGTATTGAAGTTGATCCTGCAAAAATAAAAGTTATTCAAGAAATGCCAGCTCCGAAAACAGAAAAAGAAGTTCGTGGTTTCTTGGGCCGAATAAACTACATTGCAAGGTTTATCTCTCAGCTCACGGCCACTTGTGAACCGATGTTCAAGCTTTTAAAGAAAGATCAGGCGATTACTTGGAATGAGGATTGCCAGAAGGCATTCGATAAGATAAAGCAGTATCTTCAAGAGCCTCCAATCTTGATACCCCCGGTGGCTGGACGGCCATTAATCATGTACCTGACGGTTCTGGAGAATAGCATGGGGTGTGTTCTCGGTCAGCACGACGAGACGGGCAGAAAAGAGCATGCCATTTATTATTTGAGTAAAAAGTTCACTGAGTGTGAATCTCGATACTCGATGCTGGAGAAGACGTGTTGTGCACTAGCTTGGGCTGCCAAACGTCTACGACAGTACATGCTCAATCACACCACTATGCTAATTTCGAAGATGGATCCGATCAAGTACGTCTTCGAGAAGCAGGCTCTTTCGGGCAGGATTGCCAGATGGCAAATGGTGTTAACAGAATATGATATTCAGTACGTCTCCCAGAAGGCCATTAAGGGAAGTGTATTGTCTGATTACCTTGCCGAACAGCCAATCGAAGACTACCAGCCGATGAAGTTTGAATTCCCTGACGAGGATATTATGTTTCTCAAAGCGAAGGATTGCGATGAGCCATTGCCCGATGAGGGGCCAGATAGGAAGTCTCAGTGGAAGTTGATATTCGACGGAGCGGTTAATTCCTATGGAAGTGGTATCGGGGCTATTATCACTACTCCTCACGGATCCCACATCCCGTTTACTGCGAGGCTGACGTTTCCAGTTACCAACAATGAAGCAGAGTACGAAGCATGTATTATGGGTCTAGAAGAGGCAATTGATTTGAGAATCAAGAACCTAGACGTATATGGTGACTCAGCTCTTGTAATCAATCAAATTAAAGGGGAGTGGGAAACTCGTCAAGCAAATTTGGTGCCGTACATGAATTATGCCAGGAGGCTGCTTCCGTTATTCGATCGAGTGGAACTTTATCATGTACCCAGGGCTGAAAATCAGATGGCTGATGCCTTAGCCACGTTGGCTTCAATATACAAGGTCAATTTTTGGAATGAGGCTCCAAGAATTGTGCTTTCGCATCTTGACAGACCAGCATTTGTCTTTGCAATCGAGGATGCCGCCGATGGCAAGCCATGGTTCCACGATATCCAGACCTTCCTTATGACGAAGGAGTATCCTGCGGGTGCGTCAACCCAGGATAAGAAGACTCTGAGGAGGCTGTCTGGAAACTTTTATCTCAATCCTGATGGAGTGTTGTATAAGAGAAACCACGATCTCGTGCTACTCAGATGTGTAGATGAGAAAGAGGCGAGTATGCTCATGGAAGAAGTCCATGAGGGCACATTTGGTACGCACGCCGGCGGGCATGCCATGACGAGAAAGATCCTGAGAGCATGGTATTACTGGCTGACTATGGAGTCGGATTGCTTCAGATTCGCGAAGAAATGTCATAAATGCCAGATTTATGCTGATAAAGTTCATGTGCCGCCGTGCCCATTAAATGTCATGTCCTCCCCTTGGCCGTTCTCCATGTGGGGCATCGACATGATAGGCAAGATCGAGCCCACTGCGTCCAATGGTCATCGTTTCATCCTGGTAGCTATCGACTACTTCACCAAATGGGTGGAGGAAGCCTCGTACGCTAATGTGACCAAGCAGGTGGTAGCTAAATTCATAAAGAGGGACATCATCTGTCGCTATGGAATTCCCGAGCGGATCATTACTGATAATGGTTCGAATTTGAATAACAAGATGATGAAGGAGCTGTTCCAGAGCTTCAAGATTGAACACCACAACACATCTCCTTACCGGCTGAAGACGAATAGCGCCGTCGAAGCCGCCAACAAGAACATAAAGAAGATTGTTCAGAAGATGGTTGTGACGTACAAAGATTGGCACGAGATGCTGCTGTTTGCCTTGCACGGTTATCGTACGACGGTGCGTACGTCGACCGGGGCAACTCCTTTCTCCTTGGTGTACGGTATGGAAGCTGTCCTACCTTTAGAAGTGGAGATTCCTTCTTTGCGAGTTTTGGTTGATGTGAAACTCGACGAAGCAGAATGGATTACGAATCGTTTGAACCAGCTCAGCCTGATGGACGAGAAGAGGTTAGCATCGATTGCATTTGGTCGCCTGTACCAAAGCCGAATGAAGAAAGCTTATGATAAGAAGGTGCGTCCTAGAAGCTTTCAGACGGGTGATCTCGTCCTGAAGAAGATTCTTCCGCCACACTCCGATCACCGGGGCAAGTGGACTCCGAATTACGAAGGGCCGTATGTCGTCAGCAAGGTCTTCTCGGGAGGAGCTTTGTTGTTATCCACAGTGGATGGTGAGGATTTTGCATCCCCGGTGAACGCAGACGCAGTTAAAAAATACTTTGCTTGAAAAGTGACCCGCTGGACAAAAAAGAAAAAGTCCAGGCAAAAAAGGGGCATCCCGGCGAACCAAAAACAGAATAAAAGGTTCGGGCAAAAATTAGGGATATATTGAAAAAATGTACACCCGCGAAGTCGAAAACCTACGCTGGGCGGCTTCGGCAAAAAAGGGTATCCTGGTGAACTGAAAACCCGTAAAGGGCGATTCACGCAAAAGTTAGGGATTTGAATAAGCAAATGACTGCGTTCCGCGTGTGGACTTTCATTGTTCTGTGGTTTGGAGGACCTGAGGGCCGTTTATCTGAATCAATCTCTTCCGAAGCTGAAGCGTCGGAGAAGTATCGAAGTCGAGTGGGTCTTAGAGGGATCAACTCATGGTGTTCGTCCACGCCTCGTTGCCGACATTTGTATATACTGATGTATATTTATGTTTTTTTTTGCGCGGCTTCCTCATTCCAGGAGCTTGCCTCTGTTGTAAAACATTTTTGCCCATTCAGGGGTTTCACCATCAATAAAATGCACATTATTCAGCAATTCTGCTTGCCTGTATAGCATTTATCTGTTTTGTTTGCGAATGAAAACGCCGATGTTTTTTGATAAAATGTGCATACATAAACTTATGGGCCTAGGCCCATTGATTGTTGAAACAATTAATTACCTGAATATTGTCATGAGATAATAACCCTGATAGGCATCTTTGAGGAGGGTATCTTGTCTATTTGTTTGTGTTGTTACAGGTGTAGCCCATTCCAGACAGTGTGTCGTGCGCATCCCAGAAGTAGGACGAGTCCTCCGTCTCCAGCAGAGTTCAGTAGTCTCTCCACTGCAGAATCTGAACGCAAGATAGTGAGCATTGATATGTTTCCCCAGGCAGAGATGATTCTCTTCCCCAAGCAGGCGCATCCTGAAGGAGCGTCACCTCATCAACTGAGTCAAGCATCGAAGAACGATGTCTTTTTCCCCAGCACCGGGTCACAAGTGCAGATTTCAGAGGAATGTTCGGGTGCCGAAGCTCGTGTTTCCCCAGTAAAGTCGCCGCAGCAGGTGTTCCCCCCGCACCGGGTCACAAGTGCAAGTCTTGTAGAAAGCTATCCATACACCGAAGTATGCAGTGACTGATGGTGCCAGACTGAAGCCTCCAGCGGAATCGAAATTCCCCACCAGGACCGTATTCTCTCTCGAAGTCGGATGATTCCTTCTTCCCCAGCGGAATTGAAATTCCTCATCAGAGTCGTACTCTCCAGCGAAGTAGAATGATTTCTCTCTCCCCGGCTGAGTTCGCAAACCCCCCAAGAGAGCTGAGTCCTTGGAAGTTGACCAGATCATGATTGGTTTTTCCCCCAGTGGAGTGTGGAGCAGCTGAAGTTGTTTCCCCACAGAGTTATCCCCCCAGAAGAGTAGCCGAGAAGGCCCCGCAGTTTACTCTCACGATTGACATTGCATTCCTTCAGCAGGTCCAAGTTCTCGTAGAGCTTCGTTCCCCTGCAGCAGATCAACTGAAGTTGTTTTCCCTGCGGCAGTCAACAGAAGATCAATTCCCCAGACAGCGTCCGATTGATATTGGCATGTCCACGTTCTCCTCAGCGGGATGATTCCTCTATCTGAGTAGTTCTTTCTCCTTGACAGGAGAGCTCCCCTCCAGCATTTATTTTGCTGACGGGATTGCATCATTATGCATGATTGCATAGCATTGTGCATGATTGCATAGCATTTAGCATAAGCGCATAGCATTTCCACCGTGTGGGGCATCGCGCCGAAGCATACGCATCATAAGCATGATCTAGGTTATTATCATCCTTGTTTTACAGGTGCTCCACTAAAAGACCAGTTGCTCAGGATGATTCCTGACGTTCTCCCCAACGAGGTCGTTTTCTTAAGATGATTCTTAAGACCCCGATGTAATCCCCACAGCCGCTCGCTCAAGATGATTTTTGAGATCCCCAGCGAAGTCTTCAGTTCATGACGATTCTTGGATTCCTCGGCAGGGCCGTTTGCTTAAGATGACTCTTAAGGCCTCAGCGCAGTTTCCCGAGTTGTTTGCTTAAGATAACTCTTGAGCTCCCCAGTAGCGTCCCCAGCAAGAGTTGCCCAGGAGGATTCCTGGAATACCCAGCAGAATAAAGTCTCCAGAAAGGTTATCAGTTCAAGATGATTCTTGAAGGTGCCCGACGGAGTTTGTTTGTTCAAGATGATTCTTGAAGCCTTTAGCAGTGTGATATGCTTGCTCCAACAGTGATGTCTAATCTGAAGATTGACTTCGTAGACGCCTGAAGGCGATATCAGAAGGTTCCTGTGGAGTCAGATTTCCTGGTTGATGAATCAACATTTGTCTGAAGACAGAGTTCAAAAATTTGTAGATACAGCTTTTGTATGCAGAGTGATCCGTGCTGGCCTGAAGACCAAGGCAATTATCCTGAGGTGATGATTGATTGCGATCAAGTGAATAGTTTTTTTTCTGACTGAAGTCGAAGATGTTTCTCTAGCTGAAGCGGAGTTTGCCTGAAGGCAAAGTGTTTGAATCCCCGTAGAGTCCCGAAGGGCTCAGGATACCATTTCTCTGACTGAAGTCACAGATTTCCCAAGATGAAGCGAAGGTGCCTGAAGGCAAGGTTATCCCCAAGGTCATGAATGACCTAGGATTCATTTCTTCGGGCTGAAGGCTGAAGTATATCCCGGACTGAAGTCTCGGATACTCTATAGCAGAGGAGGAGTTGCCTGAAGGCAGATCCATGTATCCTTGAAGGCCAAGGACCATTTCTTTAGACTGAAGTCGAAGATACCTCCTGCAGAGTTGCCATCCTTGAAGGCCAAGGATGCTTATCTTCAGAAGTACTTGAAGATCTTTTCTAGCTGAAGCTAGAAGTGGCCAGGGGCCAGGGTTTCATATAGCTTTGATGCCGAAGTTCTACAGTGGGATCATTGTGCAGTAGTATTCCGATGTTCGTTATGGTTCTGAGGGTGAACCCCAGATCAGAGTGTGCTTGGCTAGGTCTCTCATTCTCAGCGGAGTAGTTTCAAATACGCGAGCGTACCTTTTGTTCCATTTACCAGGGGTGAACCCCAGGTCAGAATTGTTCGGTGTTTGTGTTCGACGGCGAGGTTGAATGTTTGTTTTGACGGCGAGGTCAGATCACGTTTGTGTTCGACGGCGAAGCTGAATGTTTGTTTGGCGGCGAGGTCAAAGCATGTTTGTTCGACGGCGAGGTTGAATATTTGTTTGACAGCGAGGTCAGACTCTTTAATCCCCAGCGGAGATGATGTTTGTACGACGGCGATGTCGAGTGTCTCTCAGAGTTATGTTTGTTTCTGACGGCGATGTCAGATTCTCTAGTCTTCCAGCGGCGATGTTGGGTGTTGTGGTTGTCTGAAGGCAATATCAGGAGAATTTAATGTGGATAACTGACAGCGATGTCAGATCAGTATTTTTCCAGCTAGTTGTAGAGCGGCTAGTATTGCAGTATTCGAAGATTTGTTCCCCGCAGAGTATCGTGTGCTCGTGCAGTTGGCAAATTTTCGGGTTTACCGGTATTCAATCGTCTCGCACCTCGATTGGCTGAGAGTCGTTCGCTCCTCACCCAGTCAGGTTCAAGCCGTTTGAATAGGGGCAGCTGTTGCACCCCAAAATTTGACCAACAATTATTCACCCATCAAGTGTTTGAGAGTTGATACCTTCATCAGAAAGCTCAAGAGATCCTCAGAGGAATTGGTTGAAACCAAGGTTGTGTGTCTCATAACATGAGAGTCGTGGGTGCTCCTCAGATGATTCTGAGACTATGAGAATGAACTTGAAGCTTTGAGAAATCCTATGAGATGTCTTTATAGCCATCATGAAGCCCAGAGAAGTCATTATGCAAGAATTCAGAAGATTCAACCATGAATGGTAGAATTAGGGTTTTGACTGGGTCAATCCTAGATCAGCTGAAGATTTGGAGAAGGTTGAGACCTAATCCAAAGGGCCATGAGATCATGGAATGATGTATGGAGATGCTATAAAGATGACTCCTAGACCAACTCATCATGATTGAGGAGTTTGAGAAGTTTTGAGTTAGGGTTTCCAGGGATTGTCAGTGAAAAACCCTAATTTGATCCCTATCTTCCAGGCAGTTTTAGCTCAAGATGTGATTGATATCTCATCTTCCCTATAACATGAACGTTGTAGAGCTTGTTCTTAGATTTAATTTGAGTGGTGGAAGTCCTTGATAGGAGTTGCAGAGCTCAAGTTATGGTTTTGACAAATTACAGGTCATCTGAGGTATGTGAATCTGGGTCCTTGAAAGTCACCCAACTTGTAGACAACTTTTGCCCTAGTAGGATGATTCCTATGATTTCTTGGTCAACATGAATGTTGAATAGCATCTCCTTAGCTTTCTAGAGAGTACTAGAAGTCCTTGATAGGATTTGTAGAACTCAACTTATGGTTTGAACAAGACAGGGGTATTTTGGTCATTTGGTGATTATAGGTCATTTTAAGCAAAGGCCATATCTCCTATTTCCAAGCCTCAAATGAAAAAACTCAAAACATCAAAGTTGTTCAAAATGGGATTTTGAGGTTATAAAGGAGGGTGTGAATGTTTGGAAAAGCTTAGAGCATGGATTTTTAAAAGTGGTGCAAATGGCTTGTAAATGGCTTATAAGTTGAAAAAGTTGAAATGGAATTTTGGTTTGAGAGATCTACAAATCCAATATGGGTCATTCAATATACCAAATTGATTCCCAACATCATTCTAAAGACAATGGTTTAGCCACATTTTTGAGTTTAGGCTTAAAAATTGGACTTCCTTTGTAAATGTGTTTCTTGCATCTTAAGGCACCAAAAGGAAAAGTAAGGAAATGCTACATAAGGGTTTGTAAGGCCTTGTTTTCATATCATAATATCATTTGAGGAGAAATTAAGTGGGATTGCATGGTTTATCATGAGATTGCATGAGATTTACTCAATATAGAAAATTCAAATTCTCATTGCATGATACATTCTAGAAACTTCTTGGAAGGTTCTCAAAGCTTCCACACATTTCCATTGACACCTATATATGCCCTAGAGATGATCCATGCCCTGGTTGGTGACTGATTGTGCTTGCATACCATAGTTTGATTCCATAACTCCATGGTGCATTTTGATTTCAAACTCCATTAAAACTTCATCAATCATCATAATTCTTGTTATCATCATCTTCTACCATCATCATAGAGAAATTGGCAAGCAAGAACCAGAGGAATTAGTGGCTGGCTCGTGTGATCCAAAGCTTTCCTCCAATTTGCATAAAGGTGTGGATAGAGTGATTCAAGAGGTTTGAGCAAGAACCATTGCAAACAAAAGCATTAGTAGCCATTGAAGATCACTTGAGGCAAGTTCCAAGGCTTGAATTGAAGGCTAACCACCATTGCCATCATCACTTGCAAGGTATGAAATTTCATTCGAATCCCACTATTTATCCATTGTTAGATCATGTGGTTAGGATATACGTGATAGAGACCATTAGGGGATGATTCATGAGTAGTTTAAGGGTTGTTCTTGAAGGTTGGTTCCATGGTAGTTTCTGTTCATCAATCAAGAACTCACATGTCAGGACGTATTAATACAAGATATCATGTTTAGAATGTTCACCATAGCCTCTAGATCATGCTAGCATAGTTTCAACAAGAATGGTGATCATGCATATCAGATGAAATTCAGTGATACCCAAGACTTTCAGCGATCGGGTTTGGTTTTGGGGAGGGTTTTAGACAAAATCACGTGCCTGGTCGTGTAGAGGGAGGAAAATGGGGCAAGTTTGGTTTTTATAGTGTGTCATTTCATGGCCAGGCGAAGGAGATAGAGGAGGTGGAAGTATCGTGCATTGAGAATGATTTTCTGAAACCCTAGCTTCATAAGGTTGAAGACGATGGTATGACCGTTAGATTAGAAGGACAGGTTTGACTGGACTTTGGATCTCACGGCTGTGATTCAAATGGAAACAGAGGGAAATAAGACTGAGCTAAACGCTGCGTTTAGCTAAATGAGGAATCCTGGGCCTCAGAAACGCGCGCTATTCCCACCCCCCTGATTTGGCCCATCTCATAATCAACTAAGCGTGTTTACTGTTAACACCCCCCATCCCCTTTAATTCATTTTTTTTCATTTTTTAATTTCTTTTATATTTTCTTGCATATTAAAAATTCATATAAAATAGGAAAATAATTGTTTTTCATTTCTTGTTTTTTTCACATATTCATAATCATGTCTAGAAAAATGTAGATAAATAAAATTCCATTTTATTTTCCTTTTAATATTTTTAGTATATTTTCCATGTAAATAGCTTTTTAATTGATTTTAGTTGGTACTCAATTTTGTATAATTTCTTTTAGGACTTTCCCTTAGGATTTTTGAGCCATTCTTTTTGGCATAGTTAGATATTGAATCATAGTTCCTATAGGATTTAATTCACAATTTGTAGATTAAAATTTGATTAGTTTGGTAAGCATAGTCTTAGTGTACTCAAATTAGGGTTTTAGGTTGCATAAGTAGATTTGAACAATTTTGTCTTGGGTTTTATAGGCCAAATTAGTGTATGGGGAATATATGGGTTAAGGGTAAGTATGTATAGAATCCCCTAGAGTTTTACTAAAGTATTATATGGTATTTTAGTATTTTTAATTGATTTTTGAATGTATGGTTAGTATGTGTGTTGCTTAAAGGCATAGTTTGTATTGTTGTGCTTGTTTTTCTTCTCCCTTGAGTGTGTGAGCCTTGAAGTTTGAGTTGAAGACCTTGTGGATCATCATTGAAGACTTTGAAGACCTTGAGGAGGAGCTTAGTTTTTGTTTATAGGATCATAAGTGCATAGGTAGAGCTTTAGATAGAATACCTCTATTCAATAAACAAGGAGTGTCTTGTTCACCTCCTTCCTTCTCTATGACATGAAGTCCCTTAAGGGTATTCACCTCTCTCCTTGGGAGGGATTAGTGACCTTGCCCTATAAGGTAGAACTTTGAGAGAGCCTTTCCCTTTGATGTTAAGTCCTCAATGGCATCCTTTGGAAGTCAGTGAGCACTCTAACATCCTTTCCCTCATCTTGTTGACTGAGTCTTGGTTGATGAAGTATTAGGGTTGTTGAAGATAGCAATGGAAAGCATTAAAGATTTGATTGAAGATCTAAAAGCCATTGAAGATAGAAGCTGAAGCTTTGAAGAGGATGATTCCTTGGAGATTGTTGAAGTCTGAAGGCTTTGTGAAGATCAAGATGACACTTGGGTCAGAAGCTGAAGCTTAAGGGAGAAGATGAGTTGATACTCATATTGTACGGTTGATACCTGGAAAGCAAGTGATGATTGAAGTCTGAAGACTGAGTTGTTGCTGGAAGAGCTGAAGCTTTCTTCTATTTTTCTTTTCTGTATTGTGTGTTTTGCTTGATTTGTCTGTTGCATTAGCTTAAGTCCATCTAGAATAAGTAGAATCTAGGAGCATGATTGCATTAGAGGTTGAGTTGCTCCCTCTGCTTGTATTGTTATTGAGTGGCTTTGCTTGCGGGTATTCGGTAGAGCCTAGCTCCCTTGCCCATGTGTTTTGTTTGCCTGATGGCATTTCATTTCTTTTATCTGTATGATTGCAGTTTACTGTTTATTGCTTGATAGCATGTTGTTTATTTTTCATTATGATTACTGTTATTTCATGACTGGCTTGAGGTTGAGATGAGCTTGTGGAGGCTGAAGCCCCATACACATTTCCTCCCGCACTTGCATTGCATGCATTTTACTGTTAAGCTGATGCTTTGTCTGTTTCGGTGTATCATTGACATGATCCCTTAAGACTCTCATTTCCTTTGATAAGGATTTGATGATAGAATCTTAGGTTGAAACCTATGCATGACAACATCTAGGAGTTCCCTGTTCAAACCTCAACCATAGGATGAATCCATGGCATGATAACAGTAGGACTTGATAGTCTCCCTCCTAGTTGGGCCTGTTCTCTTCTCATCTCGAAACAGTTTAAGATACAGTAATCATGAATGATTTCTTTCGTACGTTACGAGCCTTAAGCTATCTGAGAAAGGGTTGTGGGAGAATTTCTTTTCCACAGTCTGGATGTTTAGTATGGTACCCTTTGGGTGACATGCGACACATTCACTCTCAGGTCATAGTCTCTAGTGCGGTTGAAATCGCAAACGCAATAAAAAACACTTCTTTCGTAAAAAACAGGAAATAACCCGTAGTTTCCCGAACTACGTGAGCTCTGATCTCTCATGCCTGTTGAGAGTACGTAGGCACAAGATGGCGAAGTCTTGGCGAGCTACCTTCCCCCATAATCCTTCGTAGGCCGAACTACGTTGACTCTGATTTCTCATTCTCTAATGAGAATACGTAGGCATAAAGTGCGACGCTTTGCCGAGTCATTTTTCTTTTCTTTTTCAGCCAGCCTTGATAGGTAGATAGATTATAACCAACCCGTCCAAGTAAACAAATAAGCGAGGATCCCGTCGAGTACGACGGACGTGAGGGGTGCTAATACCTTCCCCTTGCGTAACCGACTCCCGAACCCAGACAACGGTTGCGACGACCTTGTCTTACCCTTTTTCGTCAGGTTTTTCCGATCGTTTCCTTTCCCGCTCTGAGGGATAAATAACGAAAGGTGGCGACTCTTCTATCATGCCGGCACCTTATTTTCGCGCAAGCGACAAATATCATATTCCGTTAACACCATTTGCCATCTGGCAATCCTGCCCGAAAGAGCCTGCTTCTCGAAGACGTACTTGATCGGATCCATCTTCGAAATTAGCATAGTGGTGTGATTGAGCATGTACTGTCGTAGACGTTTGGCAGCCCAAGCTAGTGCACAACGCGTCTTCTCCAGCATCGAGTATCGAGATTCACACTCAGTGAACTTTTTACTCAAATAGTAAATGGCATGCTCCTTTCTGCCCGTCTCGTCGTGCTGACCGAGAACACACCCCATACTATTCTCCAGAACTGTCAAGTACATGATTAATGGCCGTCCAGCCACTGGGGGTATCAAGATTGGAGGTTCTTGAAGATACTGCTTTATCTTGTCGAATGCCTTCTGGCAATCCTCATTCCAAGTAATCGCCTGATTTTTCTTTAAAAGCTTGAACATCGGTTCACAAGTGGCCGTGAGCTGAGAGATAAACCTTGCAATGTAGTTTATTCGGCCCAAGAAACCACGAACTTCCTTTTCTGTTTTTGGCGCTGGAATCTCTTGAATGGCTTTTATTTTCGCAGGATCAACCTCGATGCCTCGTTCACTAACGATAAACCCCAACAACTTTCCAGACCGCACTCCGAAAGTGCACTTGTTAGGATTCAGCCTCAACCTGAATTTCCTAAGCCTCTCAAAAAGCTTCAATAAGTTGACCAGATGCTCTTCCTCCGTTTGGGACTTCGCAATCATGTCATCAACATAGACCTCGATCTCATGATGAATCATATCATGAAACAAAGTTACCATTGCTCGCTGGTAAGTGGCCTCTGCGTTCTTCAGACCGAAGGGCATTACCTTGTAGCAGAATGTTCCCCAGGGGGTGATAAACGTCGTTTTCTCCATGTCCTCCAGCGCCATCTTGATCTGGTTGTAACCGGAGAAGCCATCCATGAACGAAAACACGGAGAACTGGGCTGTGTTATCGACCAACACATCGATATGAGGCAACGGGAAATCATCTTTAGGGCTCGCCCTATTCAAATCCCGATAATCGACGCACATGCGTACCTTACCGTCCTTCTTCGGTATAGGCACTATGTTGGCGACCCACGGAGGGTAAGTGGTGACCGCTAAGAAGCCAGCATCAAGCTGTTTCTGCACTTCTTCTTTGATCTTAACGGCCATGTCTGGTCTCGTCCTCCTAAGCTTCTGCTTAACGGGAGGGCAATCTTCTCGTTGCGGCAAGCGGTGGACCACAATGTCCGTGTCAAGTCCGGGAATATCTTTGTATGACCAAGCAAAGACGTCACTATACTCTCGAAGCATCTCGACTAATCTATGCTTGACATCACTCTGCAGCACAGCCCCTATCCTGACGTTTCTGACGAGCTCTTCAGAACCGAGATTGACGATCTCAATATCCTCTTCGTGAGGCAGAATAACCTTTTCCTCTTGTTTCAACAAGCAGGCCAACTCTTCAGGAAGGTCTTCGTCTTCATCAATCTCTTCCTCGGCTTGATAAATCGGGCAATCGAAGTCGAAGTGAGCCGTAGAGGGTCCAGAGTCGATGTCATCTGTTATGTGGATCCTGCAATAACAAGGGTTAAGTTTAAAACAAGAATATGCAGGTTAGCACAAACCCCATTGCCATTTTACTGTTTTTCAAAACAAATATAAAACAGGAATAACAGAGAACACAATATTTGAATACGAAGAAAACGCCTTTGATTTATTAACAAAATGCATGTACATAATCCAACAAGGCCCTGACAATAAAACCGTTATGCCCCGGGTAGGACATAGGGTTGTATAATGATTGTAAAAAGTAAATCATTACTCTTAACTTGTCAGCTGGATGATATCCTTGATGGTCCAATTGTTGAGGCGCTCGCCTGGCTTGCTTGGCTGAATCCAAGAGTCGAGATCACAATCGCTATCCCCGCTGTCTTCAGACACCGCGTTGATGCTTTCGAAAATCACTCCGCCACTGGTAAATAGGATCGGCCCCTTACCCCGCGACGCGCTGCTAGACGAAGAAGAAGAAGATTCAGCTTCAGGAGAATACCCCAATCCAAACTTATCCTGCTTGTTCGGTATCTCCAAAATATGCCCCCAGCCTGGGGTGGATCCAGCTTCGACGACGGCCCGAGCTTCTTTGAATGAGGAGAGATTCATCTCTTGCTTCTCTGTGACGATAGGAGCTACCTCTTTCACCTTGACGGCTTCAAATGCTTGGCAGAGAGTTTCATGGATTTCGCCATCCATTTCAACATACTTAAAGGATGACAAATGGCTCACCATTATGTCCTCCTCACCGCACACGGTTACTATGCTTCCCCCGACAGCATATTTGAGCTTTTGATGCAACGTGGAGGTTACGG
This sequence comes from Lathyrus sativus, assembly GCA_963859935.3. NCBI lineage: Eukaryota > Viridiplantae > Streptophyta > Magnoliopsida > Fabales > Fabaceae > Lathyrus > Lathyrus sativus. Next base: position 346,433,383 of record OZ012736.1, read on the forward strand.
CACCAGCGGCATGGATCCATGGCCGGCACAAGAGGCAACTGTAGGCAGGCATGATGACCATGATATAAAAGACCGTGTCGAACATTTCCGGACCGACTTGGATCGGCAGGGTCAACTCTCCGAAAACGTGGCGCTTAGTTCCATCAAATGCTTTCATCACCAGATCACTGGGTGTGCAAAGCAATCCACGAGTGTCCAACTTCATTAATGCCTTCTTCGGAAGCACATTAAGCGACGAACCCGTGTCCACCAGGACATGCGACATGATTGTGCCCCTGCACTCTATCGAGATGTGCAAGGCGCTGTTGTGATCTCTCCCTTTAGGCGTCAGCTCTAAATCTGTGAAACCTAGCCCGTTGCCAGCATTAACATGGGCTACCACCTCTTCTAGCTGATTCACGAATATCTCTTGCGGTACGTAGGCAGCGTTCAATACCTTCAGTAGCGCGTTGCGGTGCGCTTCAGAACATAGCAACAGGTTGAGAATAGAAATCTTCGAAGGCGTCTGATGAAGATGGTCTACAATCTTGTAGTCGCTCTTTTTGATCAACCACATAAACTCCTCGGCATCTTTGACTAGCAAATATTTCTCTACCCCACACGGGGCCTCTTCGACGACTTTTCTTTTACCCTTATCGGCCGCATCAGCTCTGACCGCTTTCTCTGCCATGACCTCTGGTGGTGCAAACACTCTTCCTCTACGGGTAATACCACTGATTCCTGCGAGATTCTCCATAGTCGACCCATACGGCTCCAGCTCTAACTTTTGACCGTTGCAATAGACTTCAGCTCCATAATGCCACGGAACGGCGTTAGTGCTCTCGAATGGGATTGGCCCAGCTTTGGTAATAGTGATTGTAGGCGGTCGGGGCGCGGAAATAGTAATTGGTTGGCGAGGGATGGTGATGGTGGCGACTTCATCGGCCTGCTTCAACACTACTTCTCCTGACACACTTTCAGCCCTCCGGCTGAATTGCAAAATACCCTCAGTCATCAGACTTTGGATTCCTTCTACCAGCTGCTCACATCCATCAGAATGTGTAGCACAATCCATGCATAGTTATCCGCATCCTGGAAAGAACCTTTTCTTCAACAACTTAGCTTTGACGAAACTAAGCGGCGTCTTTAAGTCTTTGACATCAGTCAACAGATCTGCACTCTCTTCTTCGATAATGGCGTTCACTCCGCCTCCCCTATGATTCGGCATAGGGTTTTTCGTGACATTGGGCACATTGTCGGAGAAGTTAATAATCTTGGCATCTACCAGATCCTGCACCTTGTGCTTAAAGGCTTTGCAGTTCTCGATTGTGTGGCCTGGTGCCCCTGTATGGAAATCGCAAGTAGCATTTGCGTCATACCCTGGTGGAGGTGCCCCTGTCAAGGGAGCCATCGTCCTCTTCTGAACCAACTGAAGCTGAAGCAACGTCTGCAAGAGTTGCGCATACGACATGGGCGGTGCCTCGAAGTGACGGTTTGTCAAAGGTGCCCGATTCTGGTACTTTCTATATCCCTGCTGATTCGGTTGCTGCTGCTGCTGCAGTTGCGGAGCTGCTGGGATATTTATACTGGCTATCTGCTGCTGAGGGCCTTTTCCCTTTCTTCGAGCGTTGGTCATAGCGCTCGCATCTCCTTCTCGTCGCTTACCAGCATAAGGTTTCTTTCCCCCTCCTCCAGCTGAGGATGACTCTCCTTGAATTTTCCCGATCTTGATACCATTCTCGACATGCTCGCCCATGGTAATGAGAGCTGAGAACGTCCCAGACATACCGCTGACTAACTTTTCGTAGTACAACCCCGGGAGGGTAGCAACAAACATCTGCACGAGCTCGCGCTCAACCATCGGCGGTTGAACCCGAACAGCCAACTCGCGCCACCGCTGGGCGTACTCCTTAAATCCTTCATTATTCCGCTGCGAAAGGTTCTGGAGCTGGACTCAGTTCGGGGCCAAGTCGCTATTGTACTGATAGTGGAGGACAAACGCTTCAGAGAGATCCTTCCAGGTGCGCACGATAGTGGGCTCCAGGCCCATATACCACTCGAGGGATGGCCCAGAAAGACTATCTTGGAAGAAGTGCATCAGCAACTTCTCATCTTCGGAATAGGCAGACATCTTCCTATAGTACGATCGCAGGTGGACACGAGGGCAAGTAGTACCCTTATATTTCTCAAAGATAGGCACCTTGAACTTAGGAGGTACCTTGAAATCAGCAATTAACCCGAGCTTGGACATATCAACGCCCAAAGTATTCTGATTCTCAATATCTCTCATCTTATCTTCAAGTGCTTTGAACCTGAGCCGCGCTTCAGCATTCAGCTCCGCTTCCGCACCTCTTTGAGAAAACACATCATCCTGATGATCCTCAAGCCACGGTTGAGGCACCAACATATTCCCGACACCAGCATTGCCGTTGACCGGCCCGATGTTGACATTAGCTCTCAGACTCCCATTGCCGACGCCCGTCGTATTGAGTTCGATGTTGGCCATCACATTGCCATTAGCACTGCCGTTGCCCCCGGCCACGGGGACACCATTCTGCGGAGTATCGATTGGTGGAGGAGTAGGCACAGCCCCGCCATGAAGTATGCCGTTGCTATCAACCCTGGAGATCAAAGGCTGAACCAAAGTTCGGAGCTGGTCCTGACCATTGGCGACCACCTGCATAAGTTCCATAAAGCGATCCATCCTCTCGCGGAGCTCCTGGACATCTGTCTGCACTTGATCCATGATCCTGGTCTGATTAGCTCGAATTGAATAACGGTGAATTAGTCTCTGATCAATCATGGAGTCACCGGAAACAGCCTGGAACCTGTAAACCTGAAAAACCTGCAAACACTAAAGGTTAGGAAAAACAACAAAATGTACGCCATGCAAATGCATGCGTGTGTCTGTGTGTTTGGGAGATTTCCCCCGATCCTAGTGCCTGAGTACCAGTGCTGATAATAATAAGAAGAAGAAGTCCGAGCCCAATCATGGAAACATTAATCTCATATATATAAAGGAAAGCCTATCAAGGCAGTACATAGCATCAGCAAGTACAAGACAAATCAACAACGTGACCTCGGCCAACAAGCCTGGTGATGGTCAGCATACAACAAAGATCAAAACAAAAGGAATACAACTAGTCAAGTACGGCCACGGGCGCGATACTCTGCTAATAACTCCTTCGTCTCTAGATGATCTGGCAAAGTGAGCAACCCCTTGACGAGCAGTTCCCTCTGCACAATGGTATACTAAAGTCCTTCGATCGAACCTTCCCATGCTCCTTCGCCGAAGCAATCTTCTAATTTCCGCTTCTTAGACTCAAACTTCAGCCCGCGCTTCTTCAGGTTAGCGAGAGCTTTGTTGAGCTGGCCTTCGGCGGCGTATCTGCGGGAGGTTTCTTCATCAAACCTCTGTTCACTGTCCTTCAACTCGGCTTCCAGCTTGGAGATCTGCAGCATCAGCTTATCCTCCCGCTCTTTCCTGGTGGCCAGGGAAGCCTTCCAGTGCTGGTCGAACTTGGATATCTTCTGATATGCCTCGTCCAAATGCTGCTTCTTCGTAGCCAGTACGTCATTGACAGCCCTGAAGTCTTGACCCATGCGTTCACGCTTGGCTATCTGCTTCGTCAGGTCTGTACCCAGTTGGTTCACCAACTCTGTTTGCCTTTTGAAAGCATGAACGGCCTCGTTCCTCTCGCTTCGAAGCTGAGCTAACTCCTTCTCTAGTTCTGCGTTCGCCCGCTTCAATTCATCCCGCTCAGCTAATACCTGGTTATGCTGATGAATGGGCACAGTAGTAGGCTCTTCGATCACTAGAGAGCTTTCTGGCTTGGCATGAGGGAACGGCATCCCTATAGCATTGGCTCTGGCTCTGATCCATGTTATGTACGGAGGGTAGGCTTGATTGTTGCTTTTTCCCAACAAAGGCTTTCCTCTTTTGCTGATACCATTCCACGCACGCTGAAGCTTGGACAATAGATCCCCTTCTAAAATACCTGTGAGGTACAGAGATTCCTGTACCTCTTCCTCCTCCGGCGGAGTTCTCAAAGCATACGCGAACTGTCGAACCAGCAACGACGGATTGTAGTTTATGCAGCCCTTCCTACCTATCAGAGGTACATTAGGAAACCCGCTGCAACTGAAGATCACCTCAGTACCTAACCTGTCTCTGTCGCACCAGTCAATATCTTCTGCAGATAAACTCATCAGACGCTCAGGCCACTCAGCTGTGGCAGATGACTATCAAGCCATTTGTACAGCAAGGGTACGCAGCATGAGACATTCTTCCCCCTCCTGTTCTCATTCTTGTAGTGGATTGAGTGATAGACATCTCCGATCAAAGTAGGGACTGGATTCCCTGAAGCGAAAATGTGAAATGCATCAAAGTCTACAAAATCAGGCATGTTGGGGAACAGAATAATGCCATATATGCATAGAGCGAGGATGGCATTGAACGCGTCCCAACACCTGTCCTTGGCACACTGCTGAGCCTTAACCACCAGAAACTGCAAGGAGAACCCAGGAACCTTGTTCCAACTAGTCAGTACTAACTCTGAGGCGTCCAAATGAAGTGAAGGAGCTAAACCAGCCAGATCAGGCTCAACATCCATGTGAACAAAAGGCATCTGCCTCTTGATAGGCACACCTAGAAAATCAGCATACTCTTCCAGCGTAGGTGCAAGAACGAAGTCCTGAAAAGTGAAACATCTCAGCGGGGGGTCGTAGAACTGCAACAGAGCATGCAACCCATTCAACTCGAACGCAGAAGGCTTGCAAACCAAACTGAGCAACCTGCCATAAGATTTTCTGAACTCATCCCTCACAGACTCATCTGCTAGAGCTATCAAACCAGTCAACTTGACCACATCAGGGGTAGGAAACTTGTAAGCCACGATCTTCCTCAGAGAGCCCATAACAATACAATAGGAGACGAGAAATCCTGGATCGGGGAAAACGGTACCTGCAACACAGACACACGTTAATGAAATGCAAATGAATATGCAAACTAATGCAAAATGCAATCATGCAATAATATATCCGGGTAACTGCTGTTGTGGAGATTTTGTATCAACAATCAATGATGAGAAGAAAAACCCCGGTGTAGGACCACAGATCTGATCTGCCAAGAACAACCATCTGATAGGACCATATACACAGGATCTTAATTCTGCTCTGTCAAGAACAAATGTCTGATAATAAGGACCTCGGATGTATGATCGAGAAATATCTGCTGATGAGATCTTCAGACCCCAAATCAAAAATCTGCTCTATCAAGAACAAACATACAGCTGCTGATGAGATCTTCAGACCCCACTCAAAATCTGCTCTATCAAGAACAAACAACATCTGCTGATGAGATCTTCAGACCCCACTCAAAATCTGCTCTATCAAGAACAAACAACATCTGCTGATGAGATCTTCAGACCCCAAAATCTGCTCTACCAAGAACAAACAACCGATGACAAAACTCTGTTCTATCAAGAACAGACATACACCTGATGATAAGATCCTCTGATCAAAACCTGCTCTATCAAGAACAGACAAACACCTGATGATAAGATCCTCTGATCAAAACCTGCTCTATCAAGAACAGACAAACACCTGATGATAAGATCCTCTGATCAAAACCTGCTCTATCAAGAACAGACAAATCTGCAACTGAGAAACTCTGGTACCAACAAAACTGATTCACTGTCAAGAAAACCAGGTAGTCTGAAGGTCAAAGTTTCCTGCAATAAACCAAATCCCACTCACAGGTATGGACCTAAACTGACTCAAGGTACGGCATCCTATGCGTTCATCAGCGTCACAGACTTTCAAGAGGGGTGATACGATACCCAGAAGGTGTGGCATCACCAGCTCATGAAGCGGCCTCACTTAGCTGAATCACAAATGATCGGTCCCCAGAGTCGACAATCCACCAAACCAGCAACTGTCTCAACCCAAAGGGTTGAAAGTGAAGCCAACCGGATGAACCTCGTCTGAGCGTGGATTTCATGAGACACTAGTGCCTGCATAGCAAGCACGCGCCCACTAATTTCCACTCTAAGTCTATAGTGCACTCAAGCCTGGGTCTGGCTTCTCACTCATCAGAACTCCCATCCCACAACAGCACAAATAATCATATTATACTGAAAAATAAAATGCGGGAAATAAAGTGCGAGAAGTAAAATGCGATAAATAAACGCAACCCAGCAGGTAAACATACAAGCGTTAGGATTGACTCGCATAGGGGATGGGAAACGGTCCCAGCATCGAGGATGGGAAATTCCCCAACAGCTATGAAAGTCCCCAGCAGAGTCGCCAGCTATCGCTTGCGCGAAAATAAGGTTCCGGCAAAACAGAAGAGTCGCCACCTTTCGTTATTTATCCCTCAGAGCGGGAAAGGAAACGATCGGAAAAACCTAACGAAAAAGGGTAAGACAAGGTCGTCGCAACCATTGTCTGGATTCGGGAGTCGGTTACGCAAGGGGAAGGTATTAGCACCCCTCACGTCCGTCGTACTCGACGGGATCCTCGCTTGTTGGTTTACTTGGACGGGTTGGTTTTATTCTATCTACCTATCAAGGCTGGCTGAAAAAGAAAAGAAAAATGACTCGGCAAAGCGTCGCACTTTATGCCTACGTATTCTCATCAAAGAATGAGAAATCAGAGTCAACGTAGTTCGGCCTACGAAGGATTATGGGGGAAGGTAGCTCGCCAAGACATCGTCATCTTGTGCCTACGTACTCTCAACAGGTATGAGAGATCAGAGCTCACGTAGTTCGAGAAACTACGGTTTAAGGCTCTCCCACAATCCTTTCTCAGATAGCTTAAGGCTCGTAACGTACGAAAGAAATCATTCATGATTATTGTATCTTAAACTGTTTTGAGATGAGAAGAGAACAGGCCCAACTAGGAGGGAGACTATCAAGTCCTACTGTTGTCATGCCATGGATTCATCCTATGGTTGAGGTTTGAACAGGGAACTCCTAGAAGTTGTCATGCATAGGTTTCAACCTAAGATTCTATCATCAAATCCTTATCAAAGGAAATGAGAGTCCTAAGGGATCATGTCAATGATACACCAAACAGACAAAGCATCAGCTTAACAGTAAAATGCATGCAATACAAGTGAGGGAGGAAATGTGTGTGGGGCTTCAGCCTCCACAAGCTCATCTCAACCTCAAGCCAGAATGAAGAACAGTAATCATACTGAAACATAAACAACATGCTATCAAGCAATAAATAGTAAACTGCAATCATACAGATAAATGAAATGAAATGCCATCAGGCAAACAAACCACATGGGCAAGGGAGTTGGGCTCTACTGAATACCCGCAAGCAAAGCCGCACAGTAACAATACAAGCAGAGGGAGCAACTCAACCTCTAGTGCAATCATGCTCCTAGATTCTACCTATTCTAGATATGAACTTATTCTAATGCATCAAACAATTCAAACAAAACACATCAATACAACAAAGAAAAAGAAGAAAACAGACTCCTCTCTCAACTCCAAGCTTTAGCTCTTCCAACAGCAACTCAGTCTTCAGACTTCAATCACTCTTGACAAACATCAGTTTGCTTTTCCAGGTTTCAAACCTACAACATGAGTTTCAACTCATCTTCTCCCTTAAGCGTCAGCTTCTTGATCAGCTCCACCTTCAGGCTTCACCTAATCTTCAGGGATCTTCAAGTATCAACTTGCTCTTGCTTCTCTTCAAGCTTCAGCTGGAATGGCAATACTCAAGGATTCATCCTCTTCAATACTCTTCAATGAAGTCTTCATCTTCAAACTCAAGCTCAAGCATCTCTCAAGACAATCAAACCAGAGAAAAATCACTTACTGGATAAGCTGGGGGACATTGAACTGCTTATTGACCACCAAAGGTGACCTTTAAGGGTTCAACATCAAAGGACTGGTTCCCTCAAAAGTTCTACTTCCTAGGTACCTCACTTATCCCTCCAAAGGAGATAGGTGTATACCATGGAAGGACTTTGAATCATAGGGAGGAATGGAGGTGACAGATACCATCCATGTTTGAGAAAGAAATTATCTACATCTAAACTCTTCCTAATCCTTAACCCTAAAACAAAACAAAAAGAAAATAAAATCAAGCTCTCAAGCTCCTCAATGCTTCCTCAAGTCTTCTACTATGCTCCTAAATGCTTCCTCAAGTCTTCTACTATGCTCCTCAATGCTCCACAATGAGATACCAAGCTTTCCAAGCCCACAAAGCAAAGCAACTAAAGCAAACATGCCCTAAAGGCAACACAAACAATCAACCAATACAAAAATCAACTAAAAATAGCATACTATTATATTAAATCCTAATATAATTTCTAAGGGATCCTACATACCTACCCTTAATACCCATATATTCCCCATACTCTAATTTGTCCTAAAAACCCAAAAATCTAAAGTTATTATGGACCTATGTTGAAGTTTAACCTAATTCTACACAACCTAATAGCATCTAATTAAAACTATCCTAAAAATCATCACAAAAATATGGAATTAATCCATGGGGAACCTAAAACATATATATAATTATTCTAAAAAGAATGAATTAAAAATATTAAGGGAGCTACCTAAACTAAAATCTACAAATTAAGGTATCAACTTAAAAGAATTAAAAAGCAATTAAAGAAGAAAATATGCAAAAAATATTAAAATGCATCATATGAAAAATGTTTTCATTTTATATTTTTCTAGACAAAAATATGAAAAGGGATAAAAAACTCCCATTAAAAAATATTGATTTTCCATTTTAATATGAATTTTACAAAGTTTGAGAAAAAATGGAGAAAAATAAAATGATAAAGATGAGATGGGGGTGTAACAAGAAATGATATGCAGTTTGTTTCCATGCGTGGGCCCAAACTGGGGGTGCACATAGCATGCGTGCCTGGGCCCAATGTTTAACCAGAAAATCAAATAAAATGAAGAGAAAAACATAAAAAGCGCGGTGCGAATAGTCAGGAAATACAGTTCAAATCTCAATTGGGCCTCAAAGGGGGGTGGGATTAGAAATGATTCACTAAGCCCAGGGAGAGCGTTTTAATGAAACGCCGCATTTCATTCTTGCTGGATTCCCTCCACAAATTCAATTAAATGTCGTCCATTGGATCAGTCTTTGGGTCAAAGTCAGCGCGCTCATCCAACGCATGAAACATCATCCCTAACCTTGGGTTAGGGTTTCGCAGAATCCACCATGAAAACACAACCCCATGCAACAAACTTTCGCCCATTCGTGTGCCCTCATTTCTTCATCAAATCTCAACATGTAAAACACAATCTTGCTTCATTTTCCACGCTGAACACGACTATGGTCTTGGATTTCATTGAAACAATCTCTACCATGCAACCCGAATGTGAATCCAACCTAATCTCAACATATCATCAATCTTCGACCTCAACCAAACTCAACTTTCTTTACATCAACATGATCCTTGCATTACACTAATCAAAATCAGCTATTAATCTTGCATTAACACTCCTTAAATCACACGTTCTTGCTCCATCAAGAAATGACATCCATGGCTGAAACTTCACCAATCACTCCTAAATTCATCATACATGATCACCTAATTGTCTCTAACAATTCTAAACTAATAAATTAACCTAACCATGCCTAGATTATGAGGTGAAAGAGCTTTTGCAAACCTGGCTTCTTGAAATGGTAGGTGATGAAATCCTTGCTTTCAAGGCTTGAAACTCTTCAAGAACACTCCTTGGATGATGAAAACTCTTCTGTATGCAAAAGATTTGGAGGAGAGAGCTTGCACTTCAAGATCCAATGGTAATTGCTTCTTTGCGAATTCAATGTGAACACCTTCAATCTTCCATCAATGGAGTTTCAAACCAGCATGCACACACTCAGAAAGATCTATGGAGAAGGTTTGTGAAGAAAAATGGGATAGCAATGAAGAAAAATGAAGAGCTTGAATGTGATTTGCAATGGAGGAATTTGGATTTCACTCTCTCTTCTCTACACCAATTAACACCAACCTTGCATTTGAGCAAGTCACAACGGTTATATAGAATGGTTTAGAACAGTCTAGAACTTCCTAGAACAATCCAATGAGAAATTCATCTTTTCATGTCATGGTATTTTGAATTCACATTCTCCTTACATGGTATCTCATGCCAAATGCCTTGCAACCTTGGTTTCTGATTTGAAATTCTCCTTACATGAGATTTAGGACAAGTTACAATGCATATCTTCCTTGTTTATTGAGTTTCTCCTTGTTTTGGTTTGGTACCTTAAGATGCAAGCAATCCAATTCCAAAGCAGCCCTATGATGAAAGCCTCAAATAAAAATTGTGGCTGAACCATTGTTCTTAGAATGTCATTTGGAGTCAAAATGACCTATTACATGACATGGTTTGGATTCATAACTTGGGATTTATGATTTTCAACTTCACTTGAATTAACTTATACCTCCTTTTTAGGCCATTTTTATCACTTTTTGATATGAGCCTTTTCAACATCTCATGACCTCCCTAATAGCCTTAAAACATAATTCTAAGCAAGTTTGATGTTGAAGATTTTTTCATTTGAAGCTTGGAAGTAGGAGATATGGCCTTATGCTTGAAATGACCTATAACTTCCAAATGACCAAAATGCCCTTGGCTTGTCAAAGCCATAAGTTGAGTTCTACAAATCCTATCAAGGACTTATAGTACTCTCTAGAAATATAAGAAGATGCTCTTAAACATTCATGTTGACCAAGAATCCATAGGAATCATCCTACTAGGGCAAAAGTTGTCTGCAAGTTGGGTGACTTTCAAGGACCCAGATTCACATACCTCAGATGACCTGTAATTTGTCAAAACCATAACTTGAGCTCCACAAATCCTATCAAGGACTTCCACCACTAAAATTAAAGCTAAGACCAAGCTATACAACATTCATGTTGTTGGGAAGATGAGATGACAATCACATCTTGAGCTAAACTTCCTTGAAGATAGGGATCAAACTAGGGGATTTTACACTGTTAATCCTTAGAAACCCTAGCTTGAAACTTCTCAAACTCCTCAATCCTGATGAGTTGGTCTAGGAATCATCCTTATAGTATCTCAATACATCATTCCATGATCACATGGCTCTTGGATTAGGTCTCAACCCTCTCCAAATCATCAGTTGACCTAGGGTTGACCTAGTCAAATCCTAATTCTACCACTCATGGTTGAATCTTCTGAATTCTTGTACAATGACCTCTCTAGGCTTCATGATGGCTTTCAAGACATCTCATAAGCTTTCTCAAAGCTTCAAGTCCACCCTCATAGTCTCAGAATCATCTGAGGAGCTCCCACAACTCTCAAGTTATGAGACACACAACTTTGGCTTCAACTAATTCCTCTGAGGATCTCTTGAGTTCTCTGACAAAGGTATCAACCTTTGAAAACATGAAATAACTCTCTTGGCTAGCTTCAAAGCCTCATATAACTCTTGATGGGTAAATAAATGTTGGTCAAATTTTGGGTTGCAACATTGAGGATTCAGAAGAAGAGGGTGGTGAAACAGAGGAGAATTTGTCAGAGGCCATAGCTTTGCTTGGAAGACAATTTAATAAATTGATCAAAAGGATAGGTCACAAGTATAAACCTTATGCCAAGAACATGCCTTCTGACATCAGCAGAAGGGATAAAGAAACATCTAGCCAAAGAAAAGGAGTTCAATGACATGAATGTGAGGGATATGGACACATTAGAAAGGAATGTCCTACTTACGTTAAAAAGAAGGGAAAAGGCCTAACTGTCACTTGGTCTGATGGAGACTCTGAAAGTGGATCAGAAAAGAAGTATGTCAGGCATGTCACTGTTCTAAATAGTGTATGTTCATCTGATGATGACTCAAGTGAGGATGATCTGAATTTTGATGAGCTTGCAGCTTTATACAAACAGTTGTGTTTCAGAAGTGCAGATTTAAGCCAACAAGGAGAAAATCAGAAAGGGATCATCAAGAAGTTGGAGGCTGAGAAGAAGGAACATCTTGCAACAATAGACTCACTCAATAGTGAGGTCAGTCTGTTGAATTGTAAACTTGAGCAGATGACAAGATCAATCAGGATGCTAAACCCTGGGACTGACACACTTGAAAAAATTCTACAGAGTGGTAAGATATCAGGTGACATGTCTGGACTGGGGTCTGTTGGTGAACAAAAACCCATCTTGGGGTTCAAGATACCAAAGTCTGAAAATCAGAGGTCAAACCAGATGTCACGACCAATGTCACAACATCAGAGGAACAAGAACATGGAGCAGACAAGAAGAAAGTTCCAAAGGTGAAGGTGTCATTGCTGTGGAAAATTTGGTCACCTAAAACCTTTTTGCTTCAAACTACATGGATATCCTAGTCACACTCATCAAAGGGCTCCTGCCAAGAAGCAACAATGGGTGACAAACGAGGTTAGTCTGATAGCTCACACATCTCTAAGAGTGTCAGCTAAAGAAGACCAGTACTTTGATAGTGGATGTTCTAAACACATGACTGGCATAAAGAATCTGTTGGTGGACATCAAACTTCATTACACTAGTTATGTGAATTTTGGTGATGGAGCAAAAGGAGAGATCAAAGGGGTTGGGAAACTAGACTGCCCTGGAGTACCTAACCTGGACAATGTATTGCTAGTGAAAGGACTAACTGCCAACTTGATCAACATTAGTCAGCTCTGTGATCAAGGACTAAGTGTGAAATTCACTAAAGAAGAATGTGTGGTCACAAATGGTGATAATGAAGAAGTAATGAAGGGGTCTAGATCTAAAGACAACTGTTACTTATGGGAGCCTAAGGACTCAAGTAGATCCACAACGTGTTCTATGGCTAGAGAAGAAAAGGAGGTAAAGTTGTGGCATCAAAAACTTGGGCATCTTCATCTAAGAGGAATAAAGAAGATCATCTCCAAGGAGGTTGTGAGAGGAATTCCAAAATTCACTATTGATGAAGGGAAGGTATGAGGTGACTGTCAAGTAGGAAAGCAAACCAAGACATCTCATCAAAGGGTTGGTCACCTGATTACCTCTAGAGTTCTGGAACTATTACACATGGACTTGATGGGACCAATGCAAGTAGAAAGTCTTGGTGGTAAAAAGTATGCCTATGTAGTTGTGGATGACTACTCCAGATACACCTAGATAAGCTTCATTAGAGAAAAATCAGATGTATTTGAAGTCTTTAAGGAGCTGTGTATCAGACTCCAAAGAGAAAAGGAATGTGGTGTGGTCAGGATCAGAAGTGATCATGGCAAGGAGTTTGAAAACTCCAATTTTGCTGAGTTCTGCTCATCTGAAGGGATCAGCCATGAGTTTTCCTCTCCTATTACACCTCAGCAAAATGGAGTAGTGGAAAGGAAAAACAGGACTATCCAAGAATCTGCCAGAGCCATGATACATGCAAAGAAATTACCTATGCATTTTTGGGCAGAGGCTATGAACACAACTTGATATGTTTACAACAAAGTGACCTTGAGAAAAGAAACATCATCTACTTTGTATGTAATGTGGAAAGGAAGGAAACCAACTGTGAAGTACTTCCACGTGTTTGGGAGCAAGTGTTAGATCTTGACAGATCGTGAATAAAGGAGGAAAATGGATCCCAAGAGTGATGAAGGCATTTTTTTGGGATGCTCTATCAACATCAGAGCTTATAGAGTGTACAACTCCAGAACAAAAGTCTTGATGGAATCCATTAATGTTATCATTGATGATCAGTATGAAGAAATCAATGTCATAGAGGATGTTGAAACATTGCTTGAGACACCAGCTGATGGTATAGTGAATACTGAAGATACTTAAGTTGTAACTCTAGATTCTGAACCAGAAACTACCATCAGTGAACCTTCTATCAGAATCCTGAAAGATCATCCCAAAGATCTCATCATTAGAGACCTCAACAGTGGGGTAAGGACCAGACCTAGAGAAATAGTCTCAAATTCATGTTTTATGTCCAAGATTGAACCCAAAAATTTGAAGGAAGCCTTAAGTGATGAATACTGGATCAAGGCCATGCAAGATGAATTGGAACAGTTTAAAAGACATGAAGTATGGGAACTGGTTCCAAGACCTGAAGGAACAAACATCATTGGCACCAAATGGATTTACAAGAATAAATTAGATGAACAGGGAATTGTAGTCATAAACAAGGCTAGACTGGTGGCACAGGGGTACACTCAAGTAGAAGGAATTGATTTTGATGAAACCTTTGCACCAGTTGCAAGACTTGAGTCCATCAGGCTACTGTTAGGAATTGCTTGCATTCTAAAATTCAAATTGTTCCAAATGGATGTGAAAAGTGCACTTTTGAATGGATATCTAAATGAGGAAGTATATGTAGCACAACCCAAGGGATTTGAGGATCCTAACTTGATAGACCATGTATACAAGTTAAGAAAGGCTCTTTATGGATTGAAGCAAGCTCCTAGGCTTGGTATGAGAGATTGACTGAGTTTCTTACTACCCATGGATACAAGAAAGAAGGCATAGACAAGACCCTCTTTGTGAAAAATGAGAATGGAAAACTCATGATTGCTCAAATCTATGTGGATGACATAGTCTTTGGTGGAATTCCTGAGAAATTGGTTAAACAATTTGTCAATTAGATGCAATCTGAGTTTGAGATGAGTTTGTGTGGAGAACTAACTTATTTTCTTGGGCTGCAAGTCAAGCAAATGGAGGAGTCTATATTTCTCTCCCAAAGTAAGTATACCAAAAGCATAGTCAAAAAGTTTGGCTTGGATAATGCTGGTCACAAAAGAACACCTGCACCTACTCATCTGAAGTTATCAAAAGATAAAAGTGGTACTAGTGTGGATCAAAGCCTGTACAGAAGCATGATTGGAAGCTTGTTGTATCTAACAGCCAGCAGACCTGATATTGCATTTGCAGTTGGTGTATGTGTCAGATATCAAGCAAACCCTAAGGTAAGTCACATAAATCAAGTCAAAAGGATTCTCAAATATGTGAATGGAACCAGTGATTATGGTATACTGTACACACATGGGTGTGATCCTACATTGTCTGGATACTGTGATACTGACTGGGCTGGAAGTGCTGATGATAGAAAAAGCACCTCTGGTGGATGCTTCTTCTTGGGGAATAATCTCATATCATGGTTTAGAAAAAAGCAAAATTGTGTCTCATTGTCCACTGCAGAAGCTGAATACATAGCAGTTGGCAGTAGATGGTCTGGATGAAGCAAATGCTGACAGAATACAATGTCACGCAGGATGTCATGACACTGTATTGTGACAATCTTAGTGCTATCAATATCTTCAAGAATCTAATTCAGCATAGCAGAACTAAGCACCTTGGTATAAGACATCACTACATAAGAGACCTTGTGGAAGATAAAGTGGTCTCCTTGGAACATGTGCCCACAGAAGTACAGTTGGCTGACATTTTTACTAAGGCCCTTGATGCTGCTCAGTTTGAGAATTTGAGGGGCAAATTGGGTATCTGCATAAAGGAAGACACATAGCAATTAATGGCACGTGAGAGTTTTAAAACTTCAATGCAGTCCACGACCTTGACCACAAAAACTCTCCTCTCCACGCAAACGTGATACACCTCTGCATATACAATTTTCTCTGCCTCCTCCTCTCTATAGAATTCTCAATATGCACTCCCAAGATGTCTTACTATCATAATGCCTCCTCCTCCAAGACCCCTCCCAAATCCGTAAAAGATGTTTGTCGCTACTGCGAAAATCGGCGCCGGCAAAACAGAAGAGTCGCCACCGTGCGTTATTTATCCCAAAGGAGGGAAAGGAAACGCTCAGAGAAAACCTAACGAAAATAGGGAAAAGGAATGGTCATCGCAACCATGTCATGGATTCGGGAGTCGGTTACGCAAGGGGAAGGTATTAGCACCCCTCACGTCCATCGTACTCGATGGGATCCACGCTTAATTGTTTATCTTGAAGGGTTGATTAATACTATCTAGCTAAAGGCTTAAGGACAAAAGAAAATAAAAGTGACTCGGCAAAGTATCGCGCTTTATGCCTACGTATTCCCGTTGGGAACAAGAAATCAGAGTCAACGTAGTTCGCCTAACCACGGGTAAAAAGGGGGAAGGTTGCTCGCCGAGATATCGCATCTCGTGCCTACGTACTTTCATCTGGTATTAAAGATCAGAGCAAACGTAGTTCGGGCTAACTAGACCACAGGTTTGGTTCAAGTTGTTTTTAACCCAAGTAGGGTTAACAATCGATTCTAGCAGTTTGGTGTATGCAGCTCGACCATTGGAGACTTAGACGTTACCGTTTGCAGGAGAACCGAGAGTTAACGAAACTCTCATTACGAAAAATGGGTTCTAAAGTTAAAGGTCCCAAAGGACAAAAAGGATTTGAATGTTTGTTTTTATGTCTTTTATGGAGAAATGTTTTGATTAATGTTTTGGAGTGTACATTGTATTGAAGTCTCAAACTCAGGATCGAATGCGTCGCATATCGTCCTAAGGACGTATACTAAACACTCTAGACAGTTGAGAGGTGGCCCCCCAACCATCACTTCCCATGCTTAAGGCTCACAACACAATATTCACTAGTCTTATTAAGTGTGTTAATGGGTTTTGAAGAAAAGAAGAGAAACAGACCTCTAAGGGAAACTACACAACCCTAAATGTTATCATGCAATGTTCGTCTTATGGTTAAAGTTGCAAAGGGGAAGACTACCCTAATGTTGTCATACATGGTTGCAAAGCCTAATGTCTATCACATTCTATCTTCAACAAGAAAGAATGGAGCTCCTAAGGGAAAGGCAAAGGAAGCAACAGAAAATAGATGAAGTAACAGCATACAGGAAATGCAGATTCATAACAATAAACATGGAATGCAAGCGAGGGAGGCAGGTCATCTCAACCTCAAGCCCATAATGAATGGAAGGTGGCCTATGAATGACGTACATGTACCACGATTTGGAATCATAACGCATTATCATGGAAATATGGAACCTAATGGGCAATTCATGTATGATAAAACCAGCCAATAAATGATCTACAAGTCCTATACAATGTCTACAACAAGCCATAGGAACCCTAGCGTTCACCACACAAACAAATCGAGGCTGTTGGAGCCAAAATGAAACCAAATAGAAATGGTGCTAAAATCTCCAATGCCCTACATCAAGTCACAAACCAGGGGTGAGAGATACAACAAAATATCCAAATAGAAATGGTCAAATAAGATGAAAACATTGCGAGATATCTCATGTATACCAAAGGAAAAGTTAAAATGGAGCATGTTAAAGAAAGCATCCAAAACCAATTAAAATGGTACAATAAAACTCCCACAAAAATATATCACAATACGTCAACATGTGTATGAGATTCCTGCAAAAGGTTAGGCCTTGAAATGACATATTGATGGGTCAAAGAAAATTCACAAGATCATGACTCGATTAGGATATTTTTATGACCACTTAAATGTAAAAAATTCTAATAAAATGTCAGAATGAGATAAAATCGTGATTCCAATTTCATTAAATTCTAAACATCTTAAAGATTCAGCACAAAAAAATGGGGATCAAAAAGACTAAGTATGCTATTTTTTATGATTATTGGAAGTCAACATGAAAAAATAGGAAAAATAAAAGAACACATAAGAACATGAATATATGAAGGCAAATGAAAATAAAGTGAGATAAAATCAGAAATGTGCAGGCCAGGATTCGAACTGGGGTAATGGGGGTTGGTTGGGCTGAGGTGGCGCGCCACCTCAATTAATGAGGTGTGATGTGGAAGCTTGCGTGGCTTAATGAGGTACGTTGGATGTGGAGAACAAGTCAAGCATCTTGGACCGATCGGACGGCGCAGGGGTCTTCTTCCCCGTTTGAATTTTTCCTTCAGCCGTGAACAGTAGTAACGCCGACGGTGAAGGGAGCCATGGCCGGAATTCTTCAAGTGACCCTATCTCCCTCGTTTCTCAACCAAATCCAATAATTTTTAGATGAAACTTGTATGAAATTTTCCCAGGAATTCAAATATGCCCTTATTTTCATCTGAAATCCCCTCTAACTCAAAAACCGTATTTGAATCTCAAACTTTCAAGAACACAAAAATGTCATAAAAATGGATCTTTCTTTACCAGAAACGATGTACTACTCCAGGGTGATGCAATACTATAAAAATGGCATGGAAAAGACTCATAATTAGGGAGAAAACTTGAATTTCCATTACCTCCAAATTTGACTTCCTAGAGCTTCACACAACCACTAAACCTTCAAGAAAATTGTATGAACACGTTCTAAAATTGTTGGTGGAGATGTTTGAATCAAAGAACAGCCTTGAATTGCAGTGGAACTTGAAAATCAAATTTGAGTTTTTCACCACTTTTTCATGTTGCTACAATGCTATTCTTGCTCCAATTCTCTCCAAAAAGATGATGAACAATGTGTATAATTGTTGTGTGATTGATTGGTAATGAGAAAATGAATGAAAAGTGGGAGAATTCAAGGATTGAAAATTCAATTTTTTCAAATATGTGAAGTGTGAAAAATGGTGAAGAATGTGAGAAAAATGATCATGGAAGAACCTTTTGCCTTGGCTTGAAATGTTTATATATGTTGCATTGTAAGAATGATCAATGGTCCAAAATTAGCCCTTGTTTCAATCTTAAGGGCTTAGAGTCAAAGTGTTGCTTAAGAATGAAGAAAGCTTGAAATAGGCCATGATAAAAGCTTCAAATGAAAAATGTAAAAGTGCCATTGTTCTTAAAATGAGATTTCCACTCAAAATAAGTACAAATATGGACTTGTTTGATTAAATTTTGACAAAAATACCAAACTAGGCCTTTTCACATGTTTTCACCAAAATCACTTTCATCAATCTTCAACCATGAGCTAGCCCATTAAAACCTTGAGGTTTAGTTGACCAAATGACGCCATTCGGAGCAAATTTCATGTTGGAAAAAAAAGTCCATTTGAGTTATGCAAAGTATTGAACTTGACCTGTAATTTTATGACCTGTAATCATAGTTTCCCAACTCATTGATAATCTTCAGTTGGCCTCTAAGTCAGGGGATGAACCCCACACAAACATCTAAACTTCTCAAGGGCATGAACCACTTCCTGGTGAATTTAGTGATTCCTCAAGCTCGAATAAAACCTCTAGATATGCCTCTCTTGATGTATATCACACTTGATCCCCTGCATAAATGCTAATGCAATGTTATGATAATGCTATGATGATGTTATGCTAATGCAAAAACAAGAATAAAAAGGTTGGGCAAATTTTGGGGTGCAACAGCTGCCCCTATTCAAGCGACTTGGATCTGAATGAGTGAAAAGCGAACGGCTTTCAATCAATCAAGGTAAAAGACGGTTGAATACCAA
The DNA here is from genome assembly GCA_963859935.3 of Lathyrus sativus. NCBI lineage: Eukaryota > Viridiplantae > Streptophyta > Magnoliopsida > Fabales > Fabaceae > Lathyrus > Lathyrus sativus. Next base: position 346,452,677 of record OZ012736.1, read on the forward strand.
AAGAACCCGGAAATTTGCCAACCGCAGAAATAAACTGCAAACTCTGATTGGGATAGAATCTCCGAAGAAAACGAACATAATGAACATCTTGAACATCCCACCAAGGGAAAGAGAAACTTAATCAAGTAACTCTGCTTCAGGAAACACGTAACTGGCCATGGTCTGAACACCACATGGGCCAAAGAACAATCTTTCGAATCATCGAAATCTGAATACTCAACGCACGATAGGGCCACATCAAAATCTGTCGGAATCTGGATATTCTGCGCACTGACCGGAGCCTGGGTGTTCAACGTAACTGGTGATTTCATTGGGGATTTACCGGAGCCTGGATACTCGACGGACGAAGCAATACATCACAAACCGAACATTCACCGGAATCTGGACATTCAACGGAGAAAAAGTACTATCGCAACACTTACTAAGATCTGTATACCCAACTACCTTTATCGGACAAAGCAAAATGTTACAAATTGAAAATTTCACCGGAATCTGGATATTCAACGGAGGAGCCGGGGCCTGAACGCTCGACGTAACACACCGGAGCCTGAACACTCAACGCAACAAACCAGAGTCTGAAAACTCGACGAAACTACAAATCAGAGCCTGGATACTCAACGAACAAAAACGCACCGGAGCCTGGATACTCAACGAAAACATATCGGAGCCTAAACACTCAACGCAACAAACCAGAGTCTGAAAAACTCGACGAAACTACAAATTGGAGCCTGGATACCCAACGAACGAAAACGCACCGGAGCCTGGATACTCAACGAAGCAACAAATCAGAGCCTAGATGCTCGACGAACGAAAACGCACCAGAGCCTGAACACTCGACGAAGCGATAAACCGGAGCCTGGATACTCGACGAAAACACACCGGAGTCTGAACACTCGACGAAGCGATAAACCGGAGCCTGGATACTCGACGAAAATACAAATCGGAGCCTGGATACTCAACGAAGCAACAAATCAGAGTCTGAATACTTGACGAAAACACACCGGAGTCTGAACATTCAATGAAAACACACCGGAGTCTGACAACTCGACGAAACTACAAATCGGAGCCTGGATACTCAATAACAAATCGGAGCCTGGATACTCAACGAAAACACACCGGAGTCTGAAACTCAACGAAGCAGCAAACCGGAGTCTGAACACTCAACGCAACAAACCGGAGCTTGGATACTCTACGGACGAAGACGCACCGGAGCCTGGATACTCAACGAAGCAACAAACCGGAGCCTGGATACTCGACGGACGAAGATGCACCGGAGCCTGGATACTCAATGAAGCAACAGATCGGAGCCTGAACACTCGACGAAGCAAACAAATCGGAGCCTGGATGCTCGAAGAAAACACATCGGAGTCTGAACACTCAACGAAAACACACCGGAGCCTGGATACTCAACGCAACAAACCGGAGTCTGAACACTCAACAAAGCAGCAAACCGGAGCCTGGATACTCGACGAAACAAACCGGAGTCTGAAAACTCGACGAACTACAAATCGAAGCCTGGATACTCAACGAAGCAACAAACCGGAGCCTGGATACTCAACGGACGAAAACGCACCGGAGCCTGGATACTCTACGAAGCAACAAACTGGAGCCTGGATACTCGATGGACGAAAGCGCACCGGAGCCTGAATACTCGACGAAGCTAACAAACCGGAGTCTGAACACTCAACGCAACAAACCGGAGTCTGAACACTCAACGAAGTAAACAAATCGGAGCCTGGATGCTCGACGAAAACACATCGGAGCCTGGATACTCAATGAACAAAAATGCGCCGGAGCCTGGATACTCAACGAAGCAACAAACCGGAGCCTGGATACTCGACGGACGAAAACGCATCGGAGCCTGGATACTCTACGAAGCAACAAACCGGAGCCTGGATACTCGATGGACGAAAGAATCAATACAAACTAGAGATTACCGGAGCCTAGATACTCGACGGAATAGCCACGAACACTAATAGGGGTCTAGACCCTTGCTTGATTTTACCGGAGTCTGAACACTCAACGTACTGACCGGAGCCTGAATACTCAACGTAAAAATTGATGTCTGAATACCACAGCTCCATGATGGGGAAAAGAACTCTGAACAACTTCGGAAGATACGATCACAACTCTGCTGAGGGACATACTAACAAACTTGGAGTTACAAATTTTACTGGAGATGAACAAATCTCTGCTGGTGATGTGCGATTTTTGCTAAGGAACGGGGTAAAGGTCCTGCACCCTCCCTGGAACACATCTTACACTGTTAGGGGTCACAGACAACCTGCTGGAGGATATTCCACACATGCCTGGTGTAGAGAAATCTGATCTCGACTTGCTGGGGAACAAACCCATACTCGTACTCTGTGAGGATTAGGGGTACGCCTGACCAACTGCTGGGGGTAAAGACGCAACTTCCATCTGCTACGGAAAGATCTTTGATTGTTGGGAAAATGAGCTTCATTCGAATCTCTCTGAGAATTTTCCCCAAGCGTAATGCCCCTGCCCCAGTCTGATTTTTTTTGGGAAGGTCTATGCTGAGAAGAGAATAGCTTGCCATGAGACGACCCCAAGATGGCTTGCCCCAGAATCTGGACCGTGAGAGGGTCCTTGGTTGAATAGTTCGAATAAGCTCTAGAGATATGGAGAGAAACAATTCTTTTCCTCATAGGGTGGCATGCCCCAGCCTTGCAATGGCTTTGCCTCCGATTGACTGATCCGTGGAGCAGTACCCCCGATTGCGAGAGATTTACCAAATCTCGACCTGATTGCCCCAGATTAACTGATTCTTGGACAGCTGACCTTACTGGGGATTATTTGATAATGTTGGCCACAACTCAACGGAGTATTCAGGCATTCTACATTCTATCCTGATCAAACTTTTCACTATGGAAACTTTCCTGCGGTCGAGCGCTTACTCGCAAGTAAAACAAGTTGTTTTACATAAAAGATATATTAAATGCAATGCATATGAAAGTTTTTTCAAAACCCAATCTTGTTCGCTGGAAAAATTTATGACATATAATGAATGAATCAATTATCAAAGTGTCAAAATTAATACAACGTTGTAAGAGGAATCCTTTTTGGAGTCAGTTTCGATGCGATTTTTTTACCGAAGTATGCTCTCGAACTAAACCTGTTTCAATTAGGACTTTTGAAGGTTGTAATGTGGTCGGGTTTACGGTTAACAAGGAAGGATATAAGGCTCAAAACTCATTTTAACCCACCCATTCTCCTTAATGTTCTCCAATCCTATGTTCAGCTCATTCGACCTTAGCGTTCACCTTTCAACGGTGGAACGATAGGAGTGATGGTTCAGGAAACCACTTGCTTTTTGGAGTGACGATCATTCACTTTCCGTCTTTATAGTGCCTGGAGTCACACGATTTCGTTCTTGTTTGAGGATTTTTTCTTGTAATCCTTTTCGCTGTTTTCTTTTCGTTCCCTAATTTTTTTTGCCTGGACTAACTCTTTTGAGTTTCTGATTTTGAAGTCCAGCGGGATACCCTAATTTTTGCCTAAGTCGCTTATTTGCAAGATTCGACTTAGCGGGCTTTTTCCTTCTTTTTTTTTTTGAACAAATCATGTGACACCGACTTGTCTGACTTGTTAAAATAGATTGTGACTGTTTCACTCCTTATCGGCGAGGTTTAACCATTGTGGTCCTTTAGGCACGACCTATACAGGTGTGATTTATCCTTGAACGGACACTCCTTTCGTAATTCGAACGCTTGGTCAAATTAACTGATGCCTACCCTGCCTCAGGTTAAGATTGAGGGTTTCTCGTTTTCAGAAAGAAACTCCTACTACAAGGCTCAAAAGGGGTTGACAAGGGATTATCTTCCTTATATCTCCGGTGTTTATGGATTTGAAACAATGCTTGTATATCGTCAACAGGTTTTTCTATCCAAGAGCATACAATCGGAAGTTTACACGTCTTTCGGTTTCGTCATCCTCCCTAGATTCCACTTAAACAAGCGTTTGAAATAAAAGAAAGCAATAAAGTGAACACGAATGGATTAATTCAAAACATGCATATTTATTTCATTTATCAATATCAATTGAAAACAACAAGCTTTACAAGTGAAATGCACATAGACAGGAAAGAAACTACAAATGTAAAGCAATGACATGCAAAATGCAGATTGCCAGCTTCTGAGAACTGGGCTACTTGTATCTTGACTTGTGGGCGACTCAACCGCTTTCGGCTTGTCCGTGGTTTGGCAGATGATTTTGTACCACGTTGGGCACTTCATGCAAGAAGTTTATGGCTTTACTGTCAATTAAATCTTGCAGCTTGTGCTTAAAAGCCTTACAATCGTCAATGATGTGCCCGGGTGCCCCCGAGTGGAATTCGCAGCGGGAATTTGCATCATAGCCAGGTGGTGGTCAGCCTGTCAGAGGGGCCAAGGTTCTCTTCTGGATTAACTGCAGTTGTAGTAACGTCTGAAGCATCTGGGAGTACGGCATTGGCGGCGTATCAAATACTCTATTTGCTCCTCTCGAATTCTGGTACTTCCTGTAGCCCTGTTGATTCTGCTGCTGTTGTGGTTGTTGTGGTATCGGAATGATAACACTTGCAGCCTGATGATGATGACACTGATCTTGATATCTACCTCTGCCTCTGCCTCTACCCCGAGAGCTTGATACAGAATTAGCATCGCCTTCACGCTTCTTGTTTCCGAACACTTTCTTTCCTCCACCTGACGAAGGTACTTCTACGGCCTGAATTTTCCCAATCTTGATGCTGTTTTCTATATGCTCACCAGTGATGACAAGGTCAGAGAAACTCCCGGACATACAGTTGACGAGCTTTTCATAGCACATCCCAGATAACGTTGATACAAACAAGTCAATCAACTCTCTCTCCACCATTGGGGGTTGCACTCTGGCTGCAAGCTCACGCCACCTCTGGGCGTACTCTTTAAAAGATTCCCCACTATTCTGGACGACATTCTGAAGTTGGAACCTGTTGGGAGCAAGGTCACTATTATACTGGTAATGCTTCACGAATGCTTCAGCCAAACCCTTCCAACTACGAACTTGAGAGGGTTCCAAACCTATATACCACTCGAGCGACGACCCTGACAGGCTATCCTGGAAAAAATGCATGAGCATCTTCTCATCATTTGAATAGGCTGACATTTTTCTGTAGTATGAACATATGCGCACCCTTGGGCAAGTGACACCTTTGTATTTATCGAAGGTAGGAACTTTGAACTTGTACGGCACTCGTAAATCAGAGATCAGCCCTAAATTGGCCATGTCAAGCCCCATGGAGTCCTGATTTGTTATATTCCTCATCTGTTCCTCCAGCATTCTGAATCTATGATCAGCTTCAGCAGGCAGCTCAGCGCCCACATCCCTCATAGAGAACACGTCGTCCTGACGATCTTCGTTCCATTGTTGGTCCCCATTGCCATACCCAACATAGGCACCATCCGGACCATAGACGTTCCGATTGACATTGTAACCATAACCAGCGTTACCAAGACCATGGTTAGCAGCACCAGGTCCAAACCCAGCATTATGAGTACCATTACCACAACCCAAGTTAACAGTATTACCAAGACCTGTATTACCAGCATTACAAAAACCTGCATTACCAGTAGCATTACCTAGACCAGCGTGGCAGACGCCAATATCACTACCATTCCTGGCCCCTGCAGTAGTTGGGGTGCATCCGGTAGGCACAGCAGTGGCGTTAGGAATCACTGTATCGTTGCGGGGAGTATTAGCAGCAATACCTCCGTGAAGAACTCCATTAAGATCAACCCTAGCTACCAGGGTCTGGACCATTGTTCTCAGTTGCTCCTGTCCTTGAGCCATACCTTGCATGACTTCCATGAGCTGAGTCATGCGCTCCCTCATCTCTTGCATCTCGGTCTGAATGTGATCCATGACTTTCTTGAGATTGTTTCTGGTAGGGTACCGGTGAATCTTCAGGTCAGCAATCCTGAAACCACTCTCTGAAAATACAATAGAACATGAGAACGAGGCTTAAGAAGGTACCTGCAAATGCAAAGAAGAGTATGCAAAACTGCTAACAATGCATATGGAATATTTCCCTTGATTCTAGTTCCGGGTGAAACAATGGAAACCCCTCAGACATCAGTAGTAGAAAACTCCTCATGTATACAAATGGAAAACCACACGGGCATTTGCAAGCATAAGTATCTGAGTACGAATAACGGTAAGCGAGATAGCTAGAATCAAAGGAAATATGTGTCGCTACTGCGAAAATCGGCGCCGGCTGACAGAAGAGTCGCCACCGTGCGTTATTTATCCCAACGGAGGGAAAGGAAACGCTCGAAGTAAACCTCGCAAAAAAATGGGAAAAGGTATGGTCATCGCAACCAAAACCTGGATTCGGGAGTCGGTTACGCAAGGGGAAGGTATTAGCACCCCTCACGTCCATCGTACTCGATGGGATCCACGCTTGGTGTTTATAAGGAAAAGGGTGTGTTTATCTATCTACGCTAGTGGTCAGTCTGAAAAGAAAAGAAAAGGACAGGACTCGACAGAACATACGCTGTTCTGGGCCTACGTACTCCCTCGTGCAATGGGAAAGTCAGAGTCAACGTAGTTCGACTACCTACGTCTAGACAGGGGGAAAGGTTTCTCTCCAGGACATCGCGTCCTGTGCCTACGTACTTCCACACGGCAGGGAAGATCAGAGCAAACGTAGTTCGACTACGCATGACACAAGTTGTTCAAGTGTTTTTTTATGGGAAAATGCGCCTTAACCAAGGGTTTTCACAGCCCAGGAGGACAAAAAGGTTTTGATGTTTGTTCAAGTCTTTTAACGGAAGAAATGAATTCACTTTTGTTTTATCCTTTATTAAGTGTTTTTCTGTTGTTTTGAGAAAGGAAAGAGACACCCTAAAACTATGGTTGAAAATGGGAATCTACCTAATGTTATCATGCCTGGTTAACCAACCTAATGTTTATCATAACTCCTCCATAGCAGAGAAGTTAGAGCTCCTAAGGGATCATGGCAACAGGACTGGACAGCAAACAGGGATCACTGCAAAGTAAAGAAATACTGGAAATATGCATGAATGCAACAACCAAATAATCAAGGCGCAAAGGCCACACACCACAGAGGCAAGGGAGCTCAGCTCTACCAAATACCATCAAGCAAAGCCACTCAATAAGAAACAAGCAGAAGGAGGACCACCTCAACTTCTCATGCACACAGAGCCTATTTCTAAGATGCACCTATCTCAGAAATATCTAAATAAACCCCTAAGTCTAATGCAGCACAACACCACACAAGTCAAACAACACAAAGAGAAGGCTAACCAGCCTGGCAAACTCCTATCCAAAAGCAAGAAACTACCCCTGAGCAGGACCCCTAAACAAAACCCTAATCAAACCCCTGATCTACCTCTGAGCAGAGCCCTATGCAAAACCCTAACCAAAGCCCTATGCAAAAACCTAATCAAATCTCTAAGCAAAGCCCTATGCAAAACCTAATCAAATCTCTAAGCAAAGCCCTATGCAAAACCCTAATCAATAGAAATCAATCCCAGCCTCCAAGCTTCAAGACAAGCTTACCAAAGAAAGGGAGCTAAGTAGGCAGACTCACAGTGCCTTCCTCAGGAAAGTACTAGGAGGCTTATACTCAGGACTCATATCCCATGTGGCTCAACAACTGTGATCGGTTTACGTTCCTCCTCAGGAGAAACTAAACTCACATGAAGGCTCCAACATCATTGGATACTTAGGAAATCCTACAAGAACTAAGGGAACTAAGTGAACAGACCCATAGTGCCTTCCTCAGGAAAATACTAGGGGGCTTCCACTTAGGAATCATATCCCATGTGGCTCAACAACTGTGAACGGTTTACATTCCTCCTCAGGAGAAATTAAACTCACATGAAGGCTCCAACATCATTGGATACTTGAGAAATCCTATATGAACTAAGGGAACTAAGTGAACAGACCCATAGTGCCTTCCTCAGGAAAGTACTAGGGGGCTTTCACTTAGGAATCATATCCCATGTGGCTCAACAACTGTGAACGGTTTACATTCCTCCTCAGGAGAAACTAAACTCACATGAAGGCTCCAACATCATTAGATACTTGAGAAATCCTACATGAACTAAGGGAACTAAGTGAACAGACCCATAGTGCCTTCCTCAGGAAAATACTAGGGGGCTTTCACTTAGGAATCATATCCCATGTGGCTCAACAACTGTGAACGGTTTACATTCCTCCTCAGGAGAAACTAAACTCACATGAAGGCTCCAACATCATTGGATACTTGAGAAAGAGGTGAGAAGAAAGAATAAAAGACATCCATAGTGCCTTCCTCAGGAAAGTACCATGAACTTCCCTCAGACTTCAGGATCTCAAACCTCACAAACAGAGAGCAAGCTCCTAGACTAGGACCTCAATCCATGCATCCTTGCAAGCTCCATCAAGACTTCATCCAGCCTCCATCCTCAAGAAGAAACCACAGGCCCTCAAACCCAAAGAAACTATCTCTGAAGTTCAACCACAGTTGAACTTCAAAGTCAGAAGCCCTCGGGACTTCTCCTATTCTCAAGCTCAAGCAAAAATAACAGAACACCCTATAAAAATCTACCAAAAATCTAGGGGAAACCTACATGGCTCTATGATCCCAAGATCAAATCTCAAAGCCTAAGTCGACTTCTAAGGCTACTAAACAATCCCTAACATATGAATGGTCAAGGGTTAACCAGCAAGTTATGAAGTCTCTATTCTCTAACCCTAAAACAATATCAATCAATCTTTAAAAAATCCACAAAAATCCTATGGGGATCATGCATAAGTCTAGTATAACATACTAAAAAACTAGAGCAAAATTCATTACCAGGCAAGAGAACTAAAATCAGCAAGGCAGACACATCACAAATCAATTATTCAACATCAATTAAAATACAAAAATGAAAATAAAAATGAAAATGCATGATCAATTCAATATTTTTGCATTATAAAATTCTACATTGAATTATGAATCTACAGAAAAAAGAAGGGAATTAATTGAGTACTCCTACTATTTTTTATGAATTTTTTCCTAACATGATACAAAATGAAGAAAATGAAAAGAAAATAAAACAGGGGGGTGCATTAGCACTAATCCACTTCAGTTTCAGCCTTGGGCCCAAATGCAAGGGGGCGCGATTAGTAACTGGGGCTTAAGCCCAAAATCAATCCACTCAGCATTCTCACAAGGGGGGGGGGGACACGAGCAAACGAGGGGGTGAGTGAGAGTAGATCAAACTTGGGCTTTGACCCAACCCAAACCCTAATCCAAGTATCAAACAACAAAAAACCATCTTCTTCTCCAACATTCGGCCTACTCTTCACTACTTTCGAACCCTAGCGCCGTCCCCCCCTTCTCTGAACCTCTCAAGAATCATCACACAAGCTCTGAAACACTCAAACCCTACTCAATCACCTTCTTCCTCAAATCAACGCCATCAACAACAAACCTTCAAGAACACCTCCATCACTACTCAAGAACCACTTACCATTCATCTAAACACCATAACCTAAGCGAGAAAGACTAATCCTACATCTAAGACGTACATGCAAAGAGCAGAAGAAAATGGAACCTGGACGTCGTTGACGAAGACTCACGGAGGAAAAGGTTCTTTGACTGAGATCTTGAAGATGATTTGAAACAAAACGGTCCACTGATGGAGTACGGTGTTGATGAAGATAGATGAATGTCCGGTGAGAAATTGAAGCAGGATTGAAGATGAGTGTTGATCTCCTGACGTTATTGTTGCTGAATGTTCTGGAAATGGATGAGCATCATGTAGACGAAGATGAACGGATGAATATCTGAAAAACTGAGTATGAACACGATGAAGGTTTGAAGACTCTTCATGAATTTCTGGAGATTTTTTTGAGGGTTGATGAAGGAATCTGGGCGGGATGATGAAGACCTATGAGTTTTTCGGCGATACGAAGCAGTTTCCGGCGAGTAGTGGGTGAAGGTAGACGATGGAGATTGGAGGCGATCGGATGTGTTTCTGGAGAAAACGGGTGATTTGCAGCTTCCGGCGTCTTTAACGGTCTCCGGTGGCCGTTGCGGTGGAGGGGAGCGTCCGGGCCGGTGGCTGCATGGCCGGCGATGAGGGATTCCGGTGAGTATGAGAGACGGACGCGTGACAGTCTTGCATGCAGAGGGAAGATGTGAGGAGGACACGTGGTGAGGTGGTGTGGCGCAGAGAGAGAGAGTGGAGTCTGAACGTGGCAGGACGTGGGGGCCTTCATTGATGAACGCGTGGCCATTTTATACCGCTGACATGTGGCATTTCCTTGGACCAAAATGAACAAAAATAGACTGATATTGATTGGCCCTCCAAAAACCTCTCTGGGCCCACGAAATTGATAATAAAACCCTAAAAAAAACTGAATTAAAATGATTAATATGAAAATGGATAAAAAACTAAACTACAATTAAAAACTTGATTATAGATCTAAACTAATTAACTAATTAAAATCTGACTAATTAATTCTAAAACTACAATTAGATCTAAATGAAAATTAATCTATCCTAATTAAATCTAACAAACTCAATTAAAATCTAACTAATATTAAACTCTAATTAAACTAATACTAATAAAACTCTAATAACCTCTATTTTTAAAAAATCTATTAAATTTCTATTAATTCTAATAAAATCTATATTATTTATTTAAAACTATTAAAAAAACTATTAACCTATTAAAAATTCTATAAAATTCTAAAAATGATTTAAAACTATTAAAAGTATTAAAAAAAATCCATTTTAAATCCTACAAAATCTATAAAAAAAATATAAAAATCTATTAAATCCTAAAAAATTGCAAACAGAGGCAAATAACCAACATAAAAGAGCGTGCGACCAGATTAAAGCAACAGTAAACCCCGGGCATCAGAATATCCCAAAAAACCACCATGTAAGCTGAAAACACCGAGAAGTGCACAATTTCCCAAAAATAAAACCCTGATGATCTAGACTGGATCTGAAATATCCAGTAGATGAAAACCAAGCTGTAACTCTGATATCCTCTGTCCGTGCACAAATGTCATGCATCTGACATGCGAATATGAATTAAACCACGAACCAGATAGGAGAACCGGTTGGTCAAATTTTAGGGTGTAATAGCTGCCCCTATTCAAGCGGCTTGGACCTGAATGGGTGAAGAGCGCTCAGCCTTCCCACATTCGAAGGTAAATGACGGTTGAATACCAATGAAACCCTGAAATTTGCCAACCGCAAAAATAAATTGCGCACACCACTGCTTGGGGAGAATTAACCAGGGAACTGATTTCTGTTGCCACAACGACAACTAAACACCTATCCATCAACCTGTTTATGAAATAATCTGATTTTGTCCAGAGACCATCCCATTCCGAAGAAGTGAGAACATACTAATCAGTGAGCAAAATTGTTGATCTCTCTTATCAACCTTCTGCATCCTGAAGAAACGAGCCAACGCTTAACCAAACGAGACAATGCTGATTTCACTTATCAACCTTTCGTATCCTGAAGAAACGAGCAAACGCTTAACCAAACGAGACAATGCTGATTTCACTTATCAACCTTTCGTATCCTGAAGAAACGAGCATCCACTAAACTGCAGGAAAATGTTGATTTCTCTTACCAACCTTCCATTCATATCCGAACGAGCATCCACTAAACTGCGGGAAAATGTTGATTTCACTTACCAACCTTCCGTTCGTATCCGAACGAGCATCCACTAAACAGCGAGAAAATGTTGATTTCTCTTACCAACCTTCCATTTGTATCCGAACGAGCATTCACTAAACAGCGAGAAAATGTTGATTTCAATTACCAACCTTCCATTCGTATCCGAACGAGCATCCACTAAACTGCGGGAAAATGTTGATTTCAATTACCAACCTTCCGTTCATATCCAAACGAGCATTCACTAAACAGCGAGAAAATGTTGATTTCAATTACCAACCTTCCATTCGTATCCGAACGAGCATCCACTAAACTGCGGGAAAATGTTGATTTCAATTACCAACCTTTCGTTCGTACCTGAACGAGCATTCACTAAACAGCGAGAAAATGTTGATTTCTCTTACCAACCTTCCATTCGTATCCGAACGAGCATTCACTAAACAGCGAGAAAATGTTGATTTCAATTACCAACCTTCCATTCGTATCCGAACGAGCATCCACTAAACTGCGGGAAAATGTTGATTTCACTTACCAACCTTCCATTCGTATCCGAACGAGCATCCACTAAACTGCGGGAAAATGTTGATTTCACTTACCAACCTTCCGTTCGTACCTGAACGAGCATTCACTAAACAGCGAGAAAATGTTGATTTCAATTACCAACCTTCCATTCGTATCCGAACGAGCATCCACTAAACTGCGGGAAAATGTTGATTTCAATTACCAACCTTCCGTTCGTACCTGAACGAGCATCCACTAAACTGCGGGAAAATGTTGATTTCAATTACCAACCTTCCATTCGTATCCGAACAAGCATCCACTAAACTGCGGGAAATTGTTGATTTCACTTACCAACCTTCCGTTCGTACCTGAACAAGCCTTCACTAAACAGCGAGAAAATGTTGATTTCAATTACCAACCTTCCGTTCGTACCTGAACGAGCATCCCTGCGGGGCATGAGAAACTTAACCAAGCAACTCTGAGAGGACAATTCTGCCGACAGCCGTCCAATACCTATTCTGGCAACAGGTATCCTGAAAACACTCCGCTGGGAAATTGGGAACTTAACCAAACACCCTGACGAGAATAACCTTGTTGAAAACTAAGAGGAATTTAACCAAACAAACTCCGTGGCGAATACCCTGCTGGGGACTATGAGGGACTTAACCAAGTAACTCATTGAAGTAACACCTTACTGGAGAACATAACTCTGCTGGGGAAACTACGGGTGACCACCCAAAAATATGCATTACCGTCTTCCAATGCTGACACCACCACATTCTGAGAAAGATTCAGTTGGGGGAAAAAGTGCTTGACCAAGCAAACTCTGCTAGAGGAATGTAACATGACGAACACGATCACTGCGCGTCTCAGCGTTGCAAACAAAACATACACATCTCTGCAAACCACGATCCCACTTATCGACAGAGAAAATACCTGAGGCTGGACGGGTAACCAATCCTACTTACGTTTCCAGAATGCACATGTTTGATAATGCCGTAATGCTTCCATACTGCATGGAAATGCTACGTATTCATGTAAAAATGCAAGTGCTTATGATGCATGCTTATGCAAAGAGTTACTTCAGCAAAATAAATGCTGAAGACAAACTGGATCCGCTGGGGATGACCATCCTGCTGGGAAAGTAGCTCACAAACTCAAAACTTCAAACTCTGCTGAAAATGATCGTCCTGTCGAGGGAGGGTCAACCCGTTGGGGAAAGGAAAAAGCAATCCTGGAAACTATTTTCAAAAAGGCATCAACACTCTGGTTACACCTTGTGGGGATACTTCATCCTGATATCACTGAGCTGGGGATTGACCGGTGTGCTCTGATTCGCACTACACAAGAAACTCTTTGGGCGAGTTAATCATATCCGTCTCGACCCTTGCTGGGGAGGACTCTGCTATGCTTGATAAGCCAATTCTGGACTACTGAAGATACATTGGTCTCCTTTGACGCAATCTCCACTCTCCTGGGGAGACAACATTCAAATTTTGCCTGGGGCGACTTTACCGGGGAAAGATACAACATTCATCCTCTGGAGAGGGTACTAGCCTGCCATGTACTCTGGCGGGGAACTTTGCGAGCTTTTGAATACCTGCAAAAGTCAACAAGCAAACACAAGACAATCTATGCAAAAAGAAACATCTTGGTAATCACCCATGACAACCATTCAGGTAATTTCCGGTTTTAACAATCATCGGCCGAGGCCTGCCCGTTTACACGCATGTAAGTTTATCAAAAACATCGGTGTTTTTTACAAACAAAACTGTAAAATTAAAACCAAAATCACACACTACACTGAATAACACACTTTATTGATAACGGCCTGAGAATAGGCAAGATTCGTACATCAGATGAAACTCCTGAAAAGAGGTAGTCAGGCATAAACAAAATGCAGAAGTATACAAAGATACAGAATAAAATTTGTGCACATGTCGGCAACGTGTTACAGACGAACACCATGGACCGATCCTCCTATGACTTGCCGGACTCTGACGCTTTCCCGATATCTGTCTTCGGAAGAGATTGCTTTGGATAATTGACCCCCAGATGCTCCCAAACCACTAAACAATCAAACTTGGACCGCAGTCATTTGCTTCTTAAATCCCTAACTTTTGCGTGAATCGCCCTTTGCGGGTTTTCGATTCACCGGAATACCCTTTTTTGCCGAAGCCGCCCAGTGTAGGTTTTCAACTTCGCGGGTGTACATTTTTTCCATTTTATCCCTAACTTTTGCCCGAACCTTTTTATTCTGTTTTTGGTTCGCCAGGATGCCCCATTTTTGCCTGGACTCTCTTTTTACTATCCAGCGGGTCAATTTTTAAGCAAAGTATTTTTTAACTGCGTCCGAGTTCACAGGGGACGAAAAGTCTTCACCATCCATGGTGGATAACAATAAGGCTCATCCGGAGAAGACCTTCCTCACGACGTATGGACCTTCATAATTGGGAGTCCATTTGCCCCTGTGATCCGATTGCGGTGGGAGAATCTTCTTCAGCACAAGATCACCCGTCTGAAAGCTCCGAGGTCGAATCTTCTTGTCGAACGCTTTCTTCATCCGGCTCTGATACAGCCTACCATGTGCAATTGATGCCAATCTCTTCTCGTCTATCAAGCTTAGCTGATTCACTCTACTTCTCACCCATTCTGCCTCATCAAGCTGAACATCAAGCAAAACCCTCAAAGATGGTATCTCAACCTCCAATGGCAGGACTGCCTCCATGCCATACACCAGTGAGAACGGAGTTGCCCCAGTTGATGTATGCACCGTCGTGCGATAACCGTGCAAAGCGAACGGCAACATCTCATGCCAATCCTTATACGTTACCACCATCTTCTGAACAATCTTCTTTATGTTCTTGTTGGCCGCTTCAACAGCGTCATTCATCTTGGGTCTGTACGGAGATGAATTATGATGCTCGATCTTAAACTCCCGATAAAAGATCCCTCATCATCTTATTGTTCAGATTCGAACCATTATCAGTAATGATCCATTCAGGAATACCGTATCTGCAAATTATATCCCTCTTGATAAATCTGGCCACCACCTGTTTCGTCACATTGGCGTAAGATGCTGCTTCCACCCACTTAGTGAAGTAATTGATCGCAACCAGAATGAAGCGATGCCCGTTAGATGCCGTAGGCTCGATTTTGCCAATCATATCAATTACCCACATGGAGAAAAGCCATGGGGATGCCATAACGTTCAGAGGACTCGGTGGCACATGGATCTTATCTGCATAGATCTGGCACTTGTGACACCGCTTGGCAAATTTGAAATAATCCGTCTCCATTGTTAACCAGTAATACCCTGCTCGCAACAATTTCCTGGTCATAGCATGTCCACCGGCATGCGTACCGAAAGTTCCTTCATGGACCTCTTCCATGAGCAAGTTGGCTTCCTTCTCATCTACACATCTGAGGAGTACTAAATCATGGTTCCTTCTATACAAAACACCGTCGGGATTCAGATAAAAGTTGCCTGCTAATCTCCTTAGAGTCTTCTGATCACGACTGGATGCCCCAGCCGGATATACCTTGTTCTTCAGGAAATTCTGTATGTCGAAATACCAAGGTTTACCGTCAGATGCGTCATCGATCGCGAACGCAAAGGCCGGCCTATCAAGGCGAGAAATGACAATCCTGGGAGCCTCATTCCAGTAATTAACCTTGTACATCAATGACAACGTTGCAAGAGCATCTGCCATTTGATTCTCCGCTCGAGGTACATGATGAAATTCCACCCTATCGAAGAAAGGTAACAACCTTCTCGCATAATTCATGTACGGTATCAGATTAGGTTGGCGTGTCTCCCACTCTCCCTTAATCTGATTCACAACCAATGATGAATCCCCATATACGTCCAGATTCTTGATCCTCAGATCGATAGCCTCCTCTAACCCCATAATACAAGCTTCGTACTCAGCTTCGTTATTCGTCACTGGAAAAGTCAATCTGGCTGTGAACGGGATGTGCGACCCGTGGGGAGTTGTAATGATTGCCCCAATCCCACTACCATACGAATTGACAGCCCCATCAAAAATCAATTTCCACTGGGAACTCCGCTCAGGACCCTCACCGGGCAACGACTCATCACAATCTTTAGCCTTCAGGTACATTATGTCCTCATTAGGAAACTCAAACTTCATAGGCTGATAATCCTCAATTGGCTGTTCGGCGAGATATTCGGACATAACACTTCCCTTAATGGCCTTCTGGGAAATATACTGGATATCGTATTTTGTCAATACCATCTGCCATCTAGCAATCCTTCCAGAGAGCGCTTGCTTTTCAAACACATATTTGATCGGATCCATCTTCGATATCAGCATGGTTGTATGGTTCAGCATATATTGTCTTAGACGTTTGGCAGCCCACGCCAATGCACAACACGTCTTTTCGAGCATGGAGTATCGGGATTCACAATCCGTGAACTTTCTACTCAAGTAGTAAATTGCATGCTCTTTCCGTCTTGTCTCGTCATGTTGACCGAGAACACAACCCATACTGTTCTCAAGAACCGTCAGATACATAATTAGTGGTCGTCCTGCTACTGGGGGTATCAACACCGGAGGTTCCTGCAAGTATTCTTTTATCTTTTCAAATGCCCTTTGGCAATTGTCATTCCAGACCACCGCTTGATCTTTCTTTAACAGTTTGAATAAGGGTTCACACGTGGTCGTTAAGTGAGAGATGAACCTAGCAATGTAGTTCAACCTCCCTAAGAATCCACGGACTTCTTTTTCTGTTCTCGGTGCTGGCATCTCTTGTATTGCTTTTATTTTTGCAGGATTGACCTCGATTCCTTTCTTGCTCACAATGAACCCCAGTAGCCTCCTGGATCTCACTCCGAAGGTACATTTGTTAGGATTCAGCCTCAGCCTGAACTTCCTTAGCCTCTTGAACAACTTCAACAGATTAACTAGATGCTCTTCCTCTGTTTGAGACTTGGCAATCATGTCATCGACATACACCTCAATCTCTTTGTGCATCATGTCGTGAAAAAGCGTTGTCATAGCCTGCTGATACGTTGCCCCAACATTTTTCAAACCAAAGGGCATCACCTTATAACAGAAAGTCCCCCACGGGGTGATAAAGGTCGTTTTTTCCATATCCTCCGGAGCCATTTTGATCTGGTTGTACCCCGAAAATCCATCCATGAAAGAGAATACCGAAAACTGAGTTGTGTTGTCAACTAACACATCAATATGCGGCAGCGGGAAATCATCTTTCGGGCTCGCTTTGTTTAGATCCCTATAATCAACACACATTCGAACCTTGCCATCTTTCTTTGGCGCAGGCACGATATTGGCGACCCAAGTGGGATAAGTGGTGACAGCCAGGAATCCAGCATCCCATTGCATCTGCACTTCTTCCTTTATCTTTACAGCCATATCAGGACGAGTCCTTCTGAGTTTCTGCTTCACTGATGGGCAATCTTCCCTCAACGGCAGACGATGAATAACCATATCAGTATCCAAACCTGGCATGTCCTCGTAGGACCAAGCAAATATATCACTGTATTCACGCAGCATCTCAATAAGCTCTTGCTTGACGTCAACCTGCAACGCGGCCCCTATACGGATATTCCTGACGCATTCTTCAGACCCTAAACTGACAACATCAATCTCTTCCTGGTGAGGCAGAATGACCCTCTCCTCTTGCTTCAACAACCGACTCAGCTCTTCTGGTAAGTCACTATCCTCAACAATCTCCTCCTCAGCTTGGAAGATCGGATGCTCGAAGTCTAAACGAGTCATAGGAAGTCTTTGGTAGATGTCATCTGAAAATTCATGAATCCTGCGAGGGAAACAGTTAAGTGCTTCAAAATGATATACAAGCAAAATGCATAACCACGCTGCCATTTTATTGAAAAATAAAAAATAGAAAGAAAAGGATCGCAACATTTGAATGTAAAAAACGTCGTCATTTATTAATCATGCAAACATACAGGTAAACAGTTAGGCCCTAAGACAAGATCAACGATGCCCCGGGCAAGGCATGTGATCATACAATGATTGAAAAAACAACGCATTACTGTTTGGTGACTTGGATGACGTCCTGGATGGACCAGTTGCATAGGCTTTGCCCCGGCGTGCTGGGTCGAATCCATGCGTCCATGTCGCAGTCGCTATCCACTTCCTCCGTATCAGACACGGCATTAATCCTTTCGAAGCTAACTCCTCCGGGCGTGAACACCACAGGTCCCTTGTACTTAGGCGCACTCTGTGAGGGAGATGGGCGGTACCCCAAGCCATACCTATCTTGCTTCACTGGGATGTCCAGAACCTGCCCCCACTTCTGAGTCTCTCCTGCTTGTACCAAAGCCTTGGCTTCTTTATATGAGGAGACGACCACCTCTTGCCCTTCACTCTTTAACGGAGCCTCTTCTTTAACCTTCACCCCTTCGAACGCTTGACACATCGTTTCATGAATCTCTCCATCTACCTCCACGTACTTGAAGGAAGACAAATGACTGACTAAGATGTCCTCTTCGCCACACACCATCACAATACTCCCCTCAACCATATATTTCAGCTTCTGATGGAGTGTAGAAGTAACTGCCCCAGCGGCATGAATCCAAGGTCTCCCGATCAAACAGCTATATGCAGGCTGGATGTCCATGATGTAAAACACTGTATCAAACACCTCCGGTCCTACCTGGATGGGTAACGTTACTGATCCGAATACCGACCTCCTCGTTCCGTCAAAGGCCCTCACTACCAAATCACTAGGTGTGCACAACAACCCACGGGTATCTAATTTCAACAGGGCTTTCTTTGGTAACACATTCAATGAGGACCCAGTGTCTACCAGCACATGGGATAAAATAGTGCCCCGACATTCAATAGAGATGTGCAAGGCATTATTGTGATCACGCCCTCTAGGCGTTAGGTCAAAATCCGTGAATCCCAGGCCATGCCCAGCGTTAACATGTGCCATAACTCCCTCCAGCTGATTAACTAAAATCTCTTGCGGCACGAAGGATGTCTCAAGTACCTTCAACAGGGCATTTCTATGCGCCTCAGAACACAACAACAACGATAATATGGAGATCTTTGACGGGGTCTGCTGCAGGTGATCTACAATCTTGTAATCACTTTTGCGGATCAACCTCATGAATTCTTCCACATCTTTGGTTATCAGTTCTTTCTCCTTACTCCCCGAAGATTCCCCCTCAACAACTTTGTTCTTGCCCATGGCGAGCCTCTCTGCCTCGACCTCAGGTGAAGTGAAAATTCTCCCGCTCCGGGTTATACCTCCCGCTCCTACTATGTTATCTACGGATCCCGCTGGCGGATCATTCAAGTCAATCTTTTCCCCATTGCAATACACTTCAGCACCATAGCTCCACGGGACTGCTTTTGTGCTTTCATAAGGGACTGGCTTAGCCTTGGTAATAGTAATGGTCGGCCTTTTCGATGATGCCGAAATCGTCACTGATTTGAACGGAATGGTGATCGTAGCAACCTCACTGTGCTCTTTTCCAGATTCTGTCTCAACAGACTTCTCTCGCCCCACAGACCTGTCGAACTGCAAGATTCCTTCATCAATCAAACCTTGAACTCCCCTTTTCAACTGCTCACAGCCCCCAGGTTGAACCAGACAGTTAGCACACTTTTCACTGCAACCGGGATAGACACCTCCTTTTAATAAACGCTGCTTTACGTAACTCAAAGGGGTTTTCAGCTTGCTCACCTCCGACACTAAGTTCAACTTATTGTCTGCCAGGATTGCGTTGGCCCCAGCCCCACCATGCTTGGGCATTGGCTGTTGCGTGATATTAGGACCGTCCTTCCCGAAGTTAATAGCCGTACTATCAAGCAAATCCTGTACTTTATGCTTGAAAGCTAGGCAATTTTCAATATTGTGCCCCGGTGCACCCGAATGGAAGTCACAATGCTCATTAACATCATACCCGACCGGTGGCTGGCCGGTTGGTGGTGCTAAGGTCTTCTTCTCGACTAGCTGCAATTTCAACAAAGTTTGAAGGAGTTCTGCATATGATACCGGCGGCACCTCGAATACTCTCCTCGGTCGTGGGTTCTGAAGTCTGCGCTGATTATTATTAGGCTGTTGCTGAGCCTGCTGCTGTGGTTGTTGTCTCTGCTGCTGAGACGGCCCGGGGATGGTTACACTTGCAACCTGTGACTGCTGATGCCAGTTCTGACTTTTATTCCTCCGTCGAGCATTGTGTATAGCGTTGGTATCACCCTGCCTTTTACCACCAAACGTCCTCTTATTACCTCCCGCGGAACTGGACTCACCTGCTTGAATCTTACCAATCTTCACTCCGTTTTCGATGCACTCTCCCATCAAGATCAACTCAGAGAAGGTACTCATGGAAAAATTGAGCAACCGGTCATAGTACATTCCAGAGAAAGTTCCTATGAACATATCCATCATTTCGCGCTCCATCATCGGAGGGTGTACCCTAGCAGCCAGATCTCGCCATCTCTGGGCGTATTCCTTAAAGCTCTCGCTAGACTTTTGAGACATGCTCTGCAACTGGACTCGGTTAGGGGCGAGATCACTATTATATTGATAATGTCGAATAAAAGCCTCTGCCAGCTCTTTCCAACTCCTGATCTGAGTAGGCTCCAAGCTCATGTACCACTCCAGCGATGGCCCTGACAGGCTATCCTGGAAGAAGTGCATTAGCATCTTTTCATCCTTAGAATACGCAGACATACGCCTGTAAAACGCGCGCACATGCACCCTAGGGCATGTATCCCCTTTGTACTTATCAAATGACGGCGCTTTGAATTTCAGCGGGACCCTCAACCCTGGGACCAGCCCCATATTTGACATATCCAGCCCAAGAGCATTTTGGCTGGCTAATCCGTTCACTTTCTCTTCTAGCAATCTCATCCGATGGTTGTCATCCCTAGCTCTTTCATAACCCTCATTCTGACCAGAGAACACATCCTCCTGACGATCCTCCCAGCGAGGTACTGCATCGTATCCAACATAATCTGCATCGCGGCCCGGACCCGTTTGGAAATACCTGGGGTCATACCTCAGATTACCCATCTCTTGAGCGTTGTATGCGCCAGTTCCATATCCAAGATTACCATAGCCACCAAACCCAGCCTTGGCGCCAGCAATGCTTCCATACCCCATGTTCACACTATTGAAGCCCTGGTTACCATTAATACCATTCATTCTGACATTCTCAATGCCCCCATTGAAACCCTGATTGACATTACCCACAAATACCCCAGCAGTATCTGCATTGGCATTCATATTACCGGTGTTCCCACCTCCACCTACAGGACCAGTTTCTCTAGCATTCAAACCGGTTACGGGAATAGCATCAGCACTTTGACGATTCTCAATTCGGGGAGAAGCAGCAATATTTTCACCATGCGGTGTCCCGTTGTTTTCAGCCCGTGCGACTATCGGTTGAACCAGATTCTGCAGCTGCTCTTGTCCTTTGGCGATGGTCTCCATGGTTTGCATGAGCATGGCCATCCTGTCACGCATTTCTTGCATTTCACTCTGCACGTTGTCCATGATCTTCTTGTGATTAGTTCTGGTAGAATAACGGTGGACTCGCTTTTCTGCAATCCTGAAAATACCTGGATATATGGATGAAGAATGATAAGGAACATGGATCACAAACCTGTAATGCAATGTGATTTATGCAAACAACAATGCAAAAATGCTAACGTGCATGTGTGCGTTGGGGACATTTCCCCTCCAATTCCAGTGTCAAGGTGGCAAGACAAGAGAAACCATAAAGACAATATTTAGAAAAACCCTCATATATTGGAAAAACAGTCTCGTCAAGGCGTTACACAACTATGTTCCCTACAACTGATATGATAAAGGAGGATCCCAACCAACATTCCTGGTGGTGATCTCAACATATAGAATACAATAGAGAAATCAAGTGCGGGTACGGTCGCAGAAATCCTCAACCAGCTTCTTCGTCTCTGGGTGATCCGGTCGATAAATCAAGCCTTCTATCAGCTGATCCCTCTTCCTGATCGTTCCATGGATATCTCTGACAAAATCTTCCCAAGCCTTATCTTGGGCACCATTCTCAGGTTTGGGCCTCTTGATGTCTGCTCTGCGCTGACAATCTTCCAGATTCTTCATGGCATCAATCAGTTTGCGTTAGGCCTCGTATCGACGGCATGCTTCTTCTTAAAGCTCTTCAGTCTTCACTTTAACCTGTTCTCCCAACTGAGCAACCTGTGTCTTTATCTCTTCTTCCCGTTCTTTGCGTTTGGCCATAGTGAGATCCCAGTGCTTTCTGAACTTAGCTAACTTCGTGTAGACCCTTTCCAGCTCTTGTTTCTTAGTAGCCAATACACTGCTAACTGAGTCTACATCTAACTCCAGACGCTTCTTGGTTTCATTCAACTCCAATAAAGTAGTCTTCAGATGTTTCAAAGTTTCGGCCTGTTGCTTGGAAAAATATCCTGTTTCAATCTTTTCATGACGAAGCTGGGCGTTCTCTTTCTCTAAAGCTTCTTTAGCCTTTGCTAACTCTTCTTTCTCCGCCATCATCTGCTTGTATACCTGCATGTCTATAGTGGTGGGCTCCTCCACCGGAGAAGGATACAATGGCTGAACTGCAGGATAAGGCATAAGGAATTTCGTAGCTCGTTCACGAATCCACTCCACATACGGACCAAGAACTCGAGTACCCCCTTTGCTGCATGAAGGCTTCCATCTCTTATGCAGGTTCTTCCATGCTTTCTCAAGCTTGATCAACATCTCTTCCTCTATTGCCCCAGTGAGATACAGAGATTCCTGTATCTCCTCGAGCTTCGGCGCTTCCTGAGGTGCATACCCAAACTGCCTGATCAATAAGGACGGGTTGTAATTGACACACCCTTTCCTTCCTATCAAAGGAACATTAGGGAATCCTTCGCATCTGTATATGACCTCAACTCCGAACACCTCCTCATTAACCCACACCACATTCTCAGAAGTCAACCCCATCAAGCGCTCAGGCCATCCTAAAGAATCAATAGAAGTGACAAAAGGCCCTGACTTCGGCATATGACTAGTAAACCACCTGCACAGTAGAGGTACACAGCAAGAGACATTCCTTCCTCGCCGCTTTTTATTTTGGTAGTGAGTGGAATGGTGGATATCTCCCAGCAAGGTAGGAACTGGGTTCTTTGCAGCCAGAATATAGAAAGCATCTGCATCAACAAAATCAGGAATGTTTGGGAACAATACAATGCCATAAACACACACAGCAAGGATGGCGTCAAAAACAACCCAGCCACCCTTCTTGGCATACTCCCGAGCCTTCTCCACCAAAACATCCAACGGAAATCCCCACGCATCTCCTCTTCTGATCATCTTCCCTGTCAGCTCAAACTCTCCTAAGTGCAGAATATCAGAAAGCTCAGCCAGATTAGGCTTAGCGTCCGTGTGATAGAAAGGCATCTGCTCGCGAATCGGTATATCCAAGAGTGCAGAATATTCCTCCAGGGTAGGAGCCAAGACAAAATCAGGAAATACGAAACACCTGAGCTCAGCATCATAAAACTGCAACAGGGTGTAAATGCTGCTGATCTCATAAGCCGAGGGCTGGTAAACATAAGTCAGGATCCTCCCATATGTCTTCCTAAAATCTCCCATCACCTTCTTCCTAGCAATAGTAATTAACTCTGACAACAGACTGATATCTGGAGACGGGAATCTGTAGGGTAACACTCTCTTCATGGCTTCCATGTCTTGCTAGGAAACAAACACCGGAACTGGGAGGGACAATATGTACCTGCAATACACACACGTTAGTTGGATGCAAATGGTGATGCAATAATGCAATATGATAAATGATGCAATCAGTGAACACAGGGGCCATGCTGTAGCCCGAAGAGGAACATCTCTGTGATGTCAAGAACAGAAAAACCACCACAGTCACCAGAACCTCCTGGCGCTAACTATCATCTGATACCCAAAATACTAATACCCTGGTAAGAAATCCATCTGAACCTCTGTAACTGACAAGAAAACCATCTGATAATAGTATCAACCTCAAACAAGAAACCCATCTGATCCAAACAACACACCTGCTAACGAGCCAAGAAAACCATCTGATAAATATTGAATCATGGTTTCTGAAGGCCAGTTTTCCTGCAATAACCCAATCCCCCTCACAGGTATGGACCTAATCCGCGGACAAAGGTACGGCATCCTATGCGGTCATCAGCGTCACAGACTTTCATGAGTGACAATACGATTCCCAGAAGGAGTGGCATCATCAAGTCATGAAGAGGCCTCACTTAGCTGACTTCCAAATGATCGGTCCCCAGAGTTGACAATCCCCACGTCTAGACTCCCCTCAGATCCTCAGGACCAGAAAGGAGCACCTCGGCGAGAACCTCGTCTGAGCGCAGATTTCGTAGGGAACTGTGCCTTCTCAGCAGACAGGTTCGTCTACTACTCTCCGCAACTATGTCTAGGTGCATACTCAAGCCCAGGTCCGGCTTCTCACTCATAGTAACCTCCCTCTCCCACAGCAATAATCATAATAATATAGTGCTGAAAGTAAATGCGGAAAGGTAAAGGTACGGGAAAGTAAAGTGCGAAAAGATAAAACACATATGCACAACACCCAACAGATAAACACCCAAGCGCTAGGATTGACTCGCGTAGGGGATGGGAAACGGTCCCAGCATAAGGGATGGGAAACGGTCCCTAGATGCTATCAAGTCCCCAGCAGAGTCGCCAGTTGTCGCTACTGCGAAAATCGGCGCCGACTGACAGAAGAGTCGCCACCGTGCATTATTTATCCCAACGGAGGGAAAGGAAACGCTCGAAGTAAACCTCGCAAAAAAACGGGAAAAGGTATGGTCATCGCAACCAAAACCTGGATTCGGGAGTCGGTTACGCAAGGGGAAGGTATTAGCACCCCTCACGTCCATCGTACTCGATGGGATCCACGCTTGGTGTTTATAAGGAAAAGGGTGTGTTTATCTATCTACGCTAGTGGTCAGTCTGAAAAGAAAAGAAAAGGACAAGACTCGACAGAACATACGCTGTTCTGGGCCTACGTACTCCCTCGTGCAATGGGAAAGTCAGAGTCAACGTAGTTCGACTACCTACGTCTAGACGGGGGGAAAGGTTGCTCATCAGGACATCGCGTCCTGTGCCTACGTACTTCCACACGGCAGGGAAGATCAGAGCAAACGTAGTTCGACTACGCACGACACAAGCTGTTCAAGTGTTTTTTATGGGAAAATGCGCCTTAACCAAGGGTTTTCACAGCCCAGGAGGACAAAAAGGTTTTGATGTTTGTTCAAGTCTTTTAACGGAAGAAATGAGTTCACTTTTGTTTTATCCTTTATTAAGTGTTTTTCTGTTGTTTTGAGAAAGGAAAGAGACACCCTAAAACTATGGTTGAAAATGGGAATCTACCTAATGTTATCATGCCTGGTTAACCAACCTAATGTTTATCATAACTCCTCCACAGCAGAGAAGTTAGAGCTCCTAAGGGATCATGGCAACAGGACTGGACAGCAAACAGGGATCACTGCAAAGTAAAGAAATACTAGAAATATGCATGAATGCAACAACCAAATAATCAAGGCGCAAAGGCCACACACCACAGAGGCAAGGGAGCTCAGCTCTACCAAATACCAGCAAGCAAAGCCACTCAATAACAAACAAGCAGAAGGAGGACCACCTCAACTTCTCATGCACACAGAGCCTATTTCTAAGATGCACCTATCTCAGAAATATCTAAATGAACCCCTAAGTCTAATGCAGCACAACACCACACAAGTCAAACAACACAAAGAGAAGGCTAACCAGCCTGGCAAACTCCTATCCAAAAGCAAGAAACTACCCCTGAGCAGGACCCCTAAACAAAACCCTAATCAAACCCCTGATCTACCTCTGAGCAGAGCCCTATGCAAAACCCTAACCAAAGCCCTATGCAAAAACTTAATCAAATCTCTAAGCAAAGCCCTATGCAAAACCCTAATCAAATCTCTAAGCAAAGCCCTATGCAAAACCCTAATCAATAGAAATCAATCCCAGTCTCCAAGCTTCAAGACAAGCTTACCAAAGAAAGGGAGCTAAGTAGGCAGACTCATAGGGATATAATATAATGCTGAAACAGAAGGTACAGCAGCACAATAAGGATATAATATAATGCTGAAAATAAACTGCAGGGAAATAAAATGCGGGAAAGTAAAGTTAAGGTACAGCAGGTATGTACAAAACCCACAAGATAAACAAACAAGTGCTAGGAATGACTCGCATAAGGGACGTTGGTCCCCAGCAGAGTCGCCAGCTGCTGGGGATGACCCAGACAGCTAGGAAGAAAATCCAAGGCGAGACTCGCATAGGGAACCCTCGCAGTCCCCAGCAGAGTCGCTAGCTAACACTATTGCGAAAATCGGCGCCGGCAAAACAGAAGAGTCGCCACCGTGCGGTATTTATCCCAAAGGAGGGAAAGGAAACACTTAGAGAAAACCTAACGAAAAGAGGGAAAAGGAATGGTCATCGCAACCATGTCATGGATTCGGGAGTCGGTTACGCAAGGGGAAGGTATTAGCACCCCTCACGTCCATCGTACTCGATGGGATCCACGCTTAATTGTTTATCTTGAAGGGTTGATTAATACTATCTAGCTAAAGGCTTAAGGACAAAAGAAAAGAAAAGTGACTCGGCAAAGTATCGCGCTTTATGCCTACGTATTCCCGTCGGGAACGAGAAATCATAGTCAACGTAGTTCGCCTAACCACGGGTAAAAGGGGGGAAGGTTGCTTGCCGAGATATCGCATCTCGTGCCTACGTACTTTCATCTGGTATGAAAGATCAGAGAAAACGTAGTTTGGGCTAACTAGACCACAGGTTTGGTTCAAGTTGTTTTTAACCCGAGTAGGGTTAACAATCGGTTCTAGCAGTTTGGTGTATGCAGCTCGACCATTGGAGACTTAGGCGTTACCGTTTGCGGGAGAACCGAGAGTTAACGAAACTCTCATTACGAAAAATGGGTTCTAAAGTTAAAGGTCCCAAAGGAAAAAAAAGGATTTGAATGTTTGTTTTTATGTCTTTTATGGAGAAATGTTTTGATTAATGTTTTGGAATGTACATTGTATTGAAGTCTCAAACTCAGGATCGAATGCGTCGCATATCGTCCTAAGGACGTATACTAAACACTCTAGACAGTTGAGAGGTGGCCCCCCAACCATCACTTCCCATGCTTAAGGCTCACAACACAATATTCACTAGCCTTATTAAGTGTGTTAATGGGTTTT
The DNA here is from genome assembly GCA_963859935.3 of Lathyrus sativus. Classification (NCBI taxonomy): domain Eukaryota; kingdom Viridiplantae; phylum Streptophyta; class Magnoliopsida; order Fabales; family Fabaceae; genus Lathyrus; species Lathyrus sativus. The sequence continues at coordinate 346,480,097 of OZ012736.1, forward strand.
GAAGAAAAGAAGAGAAACGGACCTCTAAGGGAAACTACACAGCCCTAAATGTTATCATGCAATGTTCGTCTTATGGTTAAAGTTGCAAAGGGGAAGACTACCCTAATGTTGTCATACATGGTTGCAAAGCCTAATGTCTATCACATTCTATCTTCAACAAGAAATAATGGAGCTCCTAAGGGAAAGGCAAAGGAAGCAACAGAAAATAGATGAAGTAACAGCATACAGGAAATGCGGATTCATAACAGTAAACATGGAATGCAAGCGAGGGAGGCAGATCATCTTAACCTCAAGCCCATAATGAATGGAAGGTGGCCTATTCTGAACATGCAATCTTGGCCACAAGTGAATATAAAGAGATACAAGGCAACAGAAACCTATGAATGACGTACATGAACCACGATTTGGAATCATAACACATTATCATGGAAATATGGAACCTAATGGGCAATTCATGTATGATAAAACCAGCCAATAAATGATCTACAAGTCCTATACAATGTCTACAACAATCCATAGGAACCCTAGCGTTCACCACACAAACAAATCGAGGCCGTTGGAGCCAAAATGAAACCAAAGTCCGTTCGAATGTCCAAATTACAAGTCCCAATACAAAAATACAAGAAAAATAGCAAAAGGTGCTAAAAAAAATTCAAATAAAAATCTCCAATGCCCTACATGAAGTCATAAACCAGGGGTGAGAGATACAACAAAATATCCAAATAAAAATGGTCAAATAAGATGAAAACATTGCGAGATATCTCATGTATACCAAAGGAAAAGTTAAAATGGAGCATGTTAAAGAAAGCATCCAAAACCAATTAAAATGGTACAATAAAACTCCCACAAAAATATATCACAATACGTCAACAGGTGTATGAGATCCCTGCAAAAGGTTAGGCCTTGAAATGACATATTGATGGGTCAAAGAAAATTCACAAGATCATGACTCGATTAGGATATTTTTATGACCACTTAAATGTAAAAAATTCTAATAAAATGTCAGAATGAGATAAAATCGTGATTCCAATTTTATTAAATTCTAAACATCTTAAAGATTCAGCACAAAAAAATAGGGATCAAAAATACTAAGTATGCTATTTTTTATGATTATTGGAAGTCAACATGAAAAAATAGGAAAAATAAAAGAACACATAAGAACATGAATATATGAAGGAAAATGAAAATAAAGTGAGATAAAATCAGAAATGTGCAGGCCAGGATTCAAACTGGGGTAATGGGGGTTGGTTGGGCTGAGGTGGCGCGCCACCTCAATTAATGAGGTGTGATGTGGAAGCTCGCGTGGCTTAATGAGGTACGTTGGATGTGGAGAACAAGTCAAGCATCTTGGACCGATCGGACGGCGCAGGGGTCTTCTTCCCCGTTTGAAATTTTTCCTTCAGCCGTGAACAGTAGTAACACCGACGGTGAAGGGAGCCATGGCCGGAATTCTTCAAGTGACCCTATCTCCCTCGTTTCTCAACCAAATCCAATAATTTTTAGATGAAACTTGTATGAAATTTTACCAGGAATTCAAATATGCCCTTATTTTCCTCTGAAACCCCCTCTAACTCAAAAACCGTATTTGAATCTCAAACTTTCAAGAACACAAAAATGTCATAAAAATGGATCTTTCTTTACCAGAAACGATGTACTACTCCAGGGTGATGCAATACTATAAAAATGGCATGGAAAAGACTCATAATTAGGGAGAAAACTTAAATTTCCATTACCTCCAAATTTGACTTCCTAGAGCTTCACACAACCACTAAACCTTCAAGAAAATTGTATGAACACGTTCTAAAATTGTTGGTGGAGATGTTTGAATCGAAGAACAGCCTTGAATTGTAGTGGAACTTGAAAATCAAATTTGAGTTTTTCACCACTTTTTCATGTTGCTACAATGCTATTCTTGCTCCAATTCTCTCCAAAAAGATGATGAACAATGTATATAATTGTTGTGTGATTGATTGGTAATGAGAAAATGAATGAAAAGTGGGAGAATCCAAGGATTGAAAATTCAATTTTTTCAAATATGTGAAGTGTGAAAAATGGTGAAGAATGTGAGAAAAATGATCATGGAAGAACCTTTTGCCTTGGCTTGAAATGTTTATATATGTTGCATTGTAAGAATGATCAATGGTCCAAAATTAGCCCTTGTTTCAATCTTAAGGGCTTAGATTCAAAGTGTTGCTTAAGAATGAAGAAAGCTTGAAATAGGCCATGATAAAAGCTTCAAATGAAAAATGTAAAAGTGACATTGTTCTTAAAATGAGATTTCCACTCAAAATAAGTACAAATATGGACTTGTTTGATTAGATTTTGACAAAATACCAAACTAGGCCTTTTCACATGTTTTCACCAAAATCACTTTCATCAATCTTCAACCATGAGCTAGCCCATTAAAACCTTGAGGTTTAGTTGACCAAATGACGCCATTCAGAGCAACTTTCATGTTGGAAAAAAAGTCCATTTGAGTTATGCAAAGTATTGAACTTGACCTGTAATTTTATGACCTGTAATCATAGTTTCCCAACTCATTGATAATCTTCAGTTGGCCTCTAAGTCAAGGGATGAACCCCACACAAGCATCTGAACTTCTCAAGGGCATGAACCACTTCCTGGTGAATTTAGTGTTTCCTCAAGCTCGAATAAAACCTCTAGATAGGCCTCTCTTGATGTATATCACACTTGATCCCCTGCATAAATGCTAATGCAATGTTATGATAATGCTATGATGATGTTATGCTAATGCAAAAACAAGAATAAAAAGGTTGGGCAAATTTTGGGGTGCAACAGCTGCCCATCCTACTTCTGAAGAACCCAATCACAAGTATCCTCCTCCCACTGCTGAAGAACTTAGGTGAATCAGCAACAGGGAAGGCACGGCTTACGTGGAAAAATCAAATAGGAAAATTATCGATGATATACTCAAAAAAGGGCTGCCAATTCGGGGTATCACCATTCCCCTGGCTCGCAGGGATCCTCCTCACAATTCTGATATGCCAGAGGACGATCTTGATGACATCAATAAGGACATCTCACTGTCAGATTCAGATGACAGTGATTCCAGCTCTTCTGAGGAAGATGATTAATATGGGCTGATAGAATGCTGTGGGGCTCAGTCTGCTGGTTGCTGAGCTAATGTCATGTGCTATTGGTTTGAGTATTTCATTGTTTTTGTGACAGCAAGAATTGTGTTTGCGATGCTTTCTATGAGCAGTTTGTATAATTAGCCCCTAACAGTTGTAATGTTACAATGCTAAGTTCTTAGTTGGATCTTAATTTGTGGCTAAAAGGGGGAGAAAGTGTTATATCATGACATCAGGTGATAAAGTACAACTATGGATAGCTTGAAACCTGCAGGTGCAACCACAGGTGCAGCTGATGAGATGTGTGATAACAGTTGTCTAGTGTTGTTAGTAATGTGCTATATGTGTGAATTCCTATGGTGTATAGGAATGTATGTTAGAACTGAATGGCTGATTGTGTTTGTTGCTAACCCTGTGTGACCTAGAAGGTGTTTAGGAGTTATTGATCGATGGTTTTTACACGTTATTTTACAGTTTATTTCAGTTAATCATTTGTTTTGTCTTGTCGCATTTTAGTTGTTTTTATTACATTTTACGCGTCAATTTGGTATTTTTACTGTTTCTAGGTTCAGGTATACAATAAAGGAGAAGCAGAGCGAAAACTGGGAAAAAATGGCAAGATTTCAGAAGAGTTTTGTTGTGAAATCTTTAGCAGTCTGCACGAAAACGATCATAACTGGAGTTCCAGGAATCCTTTTGAGGCATTCTAAAAACCTCCAAAAATCTAAGAGAGAGAGCTACGACTTTCGTGTTGGAGTCGAAGTCATATTTGAAACAGGGGTGCAACACGGGTGCCCGTGTTGTGTGACACGGCCTGTGTTGCAGGATTTGCTCAGAAAAGGCGATTTTTGGAGAAAAAAACAGTGGCACAACATGGGTGCCCGTGTTGTGTGACACGGCCCGTGTTGTGACACCTGGGACTTGCAAATTTCACGCGAAAAATCTTTCAGGAAGCCAACACGGGCGCCCGTGTTGCCTGACACGGCCCGTGTTGCAGGAAGCGCCTTTTTCCCTATTTTTCTTGTATTTTTGACTCTTGTGATCCCCAAGGGTATTGTGGGTATTTCCATAGTGATTATTTTGAATTGAGACTATTTAATACGTGTTTGGAAAAGAATAAGGATTGAACTTTTGAACGGAAAATAAATTGGACAAGAAAGATTGGAGCGATCAAGGATTTGGGAAACTGAAGGTCCTCATGAGCAGAAGCCATTGAAGATCAAGGCAACCAATTATCTTGTAATGTTTAGTCTTATTGTTGATTTTATTTTTATTATTATGAGTAGCTAAACCCCCCAATGCTAGGGGGTGTCCCTGAATTGACTCTGTAATAACCTTGTTTCCTTTGAATAATGGATTTCACTACTTTCTAATCATCGTTGTTATTGTATAATTTTCTTATGGCTTTTCTTATTTGACAAATAAGGATTTGTTTTACGGTTAACCTTAGGTTTGGAAAAACGATCGTTAACGTGTTTATACGATAATACTATAGTAGATATTGCCTAGGAATGGGGATACCCTATAGTAACCGTAATGTTCTAGATAAAATATATTGCTTGGGATTGTTCCTATACCGCCAAGGAATTGGGGCATAGGAAGAATACCAAAGGGTTTTCTACTAAGGAATTAGAGTCAACTAATCTTTAAAACCGGTAACGATTGAGTTGAACAGTGATTTCTGAAAAATAAGGATTAAGGTTATTACAAGGTTTTTTCATACACCCTACACTAGCATGCTTCTCATAACTGTCTAAAACCTTTATTTTACTGCTTTTGCCTTTTGGCCTTTAAAATTGTAAGAAACAAACCAAAACCCCGATGACTTTTTGTTCAATTGTATTATTTTAGAACTTGTGTTCATACGCAGTCCGCGAGATCGATATTCGGGGAATTTCCCCTTATTACTACATCGGTACAATTAGTACACTTGTTAATTTACCGATCAATTATGTATGTGTCTGTAGGATAGTAACAGAGTGTGTTGTGCATCTCTTCAGGGGGAGTAGCACAGAAGTGTGTGACTTCAGGATGTCATCCTGAATGTCATGACATCTAGAGCAGACTGAATGAATATGTGTGACTGCAAGTCTGTTTGCAGGTTGTGTGCTCAGCTGAGAGGATATGCATAAAATGCATCAATTGAGGGGGAGTAACCCAGTGTGCTACTCAGCAAAGTGTGACATCTGTAGTGGTAACTAACAGATGGTTAACAAGGTGAGGTATAACAGTGAGAGCTAACTGTGAGGACTCTGAGAGTGTGTTGAGCTAGTAACTTTCTTGCATGACAGAGCACATGATAAGTCTTCTGCTGTGTGTAAACTCTGATATGTTAACAGGGTGTTTTAGCCAAAAATTTGCCAAAGGGGGAGTTTGTAAGTGCTCTTGATTAGCTACATTTTGTGGCAAAACATTAGAGTTTAATGTATGTCATACTGAATGTTAAGACATACATAATGATGTGTGTGTAGGGTAAGTTAACTATAAGTTAAGCTGAATATCATACAGAATGTCATGACACTGACCGTATGACATCCAACGGGCAAGTTAGTTTTTCTGGTATCTAGAAATCAGGAAACAAATCAGGAGCTCAAGCTGAAAGACAGGAGACATTTGAGAAGCCCTAAAGCGAAACAAATGTTCCTGAAATAATTGGCAAGCGTGCAGATGATTGAAGAATAGGGTTTGTTATGGATAAACCTAATTTATGCACCAAGGCCCAACGGACTGACTGCTGCTATAAATATCAGAAGGAGCAATTCTAGAAGAGCAGCTCTTGACAGAAGAATAAATAGTGCATATTTCAGAGTCCTTATGAGTGAAGAAGGTTGTTCTTCACGTGAGTTTTGTGAGTGAAGAAAGTGTGTTCTTCACGTGTGAATTGAGTCTTAGAAATACTTGTTTACCAAGCAACTGTCTACTGCATTGGTTAGGTAGGTTCTAGGTTGTTATGTCACTAAAAGCTTTTAAGCAAGAGTGTGTAATCCTTGATCAAAGCTGTGAAGCAAGATCAAGGTGTGAGGTTGAAGTGTTTCTTCATCTTTATTATGTAACTATAATTGGATATCACTGTGGTGTGATTGAGGAGGAGTGAGTGGGTATGCTCAGGTCTAGAGTGGCTCTAGGTTGAAGTGTCATTGGGTAGAGATTAAGTGATAAGTGCAAACTGGTTGTTTGATTTTGAATTGATTCTGCTAATAGTGAATTTCCTCCCTGGCTTGGTAGCCCCCAGATGTAGGTGTTGTTGACACTAAACTAGGTGAACAATTGATGTGTTATTTACTGCTTTTACTTACAGGTTAATTAGTTAGTACAGTAGTCAATGTCACAGTGGATGTTATAACTTTGGTAGTAACATCCATCGTGTGCTTGCCAAAATTTCACTCTTAGTTTCATCGACAAGCTCGCTTAATAAATTCATGATTTATGTAAGCTTATATTTTGGGATTCTCGACTGGGCGTGACATATTTCGCCTTTTTGTGTGCAACTTGTCATCTTTTAATCTTTTGTGTGATAACTCGATTATTTCCATAGCTCTGGACCGTGATCAACCTCATCCTCCAAATTAAATTTACTGAATCCGCTTGTTGGTTAGCTCACTGAGTCATGAGAAGCAATGGAATGGAATCCATTCCATATATAAAACATTAAATATTTAATAGTTCAATTCCAATTCATCCTAATTCATCATTTTCCATTAATTTGGGCATAGAGCATATCCATTAAATATCACTACTACAAATAACGTTTATAACGTCGTTGCACGTGAGAGAGATGTAACCTCGGCTACCGAGATGGCATAACGAAGGATGACATGAAAAGATGTCACTTAACACCTCGGTTAATGAAAACCCGAGGGGTAAAGTTATACAATCATGGGTTCGAACCCCAACATCTGCATATTTATTATTTACAAAAACAATGTCTCATACCTCTTAGTTTATCCACAAACTGAGAGGTAAGATAAATTATCATTTTTTAAAATAAAACTAGTTACATTGTTTACACATAATATTAATAAAATAATTTGCTTACAAACTACAATGTTTACCTAGAATATTACATTGTTTACACAAAATATTAAAATAAAAATTAATTAGTCCATGAAGATCATATGCTAGATCTTCAAATTCTTGATATTTGAGCAAGATCAAATATTGGGTGCGACTATATTCTCAATGGCTTCACCTCGCATGGATTTGTTTTTCCTATAAAACAAAATAAAAAAGGTTGATAAAAAAAGTTTAGATGAATAAATAATTTTTGCTCAAAAGAAATAGTTAAGAACACAAACCTTAAACCTAAATAATTTTCTGTTCTTGCATCCATCTTAGTGATTTTTCATGGCAAATGATCTTGCAAACCCAAAGAGGTGGATGTAGAAATGTTTCAAGCGCTTCATGATGCTTCACTTGCTTCTTCATATTCAGAAATATGCTTTTATAATGAAAGTTTTTTATGTTTCATGCGGATCACTATTGATAGTGTCTTGAGCATTAATATCTCATGAAATAAACGACATATATTTGATCAAAAAAATCACTAATGATTTTTTATGTTTAATTTAGTTAAAATACATTAACCCTCGTTTTAATAGAAAACCGAGGTAAATAACCTATGACTTTTTTTACAAATAAAAATTATAATAAAAAAGAAAGGTTTCTGGATTCCCTCAATTATATGAAAAAGCCGAGGTAACATGTTGTTTTTAAATTTAAAAAAATTGTAATGATCATCGTGCCTTGGAGTCAATCACTAGAATAGTAATGATTATCCCTATTCAAAATGTAATGTATCTTTTGGATTTTCAAGGAGGCATTTGAGCTTCTCTGATTGTTTCATTTTCTCTTTTTCAATTTATTTATACACTGTTCAAGTCTCATTTAATTTTCATCTCTTTGTTTCTTCAAATAAGTTTAAAAGTCTTTTCTTTTTATTCAAAAAATGTCTACAAAAACTTTTAAGAAGATGCAAATCTTTTGTTCGTTATTAATGAAATGTTTGTTGATTTTGAAGAGTTGAAAGACCAAGATTTTGATCAAATGAAAACTATTTACAAAATAGGTTGAAAGGTTACTTTGACATGCTTCATGGACCCATCTACACTAATCTTGTAACGGAATTCTGGTTAAATGTCTCTGTTAGGCAATCTAGTGGGGATGTTAAGTCAATACAGTCCAATGTATATGGTTTTTCTATCACCATTACTCCATCACTTATTGTCTTTCCAAACCACCTTCTACTAATTTATGCCAACTACAGTAACCTCACCAGTCATGTTACTCTCATCCCAATTGCAAAAGTTTTGCATCAACTTCTAGTGTCAAGTCTCCGTCCAAGAGAGAAACAATTAGAAAGACTTACTTCATATGACAAACATTTTTTGTACTTCCTTATCCGCAATGTCAAAGTTAATCATCGTCATACTATTTTTAAATTCTTAATAGAAATGGTTGTGACCTCTCGCGAGGAAATAACTAAAAAGAGCAAGAGTAAAAGGTGAAGTTGAGTTGACTCAGAAGTTTGAATATGTAAAATAATTATCTATTGTCCTGTTTTTTTGTTATTTGTTGTCTTGTTTCTCTGATTATCAATGAAAATTTTCCTTTCCTTTTCAATGTGTATTATTGCGTAATCTTTTTTATTGATAACAAATTTGTGTTTTACTAATTAATTTGAGAAAAATTTAACAAAGAAAAAATGGAATCTATAAAAGCACCAAAATGAGATATACTAATTAAACCATTGGAAAAAAAACATAAATATGTTGTAACCTAGATTCAAAGCGTCCATAATATTTATATTCCCTTGGTTTTTTCAAAAGACCGCAGTAATAGATTATACTAAAAATACAATAGTGTTCCTTATAGATATTTTCTCCTAGTTTTATGAATAACTGAGGTAAAAGGTTGTTATCATGATGCTACCAGAAACTATAATCTCGGTTTTTAGTATTTTGAAGTGAAAGTTTCATCATAAAAGTTTTATTTGTAGTAGCGTGTCCATGATTCGATCAAATAGATTAAATAGTGAACTCATAACTTATTCGTGGCGATGGTAGTGAAATAAATAAATTATTTCATAATAGATGGTTAGTGGCAGGCTAGAATAAATTGCCAGACAACTAGCTAGTGTGAGACATAAACAGACAAGTAAAATAGAAGATATTCATACAAATGGCATAATTATAAGAGGGAAAGCCCCAAGTGTATGCCAAGAGTAAGAAGAGAAACTGAGCTAGTGATAAAATACAAACTATACTATTGACTCTTCGTATGTTATAGTGTTTCCATCTCCTTCAGTATTTATTTGACACCACAATTACTAATTCTTAGACTTTATCTCATCGAGATAAGGATCCATATACTTCACCAAGTCTTTCCTTAATTTTCACTTTAAAATCCTTATTCTTTTTAAAAACCTTGACTATCTATCTCTCCATATGTATTAACTTTTTTTCTATTTTCCTTTTTACTTAATATCAATATTATCAATGGTAGATTGTGAAAGGACAAGAAACTCTGTATAAACATGCCATTACCATTGGGTCCTATGGCACCACCATGGCAGGCATCCCTTCACAAATCGCCTATGGTAGTTGTCAAAAAACTGCCACATCATTTGACCATTTTACAACACTGCCTAAAAGTTATCAACCAATTGTTTTGAAATATTAGGTCGAGTAGCTTCATATTGTGAGCATAATGCTTTTACTAGGAATGCATGACTGCTACAAACAGATGATTGCTTCAATAGAAAATGAAATTAAAACATGATTTTAGCTTATGAAGGGAAGAGTGGTCTACTTTTCAACACAGAACTAAGTATCAGTAAGAAAAATACATATACCTCAAGGAATAATAAGTCCTCATTGAGAGAATTTCCTCATGTCAACCAGATCACTAAACCAAAGCAAACAAACACTTCTTCCATTTCGAATATCCAAATTTGCATAAATCGTACACAAGCAATTTTTCAAACATGACTTCTGACATTTTACAAGACTCATGGTCTTGTTGTACCATAATGAAGAAGTTGTTAGAATACAGATTGGTGTTTAATATATCTCATTGTTTTGATGATAACATAAATGAAATTTTTCATAAAGGAAATATATACTCTAATTGTGTTTAAGTAATTTTGTTTCAGATCTTAAATTATATATTCATCTGAAAGCAAAAATTACATTTGCAAGTGAAAAGAACGTTAAGACTCTGAGCGTCAGAAGCAACAATTCAGAAGACTCTGAGCGCTGCTTGAAGAGACTCTGATCTGCTACAAATGACTCTTAGTGAAAATAAAAAGAATTTGAGTAAGGAGCATACAACATTGTCTCAGAAGACTCTGGAAGTACTTCACGCTGCAAGTACAGAGGCTCTGATATTCAACTCTGCGCTGATTGTAACATTCACGCTTTAAGCACTATTGCTGCAAGACTCTGATCTGAAGAACAAGGAACTACATCAGAGGATCTGATTTAGTTTATTCAGTTGAAAAGATGCCATCTCAAAGAAAAGATTTGTTGCTAATCTCAACGTCTGCTCCAACGACACTATTCCTCATTTATGCATGACACAAGAATTCAGACACAAAGCACATGTCTGAACATTCCTCTTCCTGGAAAGGAAAAGTCAATAGAGGACAAAAGGCAACAGAGGCAGCAGAACGTACAGCAATACACAGTCTTTGAGAAAAGGACTTGAAGTAGTATTTAAAGTAGCTTCAGCATCTTTCCAACGTTGACGAATCATTTGAAAGAAAACCAACTTACAAGCTCTCATTCAAATATTCTTCAAAGCTTAACAGTTTTCATATTTGTTCTTAATCTTTGTGTAAACATCATTGTTGTGATATAGCTTGTTAGAAGCAAATCATTAAACACAAATTGTTAGTTTATCTTTGTAAAAGATTTCTTTGAGAAGACCAAGTTGTGGTCAGATTTTCTTGAGAAGACTAAGACAGTTTGTCTTAGTGGTTTACAATGTAATCAAGTTTGATATAGTGGATTAAGTCCTTGTTGAGAAAGGCAAATCACCTGGGTAGGGTGGACTGGATTAGTTTGAGTTCAAACGAACCAGAATAAAAATATATGTGTTATTTATTATCTACCAAAGTTTTTTAAAACCCTTATTCAACCCCCCCCCCCCTTCTAAGTGTTTTTCTCACCTTCAGTTGGCATCAGAGCTCCTGTTCTGAAAGTGCTCTCACTTAACCGTGACAGAAAAGATCCAGTTGAGAAAAACTCCTAATATCTTGTTCTTTATTCATCATGGCTGCTGAAGCTTCTACTTCAACTTCATACAACAACAGATACGATGATAAAGATAGAATCAGCACCAAACCTCCCATGTTTGATGGTGAGAAGTTTGACTACTGGAAAGATATAATAGAAAGCTTCTTTCTAGGCTATGATGTTGATTTGTGGGATTTGGTAACTGATGGTTACATTCATCCTACCAATGATGAAGGAAAAAGGTTGACAGAAAATCTATGTCTGATCAACAGAAGAAGGAGTTTAGAAACCACCACAAAGCAAGAACCATCCTGTTAAATGCAATATCTCATACTGAGTATGAGAAAATAACAAACAGAGATACTGCATTTGATATGTTTGAGTCTCTCAAAATGACGCATGAAGGGAACTCACAAGTAAAGGAGACAAAGGCTCTAGCCCTCATTCAGAAGTATGAAGCCTTCAAAATGGAGGAGTCTGAATCTGTAGAAACTATGTTCTCAAGATTTCAGATCCTAACTGCTGGGTTGAAGGTTCTGGATAAAGGCTACTCTACTTCTGACCATGTCAAGAAGATCACCAGAAGTCTTCCAACAAGATGGAGACCCATGGTGACAGCTCTGAAGCTCGCGAAGGATCTGAACAAGATCACTCTGGAGGAATTGATCAGTTCCTTAAAAAGTCACGAGATTGAGCTGAAGGAAGACGAGCCTCAGAAGAAAGGTAAGCCAGTTGCTATAAAATCTAACAAATCTGCTAAAGCGTTGCAGGTTATTGAAGAAAATTTTGAAGAATCTTCAGAAGAAGAAGATGAACTGTCCCTGCTATCCAAGAGGATTAATCAACTCTGGAAGCACAAACAAAGGAAGTTCAGAAACTTCAAAAGATCTGATCAGCGTGGTGATTCTTCTGGACATAAAAAATCTGGAAAGAAAGATATAGTGTGTTATGAGTGAAAGGAGCCTGGCCACTATAAGAATGAATGTCCCAAACTTTTGAAAGAGAAACCCAGAAGGAAGTTTGAAAAGAAGAAGAAAGTCTTAATGGCCACGTAGGATGATTCAGATGCTTCTGAATCTTCATCAGAATATGAAGATGAGTGTGCTAATGTAGCACTAATGGCTGACATGGAGGACCACGAAGAAGCTGCTGGATCAGAATCAGAATCAGATTCTAAGGAGGTATTTTCTGAACTCACTAGAGCAGAACTTTCTGAAATTTTATCAGAAATTCTGGAAATTTACAGCAAAATCAAACTCAAATACAAGAAGCTTCAAAGCTATATGGCATCTGAGAATGATCAGGTGAGGTCTGAGGTTGCTGAGCTTAAAGCAGAAAAACTTAAAATAAAAAATGATTTAGAAAAAGCTCAGAAATCTGACTCAGAACCTATATCATGCTCTAAAAATATTTTAGAAGAGTATGACTATAGCTTTCAGAAGTTTCTGGCTAGAGGCCTAGATAGAAGCAAGATGTCTTCAATGATCTATGGCGTAAGCAAAAACAACAGAAAGGGTATTGGATATGAATTACCTTCTGGGAAGGATTTAAATCCAAAACCTGTTGATAAAATGATCATAAAGTATTCTCCTCGATATACTCATTTCAAATTTGGTCATTTAAATGATATTAAACACACACGTTATGATCTGAACAAACCTGTGTTTAATAAATCAAAACCTCAGAAGAACAAGGATGCTTATAAGGGAAAGAAATTCAGAAATAATTTCAAACCTACTAACCCCAGAGGACCCAAGAAAATATGGGTACCTAAGGACAAAATTATTTTTGTTGCAGACATCCTTAGCAGCAAAGTTGAAACACCAGTCTTGGTACCTGGACTCTGGCTGCTCGCGACATATGACGGGAAGAAGGTTTATGTTCCAAAGCCTAGAGCTTAGATCTGGAGGTGATGTGAAGTTTGGAGGGAACCAGAAGGGCAAGATAATAGGCTCTGGAACTATAGGTAATGGTAACCTCCCTTCCATTTCTAATGTTTTACTTGTTGAAGGATTAACACATAATCTATTGTCCATAAGTCAATTAAGTGACAATGGTTATGATATAATCTTCAATCAAAAATGTTGTAAAGCTATCAGTCAAAAGGATGACTCAATCCTCTTTAATGGAAAAAGGAAGAACAACATTTATAAAATCAATCTTTCAGAACTTAAGGTTCAGAATGTAAAATGCCTTCTATCTGTTAACAAAGAGCAATGGGTCTGGCACAGAAGATTGGGGCATATTAGTATGAGGCGCATATCTCAAATTAATAAACTCAATCTGGTCAGAGGACTTCCTCAGTTGAAGTTCAACTCAGATGCTTTTTGTGAAGCGTGTCAGTAAGGAAAATCTTCAAAATCTTCTTTCAAAACAAAAAAATGTTGTTTCAACCTCAAGACCATTAGAGTTACTTCATATTGATCTGTTTGGACCAGTGAAAACTGCATCCATCAGAGGCAAGAAGTATGGATTAGTCATTGTTGATGACTACAACAGATGGACATGGGTAAAATTCCTGAGACACAAGGATGAGTCTCATTCTGAATTCATTGACTTCTGCAAACAAGTCCAGAACAAAAAAGAATTTAAAATTGTTAAAGTCAGAAGTGATCATGGTGGTGAATTTGAAAAAAAATATTTTGAAAAATATTTTAAAGAAAATGGCATTGCACATGATTTCTCCTGCCCTAGAACTCCTCAACAGAATGGAGTTGTAGAGAGAAAAAATCGAACATTGCAAGAAATGGCCAGAACCATGATCAACGAGACTAATCTGGAAAAACATTTTTGGGCAGAAGCAGTGAATACAGCTTGTTATATTCAAAACAGAGTGTCAGTTAGACCTCTTCTAGAGAAGACTCCTTATGAACTATGGAGGAATAGAAAGCCCAACATTTCTTATTTCCATCCTTTTGGATGTGTATGTTTTATGTTGAACACTAAGGAGAATCTGAACAAGTTTGATTCTAAAGCACAGAAGTGTTTCATGCTTGGATATTCTGAACGCTCTAAATGCTACAGAGTATACAATACTGAGACACAGATTGTAGAGGAATCAATTCATGTCAGATTTGATGATAAGCTTGGAAATCAAAAGCCAAAGCAACTTAAAATTTCTGCAGATAGAGAAGTCCTTCTCACAGACTCTGAAGAATCAGAGGCAGATAAAGCTCAAGAAGAAGCACCAGACGCAACGCCAAATGCTACTCCCTTGGCTGCTCAGATGGATAGCTTGACAATTTCTGAAGGACCAAATGTTAAAGGATCATCCAGAATCAAAGCCTCTCATCCAGAGGATATGATTATTGGAAAGAAGGATGACCCTATCAGAACAAAGTCATTTCTCAGATCTTCTGGAACGTCACTGTTTGGGTTGATGTCTATTATTGAACCAAATTCTATGGATGAGGCTCTAAACGATAATGATTGGATACTTGCTATGCAAGAAGAGCTAAATCAATTCACCAGAAATGACGTCTGGGATCTGGTTCCAAGACCACAAGGTTTCAACATCATTGGAACTAAATGGGTCTTCAGAAACAAGTTGAATGAGCAAGGAGAAGTGCTCAGAAACAAGGCTAGGCTGGTGGCTCAAGGATACAGTCAGCAAGAAGGTATAGATTACACAGAGACATATGCTCCTGTGGCAAGGTTAGAATCTATTCGCTTGCTTATTTCTTTTGCTGCACAAAATAACATCAATTTGTATCAAATTGATGTTAAAAGTGCATTCTTAAATGGTTTTATAGAAGAGGAAGTGTATGTTCATCAACCTCCTAGTTTTGAAAATGAAAAAAATTCCAGAACATGTTTTCAAACTTAAGAAATCACTCTATGGCTTAAAACAAGCTCCTAGAGCTTGGTATGAGAGGCTGAGTAATTTCCTTCTGGAAAATAACTTTATCAGAGGAAAAGTGGACACTACTCTCTTTCATAAATCCATTAAGAAAGACATTTTAGTCTGTCAGATTTATGTTGATGATATTATATTTGGAACTACCAATATTACGCTTGGAAAGGAGTTTGCTCAGTCTATGCAGGCAGAATTTGAGATGAGCATGATAGGAGAACTCATATTCTTTTTGGGAATCCAAGTCAATCAAACTCCAGAAGGCACCTACATACATCAGACTAAGTATGTGAAGGAGCTTCTGAAGAAGTTTAATATGACTGAAAACAAGTTGGCCAAAACTCCAATGCATCCTACAATCACTCTTAGAAAGGAAGAGGTAAGTAAGAAGGTAGATCAAAAGCTTTACAGAGGTATGATTGGATCTCTTCTGTATTTGACTGCTTCTAGACCTGATATTCTATTTAGTGTTTGTCTGTGTGCTAGATTCCAATCAGATCCTAGAGAATCTCACTTAACAGTTGTTAAGAGGATTCTGAGGTATCTGAAAGGTACTAATAACGTGGGTTTGTGTTACAGAAAATCTGATGATTATAAATTAGTTAGATTCTGTGATGCTGACTATGCTGGAGACAGAGTATAGCGTAAGAGTACTTCTGGAAGCTGTCAGTTTCTGGGAAGTCATCTGATCTCTTGGTTCAGCAAGAAGCAACCCACAATTGCGCTTTCAACAACAGAAGCAGAATACATTGTTGTTGCTGGTTGTAGCACTCAGATGCTCTGGATGAAGAGTCAACTAGAAGACTATCAGATTCATTAGAGTAACATTTCAATCTTCTGTGATAATACTTCTGCTATATGCTTGTCTAAAAACCCTATTTTACACTATAAGGCAAAGCATATAGAAATAAAACATCATTTCATCAGAGACTATGTTCAGAAGGGAATTATAAGTTTAAACTTTGTTGATACAAACCATCAATGGACTGATATCTTTACAAAACCCCTTGTTGAGGATAGATTTAAATTTATTCTGAAAAATATAAGTATGGATTTCTGTCAAGAATAAAATGTTTATCAGAAGCAAATTTCCTCAGATGGAAAATGTTTTAACTCTGAAGTATTTCATCTATTTATTTATTTATTATTTATTTAATTCTTTTATTATGTGCAAATCTGAACTGAAAAGCCTCAGAGGATCTGAACGTTGGCTAACGTTTCATTTCTCAAAGAGTTTCAGAAGCACATGCAAGCAAACACGTGTCATCTGAATCTGAAACGATTGAGTGTCAAGCACTGAAACGCCGTTCAGAGGTACTGTTTGAATTGATTTTAATTCTCGTTTTCCCCCCACGCGTTGTCAGTATCATTAAATGTTTTTTCTTGTCATGATTATGTTTGATGTGATTTAATGTTTAATTAAATGCTATTTGATGAACGTGTGACTCTTGTGTGCCCTAAATTTCTCTATAAATTCCACACCACTTCACTTCTCACACTTTTCACTCTCGTTCACTCTCATATGCATTTCTGCTTATTGCATTCTTTCATCTTCTCCTCAAAACCCAAATCTCTCTGTAACCCTAAACCCCTTTCTACTTCATCAATGGCAACCTCTTCATCAACCTCTCAACAACTTCAATCAACAATGGCTGCTATCTCTTCTACAAATCTAGGTATTGTTGCTTTCAAAGAACCAGTTAGAACCCTCCTCACACCAGTTGACAAACTTGAAGTTCTGTGTGAATCTATAGTGAACTTTGAATCAATTGCAGAAAATGGGTTTGATCTTCGTCCCATTGTTGATGCTCAAAGTTGGAAAAAAATTCTTTGATAGGCTGATGGGACCAGTTTATACATGTTTGGTGAAAGAATTTTGGATCCATGCAACCACATACCCTAAGTTCATTATCTCTTCTGTTCTGGGTAAGGAAATCATCATAACTGAGGATCTGATCAGGAAGCTTATTGGTTATGAAGAATCTGATGGTGTTACAAATCTGTCAGCTGGGCGTGTTGATATGCAGAAGTTTACAGTGAAGTTTGCTCATCTGGAGAAGCTTCTAACAAAGTGAAAGATTTGAAGCCAAACTACAGGATCTGGGCTAAGATCTTTATGGGATACATCCATCACAGGAAGTCTTCTAACTCTCCTGATTATGTCAACACTGATCATATGTACTTCATGTACTGTCTGAGTCAGAACCAAGCATCAGAAGATGAGGAATTGGATTCCAATGGGAAGACTCATTTCAGACATTTTGACTGAGAATGGGTTGGTTGGACATCTGATAGAAGCTGGAATGCAGGAAGAATTAGCTTCAGTGGTAGGCAAACCTCTGAATGGGAAAAGTCTTTAGAGAATGAAGGTTGTAGAAGAACTCACTTCTGCACTAAAACAGATCAACTCTAAAGAGGTCAGCAAAAGAAGGATACCAGTAGATGATTTTCCTTTGTTCTACGCTAATGAACCAAGGGAAATTATTTTGAAATATATAGCAACGTGTCTAGCAGATGGAACTCCTCTACCAGCACATCTGATTCAGAAAGCAGGCGAACCTGAACCAGATTTTTATGGAGACAGACACAGGAAGAAAAGGAAAGTTTCAGAAGAAGGATCTTCAAAGCCAAAGAGGAAAGCTTCTGGCGAAGCAGCTTCTGTTAAACCAAAGAGGGTCAAGAAGCAAAAAGGTAATCCTCCTGAGGCTAGTTTAGATTCCATCTTAGAAACTGTCAAAGAGGTACTAACATCTGATCCCCCTATCTATGAACCTAAACAACCAGATGCTCCCATTTCATCTGAACCTATCCTTTCTCAACCAACTCCAAAACCTACATCAGCTTTTGTTCCATTCTGTCCCATGCCTTCTGATGTCATTCCATACGTACCAAAGACTGATACTAAACCTTCTACACCATATCCTCGTCCTCTTTTCATCATTCCTTCTTTTTCCATACCCTCCTCATCTGAAACCACCAAAACACCCTCTCTAGAAAACTTTCTAAAAACAAAACCTAGATTGGATGTTAGTACTTTATTTGATGGTTTTAAAAAGGAATTGAATATGTGGCTGTCTACTGTCAAGAAGGAGTGTTTGTCTAGCGTGAATCCAGATGCTTCTAAAGCCACTTGGAACAGATTCATGTCAAGATTTAACTCTGTAACTTCAAATATTCACACCATTTGCTCTGATGATGCAAAGGTGAGATTTGCTGAAGTGATCAGACAAACTCTTCTGAATATGAGTAGATCTCCAGTTCTTCCTCTGGACAATGCACCTGCTGAAGAACCTAAGTCTGAAGATGCTCCTCCAGAAGCGATTGTTGCTGAAGAAACTCTTATGCCAAATCAGTCTGCTCTGATGATTCTGAATCAAGCTTCTGACTCAGTGATTCAAGAGACTGCATCTACTATGGTTATTGAGAATGCGTCTGAATCTACTCCTGCATCTTCTGAAGTCAAGAAAGAGAATCCAGATCTTGAAGAGAAATTTGCTAAGCTTGAAGCCAGCAACACAGAGATCAGATCTTGGATGATCAAGCAAGAACAGACAACAGATGAAATCAAGACGTGGATGGCTAGGCAAGAAGAATATACTTTTGAGATTACAAACCTTTTGAAGATGATAGCCTCTCGCCAACCTTAGTTGTTTTTCTGTTTGTTTGTGCACAATATGTTTGTTCTGATTATGTTTGTTATCCTCTGAATATTTTATTGATCAATGCATCTGTTTGGTTTATGTTTCTATCTGTTTTATCTTATTCGTTTTTCTCTGTTATTCTTTTGTGTCTTAAAAAGTTTTTTCTTTTTGATATGGCAAAAAGGGGGAGAAAATGGAAATTAAAATTATTCAAATAAATAGTTACCATAATGGAATTTAGACATAATAAATTATAACTAACATTGAATTTTAGTCTTTCAGAACTATAACGTTGCATCTGACTTAATTCATAAAAGTTACTCTGAAAGCTCCAAAATCAGATAAATCAGGCTCTGATCCAAATCAGTATTCAAACCAGGCTCTGTTTTTGAAAAGTACAAACCAGGTTCTAATTCTGAAGAAAAATGAATCAGGCTCTGATTCTGAAAAGAATAAACCAGGTTTCAGGATCCAGGCTCTGACTCTGAAAAGTCAAACCAGGCTCTGACTCTGAAAAGTCAAACCAGGCTCTGAATCTGAAAAGGATCCTTAATCAAAAAGGGAAGTATTTATTTTTTTCTTATGGTATACAATTCAGGGGGAGATTCACAATCTCAGGGGGAATTATATTTATTTCTCTTATTATTGAAGAAAATTTCCTATGTTTTTGTCATCATCAAAAAAGGGGAGATTGTTAGAACACAGATTGGTGTTTAATATATCTCATTGTTTTGATGATAACATAAATTAAATTTTGCATAAAGGAAATATATACTCTAATTGTGTTTAAGTAATTTTGTTTCAGATCTTAAATTATATATTCATCTGAAAGCAAAAATTACATCTGCAAGTGAAAAGAACGTTAACACTCTGAGCGTCAGAAGCAATAATTCGGAAGACTCTGAGCGCTGCTTGAAGAGACTCTGATCTGCTACAAATGACTCTGCGTGAAGATAAGAAGAATTTGAGTAAAGAGCGTACAACATTGTCTCAGAAGACTCTAGAAGTACTTCAAGCTGCAAGTACAGAGGCTCTAATATTCAACTCTGCGTTGATTGTAACATTCACGCTTTAAGCACTATTGCTGCAAGACTCTGATCTGAAGAACAAGGAACTACATCAGAGGATCTGATGTTAATTTATTCAGTTGAAAAGATGCCAGCTCAAAGAAAAGATCCGTTGTTAATCCCAACGTCTGCTCCAACGGCACTATTCCTCATTTATGCATGACACAAGAATTCAGACACAAAGCACATGTCTGAACATTCCTCTTCCTGAAAAGGAAAAGTCAATAGAGGACAAAAGGCAACAGAGGCAGCAGAACGTACAACAATGCACAGTCTTTGAGAAAAGGACTTGAAGTAGTATTTAAACTAGCTTCAGCATTTTTCCAACATTGACGAATCATTTGAAAGAAAACCAACTTACAAGCTCTCATTCAAATATTCTTCAAAGCTTAACAGTTTTCATATTTGTTCTTAATCTTTGTGTAAACATCACTGTTGTGATATAGCTTGTTAGAAGCAAATCATTAAACACAAATTGTTAGTTTATCTTTGTAAAAGATTTCCTTGAAAAGACCAAGTTGTGGTCAGATTTTCTTGAGAAGACTAAGACAGTTGTCTTAGTGGTTTACACTGTAATCAAGTTTGATATAGTGGATTAAGTCCTTGTTGAGAAAGGCAAATCACCTAGGTAGGGTGGGCTGAATTAGTTTGAGTTCAAACGAACCAGGATAAAAATATCTGTGTTATTTCTTATCTACCAAAGTTTTTTAAAACCCTCCCCCCCTCCCCCTCTAAGTGTTTTTCTCACCTTCAGAAGTGTTTAGCAATTTCATTTCGTTATACCTCAAGAAGCTGCCTAAATGATTGTTTCCATAAATAGAGTTAAACCTTGGAACACAACCGCTAAACTTATATGAAATTTTCCATTGTTCAAGTAACTTAGGAAGAAACCCTTTGAGGCATTCACATTCAGGAATGTTGCCATCCATATTGCATATAGAATTAGCACCACATATATCATAATTATCACATGATTCCTCAGCCCCGGTTAAGACCGGTGATTAAGCCCTATCCAAGATTCATTGCGTGAAGTGTGGTGGTCGGGGTGATCCTGGACAACCTTCAGAGATCCTACGGCGAGAGAGAAATCGACAAAGGCACAAAATTCTCCGGTACTAATCCAAAAGGGGAAACATCGCTAGAGTTATCACCGAATTTGGTAGTGACGAGTTGAATCAAGGGTAATTTTGTTTACTTCTATCCTTTTACGGGTGAACTTACTACCTTTTAACTATCTGTGTGGCAGCTCTGAAACTACAAAGTCTGTGCTCCATGGTTTCTCATCCAGGGCCTATTGCCAATATTCATTTCTTTCCTATTATCATCAGCAAGGAAAATGCCAAGATCAGCAAAATAAGATTGTGAGTCTAGGCAATATGCATCACATGGATGAATTGGATCAAAATTTGAAACGCACAAAATAACATTACTAATTTAGTATTATTGACTAATCTAAACACAGTAGATAACAATCAACGACAACAACATAAACATTGTGTTTAAAACAACATCAAACTTCATTAAATAGTTAATCCTTGTAATTGAAAGCAAGATCATTGCATAAGCCCGCCTTCTAATTCCCAATCTTACTTCAGATATATCATAGAGTAAAATAAAGTATTATCACAAAGGCTTAACCATTAAGCTCACTGATTCTTTCTTGCGTACTAGCTTACATCCACCAGTCAAATAGAAATATAGAGAAATAGTCTTCCATAATATAGTTCTAGATCTTAGATCTTAATCTAGACATACTCGGTATCACTTGCATGAAATTGAAAGATCAATAAATTATCACGCAATTCTAAATCATGTACCATATCACTTTGTTTTACTAGAGATGACAATCGTTTAGATTTTGGGAAGGTAATAAGTTCTCCCCAATAATCATTAAAACTCTATGGCCCTGTTCTAAACATATATTTTGAGTTTACTAGAATTATAAATTGGAACCTAGAAAGTCAGAACATCAATACTTGTATGGACTAACAGAGTAGATGTATCAATGAATAATAAATCCTGAAGTACAATAATTCTCCATTTATGAATTGAAAAAAAGGAGAAGATAACTTATCGAATGAACTGAGTTTCTGAGTGACAGGGCTGAGCGTGAACATGTGAACTCATCGGGAACAAACATTGAACTCAGCTGTTGGTGATTCAGGAGAATCGTTTGGGCCCGAGTTACCTCACCTCAGTCCAAACTTGCCTAAACCAATTCTCTACTAAATGCTTCCAAATATCGCACAATGTCAATTCACTCTATTTATTGCTCATCAACACTCTCTGCCACCATGTTTAACGATTGTGATATTCTCTTCCGCAATGGTTTGCTTCTCAAAAATCTAGAACCACCTGAATATAAATAGTTTGATTTCTTTCGATAAACATTGTTGCCCGTTACAGATTAGGTCGCCCAATTCAAGAGACACATAGTTTGATTTGCTTCTCTCGCGGCTCTATGACGGCGACAAAAGCAGACATATGTTTTTCCAGGAAAGCTTCGTCTATCTTCTCTAGTACAAAAACCATCATCAGAGCCATTATCAGAGTGACTTCAATGTAAGAAATTTTCAGACCAATTTTCCTTAAATTGCGTTGAACAAAGGCAGTAGGCGTGACTCCAAAACATCTCGGTATTAACTCAAGGACGTCGGCGTGTGATTCATTCTAACAACCTTCATAAAATCAGCATCGTTTTATGTCGATGGTATAACCCCTAATGTATTAAGAGTGAGATCATCAAATAAATGAAACATAGGCTAATTAATTGGTGAAAATAGAAAGGGTTTGCTTTTCGTTTGACTTTGTAAGGTTCAAAAGAATCCCAATTCTCGCATCCTTCTAGGTATTACTGATTTACTTTGCACGAGATCTCACATCCTCATCCACGTTCTGTTCATGGTGTGACAATAATAATACTTGTTTTCTTCGATTCGATGTGGTAAGATTGGGGCTTCCAGGTTGCCACAATCATCATCGTCGTCATCGCATCAATTTGACTGCAACGTCGTCATCTCCCTTTGAAAGTATTGCGAAAAAGAAGGTGCGGGTCGACTAAATATATATCCAAACATGAATGATGAATCATTCATTGATGTTCTTCGGTTTGTCTCCTTTAGAAAGATCAACAAATTCTCCATATCATCATCATCGTGCTTATGCAGGGTAGATGATGTCTTTGTGCGGTATGGGAAAGTTTTGCTGAGGCCTATAGGGGACGCCAAATGTTTCATATAAACATTTTTTTCAATAATTTCTCAGAATCGAGTCGGCTAACACCACAAACGCAATGAGAATCAGATATTTGGAGTTGTTTTCAGAAAATAGAGATGGCCACCATTTTTGTGATATTCCAACTTCTTCCCTGCATTCCTCCTTTTTGTGTTATTTTTCCACGTTTGGTATAACGCTTTAAGAGCGAAAATAGATGGGGCCGAGCTATGCTTTGTTAAATTTGAATCTGCTAGAAAAATTTAAAGTCTAAGACTGCCCTATAGTCTATCATAAAATTTTTAGGTCTAAGTCTGACATTTTTTAAGGTCTGATTGGTCTACTAGCCTATTTAAAAGACTACTTCATTTGAATATTTGTAAATAAGAAATTCAACTAATATTAAATAGACTAACAAATTAAGATATCATTGAGACTAAAAGTTTGTTTTCATTGTCTTATTCAAGTTTACCTATTAGTATAAGTTTGGTGATACTATTTGTTGGAGAGAACTTATGGAAAAAACCTTATCACAACAACTTATGACATTGTTTATAATATTTTTTCGACTTATTTTCATAAGTTGTTCAAAATAACTAAGATTTATTTTCGCAATTTAATTCAAACTACAAAATACAATATAATAATAATAAATTTATTGATTTTTTTATAAATAGACCGACCTAATAGGCTTAAAAGACTTTTCTAACGGCATGTGGCCTAACCTCTTTAGCTAAATGGACTTATAAAAAAAGTTAGGCTTTTTCTATTTAAGAAAAAGTCTGGCCTAGCATGGACCTATGTAGGCTAGGTCGTAGGCCCCTGTTAGTTGGTCTGTCTTATTTCTACCCCTACCCCTTCAGGATACTGACGAAGTGTGGTTTAATAGGTTTTAGTAACCATTAACAATTCGTAACTGCTTCAACCCCTTAACCCTTATGTAACGGTTTCAGTCATTGATTGTTCCAAGGACATTATAACATTATAACGGCTCCGACCTGGATAATCCTTTCAAATCCCGATGAATTGAGTTTGAGATGTGCATGGAATTCGTTACCTGGCATCATAAAATTAGGGTGTTACATAACACATATTTAATCATTAAATATGATAGTAATTTGTATTTATTGAGAGAATAGGTTGTAAATAAAATAACATTTAAAATTTAAGTTAAATAGTAGTTAATGGGCCATTAGTCTTGTAAAATGGATGTGCCCATGAAATAATATATTTATGATGCATTTGTTATAGTAGTAGCCACTGGTTGCAAAGGGCAATATCCACATAAAGATAACATTTATAAAGGTCCCCAAAAGCAACCCTAAGTCTCACACAGTAAGCCAATATGACCACCAGAGGTAAAATGGGTGAAGGACGATCAGAGTCCAATGTTGAGAGAACGAAGAAGCTTCCGGAGAAAATTGGAGAGAAGATGAAACGGTATAACAATATAAAGTTAGTGTCTGAATTTAGTTTTTATTTTTGACCCATATTATGAAAAATGAAATTGATGTTGCATAGATGTTATTTGTTGTTGCAGACGATTGAAACATGTAGTAGGTATCCCAGGAAATGGAGAGAAGGAGTTTTTACCAACGAAAAAAATGTTAAACAGAATTGAACAAATCTTTGGGTAAAACAAAACCTATTTGAAACTATTGTTGCGTCTGTTTTATATATATATATATATATATATATATATATATATATATATATATATATATATATATATATATATATATATATATATATATATATATATATATATATATATATATATATATATATATATATATATATATATATATATATATATATATATATATATATATATATATATATATATATATATATATATATATATATATATATATATATATATATATATATATATATATATATATATATATATATATATATATATATATATATATATATATATATATATATATATATATATATATATATATATATATATATATATATATATATATATATATATATATATATATATATATATATATATATATATATATATATTGTGTGATTAGTTTATGCTTATTCATAGGATATGTTGTGTAATGCAGGTCGTCATCTAGGAAGTCTCGCATTTCAATATCTTCTGACAGTAGCAGGTAATGGAAATTGGATTAAATTGTCCATAGCCGTTTGTGAATGATTGTGTATAGTGTTGTAAGTGGAGTTTGTTTTATGATTCTCTACGAAAATGCATTGCATGTGCAAGTACAATTGAATTTCAAAAAGTATGATGTTTAGGTTTTGAAATGAGATTTTAAGAAGTATAATGTTTAGCTGTTGAAAATGGCTCTGTAGACTACGCTCTTAAGATTTGAATGTAATATGAATTAAGTCATGACATTGATAGTAATGATCAATATGTAATGTTTCTATGTGTCAGTTCCGATGAGGATAAAGTCTAAAACATTGAATGGAAATGGGAGAAGGAAATTAATTTTGGTTATATCAGTAGCAGAAATATGTTTGTATGTTTATGAATTCATTCAGATATTTAAACATGTTGTTTTCTTTTTATAACACTGATTAGTTATTGACGTGAGTTTTTATTATGTTTGAATTAGCACATTCCTAGGGAAGTTACAGTGAAGTGTTTGCAATGGAATCAAAAGTCTATTATGTTGGTCGATGCTGAAAACGGCAGCACATACGACATCAAAATCCGTACAGCTGGGCGAAATGGTAAGTATATTTGGAAGTAAAAATTCATAGGGAAGGGCTTGTATGATTATGCCAAAAAAAAGAAGATTCGTAGACAGGATGTACTTGGTTTTAAAAACTCGTATCCGGCGGAAAAGGTGTACGTGTCTTTAGTTAGGCATAGTGGCATGGCAAGTAATGTTTGAAAAGCTTGTGATGCAACCCACAAGGAATTTTGAATGATTTAGATATTTTCAATGTTTATGTTAGTAAGTTATGCATTTTGGTTAAGTATGTGTTATGAGAAAAAAGTATTATAAGTTGTGACTTATTTATTATTGCAAAAATGGATGAAATGTTGTGTAGTGTTTAGAAGTGAAATAATTATTTTAAGAGGTTAAATGTTGTTGTTTGCTCGGCAGCCGTAATATCAAGACTTTATTTATAATTTTTTGCTATCATGATTTACAATGGGATAGTGTAATGCAATAATGTGTATGTTGATGTTGTTAATGAGAGGAAGAAATTTGAAATAGTGACTTACATAAAATAAAGAAGTTATATTATATATGTGTAAATAGAAGTAAATAAATTAAAAATTAGTGGAATGTGTACAAAGGCACACAGTTGTATGTAAATAAGAAAAAAAATCTAAGTAAAATTAAAATAAAGATTGTGAAGTGTAAAGTAAGATAATAAAAACAATATGAGAAATTATAATGTGGATAATTAAAATTGAGACAGAGTAAAAAAAAGTTAAAAGTGATTAAATGAAAAAATAAGTAATAATATTAAAAGGGAATAGGAATGTTTTCACAAAAAGTATTGTGGTTAAATAGGGAAAAAATGCAAGTCAAAATGAAAATATGGTTGTGACGTGTAAAGTTATGAAATAAATATAATTAAAGAAATTTTTATGTGGATAATTTAATGTGAAAACATTAAAGCATGGTTAGAAGTACAAACTGGTTAGGTTAAAAAGCTATATGAAATCAAACATAACTCAATGTTGGTACCATTTATTTTAAGTAGTTAAAAGAGGGCATGACCCTAAATGTTAAAACAATAAAGAAACAAAATAAGTTGGTACAGTCGTTAGAAGTAGTATGAGTAAAGAGTGAGATACAAAATGGGTTTGGTAAGGGTATTTCAGTCAGTTAGCATAATATGAAAATGCTATATAATCCAAAGTATGAGTGCCATAGATGTAAAAACAAATGTGATAAAAGCAAGAATTGGCTCAAGATGTCACTTCCACCTCCCTGATTTGTTACTATCAATAACGTTTTTCAAAGCATTTTTATAAACACCTCAACCCATTATAAAAGTTATTAATGTCATTGTTTTTGTGTTTCTTATTTTACAGATTCATTGGCGAGATTGAGAGTCAAGTTGTGTGGAAAATAATAAGGTTGGATATGCTCTACCTTGAATATGAGGAAATCCAGAAGAGTGCAACCCGTGTCGAGAGCAAACCGGATGTTGTAAAAAATGAGGATTCTTCAACTGGAACAAATTCGCTCGCTTGTGGAGGAACTCAAGATCATAAGGGTAAATGAGTTGTCACCGAAGTAGGAGTTGGTAGTACAGAGAGTCGTATTCGAAACATGCATGAAGAAAAGATAACGAAAGGGTTGTCAGACGTGTTTGATGAAACAAAACGGAAAAGCACTTCCATTGGTGCAACTTATCTCATCCCAAAATCTTCAGACAGTGTGAGGTGAAATACATTTTTTATTTACTATTATAGTAGTAAATATATTATTCTGAAAATGTTATATTAGTTATACTTATAAGTTTTCCAAAATTTAAATATCCTTAGGTATATTATGGGAGAAGAAAATCAACAATGGGAAGAGTGCTCAAAGAAATGTTCTTGTGAGTATGATAGTATAAAACTATGGTATTTTTAATATGTTATTCACTGAGATAAATGTAATAACTTGAAGACAATGTGAATGTGCAGCAAATTCCACAACATGTGATTAAAACGTGTTTTGCAAGGGGACCCGGTAGAATTGAGCTCTTTGATTCAGACGCGGGAGAAGTGTATGATTGTGAACTCCATAATGCAGAAAGGAAATACTGTGTAGAGAAATTCATTGGTCAAGGGTGGTACCAATTTGCTAAGAAGAGAGGTCTGCAAAGAGGGGATACGATGGGATTCAGTGTCCAGATGCCTTCTGGAACACGAATTCTTGTGTCAATCTTAAACCGTTAAAAGTATGTTTGAAAGAGTGGGGAGCCGAATGATGAAAGTGTGATAAAGATACATGTGTATGAAAGTGTTTATGTTGACTGTGTAATATGAGTATTGTGTAGTATGGTTTGTAGTAGAAGCTTTGGTTATAAATTTAAGTTTCAATTTGAGTATGAAGTTGTATTGTCAAAGTATTAAGATTAATGTAGTTTCTAGTATGAGTTTGTTGCATATATGATTTTGGTAACAGGAATGTAATAACATTCCTGAAAATGTCAATGTAATATACGTTATATGATTGTGTAGTGACATATGTGTAATTCAGTAGGATAATGAAAGTGTCGTTTTGTCAGTTTAATATAGTTATGTTCTAGTTTGAAATGTTTTTGTTGTGATATGAATTTATTATTGGAATTATTTGTTTGTCTTAAAAAAGTTATTGTCGTACATTTATTATGATTTAGTTAGAAAAAATATTACGCATATAATATATAGGCTCCATGGTAGTAGTGTAAATAGCGTAAGAAAACGGGGAATGGATTGCTTCTTAGACAACAATTTGTAATTTTAATAATAGATAGTACTATTTAACCTTAATACTAAAGACGATTGATTGCATTGAAAGACTCAGATAGTGGTCATGTGGCTTTTTGGATTGTGTAGCAGTGATTTACCAAATCTAACTATTCACGTGTGGGATAAGCAATTAGGAAAAAGTAAATGTAGGGTGGGAATATGATATTACCGTATCGATTGATAGTGTGGAAAAAAATAATTAAAAAAATTTCAACTCATTAATGTATTGAATAGTTATGTGGATACTATTAACATGTGAATGAAGAGATGGTAAAAAGTTTGAGTTTTCAAAAAAATGTAAGTAGTATGGAACAAAAAAGTAACTTTAGTAAAAGTGTTTAGTAGTAAGGACAAATAAAGTGCCTATACGCATGTGAAAGTATTTTGTTGGGTTCTACAGAGTTGTTCTATAAATAAAATCTTTTAACATTGGTAGTGAGCATCAGTTAATAAGAAGTGGGAAGGTAAAAATAGGAATTGTGTTATCCTGGTAGAGGTATTTAAAAAATGCAGAGATGGAGAAGGCTAGAATTCTCAACCACTCTTCATTGGTTGGGTCATTTGTAATAGGGAAACTATCAACACATGTAGGTTATATAATAATTAGACATATGTTTGTTGGATGATATGGTTTCAATGTTTCATACTACGTTATTGATTGTTTTTTTAGCATGAATTAATATTGCAGTCGTATGCAGAAGTTGATGAATCGTTTGTTAATCAGTATGAAGATGAAATTAAAAAAATGGATGATATTGAATAACCAAGGTGTCCACCATGAATTAATATATAACAAACATGCAGATCTTCCTATGATAGTAAGTGGTTGGCCATACCTCGAGGCTTATTACAATCTTCCAAGTGAAGTTATAGTTGAGATGGGTTATTATGGTAACAACAATTTTGGAATAAACGGATATAAGGAGGTGCTGAAACTTGAAGACCTACCGCGTTATCATAGTAGAAATTTACAAAGAAATATTTGCATTTGACATTACTCTGACTCTCATAAGTGTATCGTTACCAAAATTAGTTGAGTGTCGTTTTACATTATATTGTAATAAAATATAATTGTAATTGTAAAAACTTTTTTAAAATAACTAATCGTTTGTTAGACTTCGGAAACTGCAGGTAGATTTTGCAACAATATTCAGAGATTATGAGTACGAATATGTTACATTGTGCAGTGATAATGGAATTACAAAAAGGATGATACTGTTGAACATTGAAGACCCGTATCCTACCAAATTAGCATATGAATGGGATGAATTTCGTATGTCTAATGACTTCAAATTCGGTGACAGAATTCAATTCAGATTGGATGTTAATTCCTGTGACAAAAAATGTCATGTGTATAAATTCCCCTTTGTGTAATATAGTTATGTAGAACTATTTTATTTTGGAAGTAAGAAAATGTACTATGCTTTAGTTACTATCAATCGTTAGTTCGTAATTTAAAGTTTAATACTTGCTATTTGAAACAGGAAAAGGCAACAAACAAAAATAACAAAAATCATATTGACAATAGAATTTGAATTGGTCTTATTTTGAATAAACAAAGTTACAGTAATGGAGATTAAGCCACAAAACAATATAAATGAATGCTACGTTCACATATTTGACGTTACACACATTAGCAACTTCCTGGAATCATTTTGTTCTTGTAGTGAAATAGTATGCAATTTTTTAGCATGACATATGTGAACAAAAATTATATGTGTTCCTGTTCACGAAACGAAATGAAAAAGAAGTTTAAAAAGTTGAAGCTAAAAAAAATAAAGTCTGCAAAAAATGTTTACAACATTGCAGAAAAATGTATAAAACCATACCATGAAGCAAGTTCAAATATTGTTGAAAACTTCTTTGTACACAACATTTGTTGGTTTAGTCTTGTAGTTGTTATTCTCATCGTGTATTAAGATTTTTATACCTTTTTTGGTAGCGACCCTTGACAATGCCACATATATCTAACCATGAGTGAAAACATCTCTTGGGAGGTAAAGCCCGACAGTATCCAAAGATTGTCCTTGGGATTTGTTAATAGTCATTGCATATGACACAGTAATTAGAAATTGTCGCCTGTTTAGTTTGAATGGCCATGGCGACTACGAAGGTGACATATCCATTCTAGAGATGTAAGCCAACTTTCTGGAATGTTTTCCAGCCGTTATTGAAGCTTCAAGAACATGATTTTCCATCTTTGTTATCATTATCAGTGTTCCATTACATAAACCTTCATCTTGATCAATGTTGCACATAAGTATAACTGGTGTTCCACCCATTAACTTAATGTGATGCTTAGGCAAGCCAGAAGTCCTTAATGAACTGAGGAACTTTGGGGTCAAAATGTCAACTACATTGACGTCATAAATCTCAGAATGGTCTACGGTATTGGAGTTGTAGTATTCTATTATATCACCTAAGAAAGAAAAAATTAAATATCATTAGAAATAACCTAATATATTATTTAGTGTAATAGAAATTGAAGTGTATTACTACCTGTTGCACCCTAAAATTTGCCCAACCTTATTCACTTGGTTTATGTTTCAATTGCATTAGCATTTGCATATAGGGCCATGTACATAGGTTACTCATCTGCATAGCATAAGCATAGCAAGTCAGCTAACAGGGGACCAATCATTATTCTCATCTTTAGAGGCCTATCAAGAGGTTATTATCCTGATTCAATCTCATTCAAGTCATCAGAAAGAATTGGAAAGCTAAAGAGGTCAATGGATCAAGCAGTGCATCTATCTCCTATCTGAGGGAATCTGAGGATCAACAAGGAAGGTGTGAGCTGTGAGTTGAGCATGGAGAGTATTTAGACATCATGGGAGACTTAGAAAGTCATTTGGAGAAGGAGACAAGTCATTGGTGTGATCACAAGTATTGCAGTTGAAGACAGTCAACTAGGGTTTCATCTGGGTCAACTCTAGGTCAATTGACTGATTGAAAGGCATTAAGGGCTATTGGAGAGATGTGGGGTTCATCATTTGACATGAAGAATAAGGATATGTTGTTATGCTAAGAATAATTCAAGAGAGATCAAGGAGAAGAGGAGTTTCTAAATCAGGGTTTCTGTGTAAAATTCCCTAGTTTAGGACAAACTTCCAAGCAAGATAAGTCAAAATGCAAGCTTCAAATGGATCCTTGGCCAACATGAAACTTGTAGAGGATCTCAAGACCTTTAATTTTATTGGTGGAAGACAACAAGGAGATTTATAGAACTCAAGTTATGGTCCTTGCAAGTTACAAGTCATCTGAGGTATCTGAAGTTTTGTCTGTGAAAGTGACTTGACTTCCAAGCAATGTTTACCCCTCAAGGATATTTCAAATGAATTTCTGGTCAACATAAGAATTGTTCCTCATTGTCTTAGCTTTCTAGAATGGTATGGTATGCCTTCATATGATTTGTGGAACTCTACTTATGGTCTTGTCAAGCAAAGGGTATTTTGGTCATTTGGTGATTACAGGTCATTCATAGCACATGCCTAAAACTCATACAAGGAAGCTTCAAATGGAAAACTTCCCAACATCAAAGTTGTTCAAAATGGGATTTTAAGGCTAGAAAAGAAGGTGTGAAAGTTTGAAAAAGCTTGGAGCATGGAATTTTAAAAAGTGGTGAAAATGACTTAAAAAGGCATATAACTTGAAAAAGTTCAAGTTGGAAAATGGTTTGAGAGATCTACAAAGCCAATATGGGTCATACAATATACCAAATTGATTCCCAACATCATTTTAAAGACAGTGGTTCAGCCACATTTTTGAGTTTAGGTTTAAAAATTGGACTTCCTTTGTAAATTTGTTTCTTACATCATAAGGCAACATGGTAAAGCTTAACACAAGGCAAGGAAAACTTGGTTTTTCATGCATACACTCCTAATATCTCATGAGGGGAGATTTTCACTCAAGTTTACCCAAGGTGCAAGCATGATATGATATGATTCAAAATGCCAT
This sequence comes from Lathyrus sativus, assembly GCA_963859935.3. Taxonomy (NCBI): domain Eukaryota; kingdom Viridiplantae; phylum Streptophyta; class Magnoliopsida; order Fabales; family Fabaceae; genus Lathyrus; species Lathyrus sativus. The sequence continues at coordinate 346,512,606 of OZ012736.1, forward strand.
CAAATGATAAATTCATGAAAGTTCCATAAGCTTCTAGATCCCTCTAGGACCAATCTAGAAACTTCTCATTCTGTTAATCCTCTCCTATATAAGGAAATGAAGCTGTTTGTTGTTGGGTTGGTGATTCTAGTTGCTTGCAAACCATACTTTCATCTCATAAATCCAAAATTGCATTTTGATTCTCATCTCTCCCAAACTCCATTGTTTGTGCTAGCTATCATCATCATCATCATTCTCCATTGTTGTGGATTGAAAAGCAAGAAAAAGGCACCTCAAATCGTGGCTGGATCATGAGTTCTTCTCCATCACTCCAAGTGGCGTGAAGCTTCGAATTGGCACTTTCAAGAGGTATAAACACGAGTTCTCTTCACCAGCATCATCACCATCATATAAAGATCATTTGGCACCATTGGCAAGGGCTGAAACAAGGCATAGCAACCATCACCATATCCAATTGGTAAGAATACGTTTTGATTCCAATCACCATGATTAGCCATTTTTAGGGTTTAATGTTAAGATATATGAGATAGAGACAAGCTAGGGAGCATTTATGATGAGTTTAGGACCATTTCATGGAGTTTCAAGATATGGTAACAATTCTTTCAAGATCAAGAATGGTTGGAATATGAGGTTTTAATGCATGTGGAATAGTATAGTGTACTCAGTGCAACCTATAGAACACGTGGCTATAGTTATTTTCATGGTTTGTTGAGGTTGAATAACAAGCTTTCATGGTGGAACCATGGATTGGTACTTTCGGTTTGCACATTCTAGGTGGTTTCAAGAGGAGATATGGACATGGTTGGATAGAGGGCAAGAAGAGGATCGTTTTTGGTTTTTATTTCGTGCGTTTTCATGGCTTAACGAGTGAGATATGGTGGCTAGAAGATTCACGTATGGATATGGAAGTTGCAGGGGTTAGGGTTTGGTTTGGAGAAGAAAAGCATCAACCGTTGGATGCTCCTAAAAACATTGACTGGGACTCTCATCGGACGGCCCATATTCGAAGCAGAAAAAAGAGGGAAATGCCACTAAGCAAAACGCTGTCGTTTTGCTAAATGAGGGGACTGGGCTTCGTTCGCTATCTGCACCTCCCTTGTATCAAGCCCACACGCGCATAACTGGCCCAGCTTGCTATTCATACCCCTTCAATTATTTATTTTATTTTCTTTTTCAATTTGCATTTTATTTTACTCATCTTCCAAAATTCATAACTAAATAAATAATGCATGGTTTTTACTCATTCTTTTTTTAATATTTTCCTTAACATGTCTAGAAAATTAAAAAAAATATAAAAATTGCATTTTATATTTTTTTCGCATTTTCCACATATTTTACAAAATAATGCATTCTTTTCCTTAATTCATTTCACACTTGAACTTGTACATTTTTGTTCATGACTTTAGGAATAGATTTTTTGCTCATTCTTTTTGGTGATGTTAAATAATGAATTGTATTACTCTCTGGATTTATTACTAGATTTTTTAGAATAAAATTTGATTAGTTTAGATAATTGAACTTAGGATAGTTTAATTAGGGTTTTTAAGTAGTATACTTGAACTTCAACATTTTATTTTTGGGGTTTTTAGGACAAGTTAGCCTATGGGGAATATATGGGACTTAAGGGTAGTTAAATAGGATCCCCTAGAATTTATATTAGGAATTTATATTACTATATGCTATTTTTGGTTGATTTTTGAATTGATTGATCATTTGTGTGGCTTTTAGGGCATAGTTTGTATTGTTTTGCTTTCTTTTCTTCTCCTTTGGGTGTGGAGCTTTGAAGATTGATTTGAGGACCTTGTGAGGACCTTGTGGATGAAGCACATCGAAGACTCAAGATGGAAGATCAAGTTCAAATTCATTGAAGATGCTGTGTTTGCTAGAACACTGTTGAAGACTATAGGATTTAGGGTTAGGAAGAGCCTAGTCTAGCAACTTGATTCACAAACATAGATGGCTTTGTTTGCCTCTATCATTTCTCTATGATTCAAAGTCTCTTTCAAATATCCACCTCCTTCCTTTGGAAGGATCAGTGAATGTATTTGAAAGATAGAACTTTTGAGAGAAAACTTTCTGTTTAATGTTAACAGTTGATGAACCACCCTTGGTAGGTAATTAACTGTCTAACATTCATTCACTTCATCTGGTTGACTGATGTTCATCCTGGAGCCTGAGACTTGAAGAAAATCCATTGTAGACTGAGGACTGGTGCTCAAGATCTTTGCTTGAAGACTGTGAAGATAGAGACTGCTGCTGACTGAAGCTTGTAGCTGATTAGAGATGACTTGAAGATAGGTGTTGATGCAGAGCTGTTGTGGCTGTTTATTTTAGTTGTTATTCATTTCTGATGTATTGATTGGTTTTCTGGACTGTATTGTTTGTTGTTTACCCTGTTGGGTTAAAAGTGAATCCTGTTCACTTTTGCCTATTGTTTTCTAGGTTCGAGGATGAGTGGGACTCCCTTGCCTCGCTTGTATTGTTGCATCCATGCATTTTACTATTTTACGGCATATATCTGCTATTGTTGCTGTTTCCGTCTATTCCCTTAGGATCTCTGTTTCTCTCTGTGCAAGAGAGGAGCATGATAGACACTAGGTCTTAACCCATGCATGATAACATTAGGTTAGTTTGTTTCCCTTCGCAACCATAGGTTAGAGCTCTGTCTCTTTTTTCTCTAAACAAACAGAAAAATACCATAAAGATTTCAAACACAATAAAAGACACTTCTTTCGTAAAAGAACGTGAACTCATCAAGCCGTCATTTTTGTCCGCCGGGACTGCTAATCAAGAAAACCTTTTTCAGAAGGAATAAAATCAACCAAGACAAGCCTGTGTCGTGCGTAGCCCGAACTACGTTTGCTCTGATCTTCCATGCAGTGTGGAAGTACGTAGGCATAGGATGCGATATCCTAGCGAGCAACCTTCACCCACCTTCACCCGTAGTTAGGCGAACTACGTTGACTCTGATTTCTCGTTCCAGACGAGAATACGTAGGCATAAAGTGCGATGCTTTGCCGAGTCATGTTTTCTTTTCTTTTCAGACCTCATCCTTTAGTTTAGATAGAAGTGCAATCCATACCCGAAAACAAGCGTGGATCCCGTCGAGTACGACGGACGTGAGGGGTGCTAATACCTTCCCCTTGCGTAACCGACTCCCGAATCCAGGTTTTGGTTGCGACGACCATACCTTTCCCGTGTTGTGCGAGGTTTACTCTGAGCGTTTCCTTTCCCTCCCGTGGGATAACGCACGGTGGCGACTCTTCTGTCAGCCGGCGCCGATTTTCGCAGTAGCGACAGCTGGCGACTCTGCTGGGGACCCAACGTCCCCTGGCTGCTAGGGACTGCGATGGTTCTTATGCATTTGGGATCCAACGTCCCTTAAGAGAGTCAATCCTAACGCTTGTTTTCCCGTCGAGGATTTTGTATGGATTTATATTTCTGACCTTTATTTTCACCATTATATATATTGATTGTTATTGTTGTATTGGGGGTGATGGGTGGTTCTATGATTGAGAGATAAGCCGGACCTGGGCTTGAGTGCACCTAGAATTAGAGTAGAAAGTAGTGGGCGCGTGCCGGCTTTGCTTGCATTAGTGTCTCATGAAATCTACACTCGGACGAGGTTCTTCTGGTTGGCTTCTTTTTCTACCCTTTGGGTCGAAGGGGTTGTTGGTCAGCTGAATTGTCGACTCCGGGAACCGATCATTTGGAAGTTGGCTAAGTGAGGCCTCTTCAGGATTTGATGATGCCACTCCTTCTGGGAATCGTATCATCAACCCTGAAAGTCTTTGACGCCGACGACCGCATAGGATGCCATACCTTTGTCAGTTACTAGGACATCCACCTGTGAGAGGGTTTGGGGTTATGCAGGTAACTAGACCTTCAGACTACCGGTTATTTCTTGATCAGAGATCCTGGGTATTTATGGAGAGCTAGGAGGTCTGTCAGAGACCAGTTGAGAGTCTTGAGGTCTGTTAGAGACCAGTTGGAGTTATGGTTTGAGGTCTGTCAGAGACCATTGTTGAAGCTTCGTTTTAGGTCTATCTGAGACCAGGGTTTGAGGACTTCTATGGAGTCTATCCGAGACTTCTTGATATGGTTCAGGCTATTCAGCTACGGAAGATGGTCCCTGTTGCATGTTACTTGCATTGCATTGTTTACATACCCATTATCATTGCATCCCATTAACGTGTGTCTGTGCTGCAGGTGCATTTGCATATCCTCCGATTCTAGTGCCCAAACTTCTGAGTATTGAGTATGGCTGGTTTGAGGAAAACAGTTGCGTATAAGCTGCCTTCACCTGATATTACTTCTTTGCTTGGTCTGATATCTCTTGCTGATGAGGAGGTTAGGAGAAGCTTCATAATGAGTCACGGGAGATTACTGAGATTAGTCTGCAAGCCCACTGCTGATGAGATGAACGGGCTATACACCTTGATGCAGTTCTATGATCCCGCATTGAGATGTTTTACGTTTGCTGACTTCATTCTAGGGCCTACCATTGAAGAGTATGTGGAGTTTACTAAGTTACCGGTGCAGAACAAGGTTCCCTTTATTCACTCTGCTGCTGAGCCCAAGTTGGAGGACTTAGCCAAAGCCTTACATATGGACGCTGCAGAACTATTATTGACTTCTTGGCTTGGGGTATCAGGTTTCTCTCTTGATTTCTTGGTTGGCAAAGCTCAGGAGTATGCCAAGAACGGATGCTGGGTGGTTTTCAATGCTATTTTGGCTTTATGCATTTATGGGATTGTGCTGTTCCCTAACTTACCCAACTTCGTAGACCTGGATGCTTTCCATCTATTCGCTGCCGGCAATCCAGTGCCAACGTTGATCGGAGACTTCTACCACTCATTGCACTACAAGAATGAAAACCGAAGGGGAAAAGTTGTTTACTGCTGTGCTCCTTTATTGAATATGTGGTTTAAAAGTCATCTTCCAATGAAGGGGTCCTTTGTGGAAAGTGCAACCACTGCTAGCTGGTCTGAACGCCTGATGAGGCTATCTTCCGAAGACATTAGATGGTTTGACAGAGACCTACTGGGATCTGAACTTATCTTCAGTTGTTCGGGGTACCCTAATGTCCCATTAATTGGAAGGAAAGGGTGTATCAATTACAACCCATCTCTGTTCGTCCGTCAGTTCGGATATGCCCTGAAGAACCCGCCAAAGGAGGAGGAAGTACGGGAATCTCTGTACTTCACCGGAGACGTGAAGGGGGAGTTACTAGCCAAGCTGCAGCATGCCTGGACGTGTATTATCCGAAGGGGAAAGTCGTTGCTAGGGAAGAATGACTGTCAGGCCTATGAACCTTACAGGGTTTGGATCCGGAAGAGAGCTAGCCAGTTGAGGATGCCATTTCCAGATGCACCAGTTCTTGATCCTATTCCGGTAGCAGAGCCAACTACGGTTTCTCGGGAAGCCTACGAGCAAGTTGTGAGAGAAAAAGAAGCCTTATTGAAGATCAACGAAGGGTTAGAGCAGGAGCTAGCCCAAATACGCAGTGAGAAAAACAAGGCCGTCCATGCTTTCCAACAGCAGATTGAGCTAATGAACAGACTAGGGGCTGAGTTGACTGAGGAGAAGAAGAAGCGCGAACGTCTGGGGCAAGAGTTCAGAAGTTCCCATGACATGCTTGAATCCAAGAAGAAGGCGCTTGACATCGCTCACCGAGAGATCTCTTCTTGCAATAAGACCTGGAATGCCACGCTCACCAACAATAAGAAAAGGGAGGATAAGTTGAAGCAGCAAATCTCCGACCTCGAAGAGCAGTTGAAGTCCAGCATCGATAAGTGCGAAGAAGAAATGATGTCCAGGTATAGTCTCCAGAACGCACTGAACAAGGCCATCAAAGGCAGAGATGAAGCTATGTCTCAGAAACGTAAACTAGAAGATCGCTTCGGAGATGGGGCATGGGAAGACACCGCTGAAGACGTGCGCCGTGTTCTGAAGAAAAGGAACCAACTTATTGAAGGGCTGCTTGCTCGACCCAGTCATCCGGAGACCAAGAAGTTGCTAGAAGAATACCAGACTTATGGGAGTGTTTGATCATGTCATGTAGTAACTTGCATGCTTTGTCTGCATAGTGCTGACCATCACCAGGATTGTTGGTTGAGGTCATGCCTTCTTATTGTACTCTCAGTGACATTGTATTCCTGGCTTATTAATTTCTCTGCAATATATGAGGCTTTCTGTGATTCAGCTCCGATATTTATATTGTTAGCACTGCCACTGCACCGGCACCTTCACACTAGAATCGGGGAATGAATGGCCCTAATGCACAGACACACATTGCATTGCATTCATATTCATATTGCATTACAGGTAATCTTTGAATAGTGTCTTATTTCCTGCTCTGTATCAGGTACTTTTCAGGATTGCAGATCAGCACCCGCACCGCTATTCTACCCGCACCAACTGTCGAAGAATCATGGATCAAATGCAGAACGAGATGCAAGATGTGCGCGAGAAGCTCGCTCTCTTCATGCAGACCATGGAAGCTATTGCAAAAGGTCAGGAGAATTTGCAAGCCATGGTCCAACCTCTGTTGGCCCGAAATGCTGGTCACGGTAACGAGGATCATCAGTCTGTGCGAGTCGATACTGTTCATGGAGACGGCACTCCTACGCCAGTGGCTCCACCTGTAGTCAACATACCAGCTGCTAATGTCAACAACGCTACTGCTGCTGTGAACGGTAACGTCGGAGTTGGGAACGAGGCTGCTGTCCATAACGTTGGGCTTGGTGATGTCAACTTGGGTGATAATATGGGAGGCAACGGCTTTGTCAATGCTGGATTCGGGTTCAATGATCAGGGATTCGATAATGCTGGGAAATATGGTTTCAATGCTCAAGGCTTTGGGCAAGATGGTTATGGTGTGGCCAATCAGGGCTACGGGGGTTTTGGAAATGGAAACGGCGCTGGGTTTATGGCTTTTGGGCCTGCTGGAGGTGTTCAAGGGTACGGCAACAGAGGCTGAGGTCCGGGGATGAATCAGATCAGGGCTGGACGTAATAATGGATATGATGGGTATGGAGCTGGAAATGGTATGTGGCAAGAAGATCAGCAGGAGGACGCTTTCTCCGGCGGAGGTTTCGAAGGGCCGATGGACGACTCCCAGAAGATCAGAATGCTGGAAGAGCAGATGAGGGGGGTCCTGAACCAAAGTGCTGTGGGTTTGGACATGGCAACAATGGGTCTGGTACCTGGCTTGAGGGTGCCAATCAAATTCAAAGCTCCTGCGTTTGATAAGTATAAAGGGGACACATGTCCGAAAGTGCATGTGCGGGCTTATTACAAAAAGATGTCTGCGTACTCAACTGATGAAAGAATGCTAATGCATTTCTTTCAAGATAGTTTGTCAGGCCCTTCCCTAGAGTGGTATATGGGATTGGAGCCAACCAATATAAAGACGTGGAAGCAGCTAGCAGAGGCATTTGTAGCTCACTACAAGTATAACAGCGATTTGGCGCCCAATCGGGTCCAATTGGCAGGGCTGTCTCAGAAGAAGGGGGAGAGCTTTAAAGAGTACGCGCAAAGGTGGCGCGATATGGCTGCCAGGGTCCGTCCTCCTGTAGAAGATAAGGAAATGAACGACATCTTCGTCGGCACATTCACAGGCTTGTTTCATGACATTTTGTTTCATACATCTCTGGCCAGTTTCTCAGATTTGATTCTGATGGGAGAAAAGATTGAGCGTAACATTAAGCAAGGAAAGTTCCAGGCTGAGGAATCGACTGCATCTGGCAGTAATAAGAAGGCTTTTGGTGGGCACCGTCAGGGCGAAGCAAGCGCAGTATTTGGAGGCCGAGGCAGAGGTCGGAACCAATACCATCAGCCGCAGCAGGTGGCGAGTGTTACCATCCCATATCAGCAACAACCACTTCAACAACAACAACCGTCTCAGCAGCAGCCAACGCAGCAGCAGCAGCAGCCTCAGCAGGGGGCACAGCAGGCTCAGCGAAGATTCCAGGGTGGTAAACCGAGAAGAGTGTTTGAGAAGCCTCCATCAACATATGCAGATTTGTTGCAGACATTGTTGGGTTTGAACCTGGTAGAGAAGAGAACTCTGGCACCAATAACGGGAGCTCTCCCGTTTGGTTATGATGCAAGCAGGCACTGTGAGTTTCATTTTGGGGCTCCGGGTCACGATATAGAGGGTTGCCATGCTTTTAAGCATGTTGTGCAGGATCTTTTGGACAATAAGACTATCAATTTCGGAACGGCAGGTCCGAATATAGTACAGAAGCCCATGCCTAATCACGGGGCAAACGCCATTCTGACTGAGGAAGGGTTAAATTTGATTATGAATGTCGACGATTTAAAGACACCGCTGGGCGAGATAAAGGGCCGACTGTTACAAGGGGGTGTTTACCCGGGATGTGACGAGTATTGCTTAGAATGTTGGACCCTAGCTGGGGGGTGTGATGATTTGAAGAAAGGCATTCAGGCTTTAATTAATGGAGGCACATTGCAGTTTGACCGAGCAGCAACTGAAAAGCCTGCAGGGGCAGTAGCATATGATCAGAATGATGTGGCCACTGTAACGATTCCTCGAAAGACAATCACCATTGCAGCACCAGCTCAGCGACCATCGATCACCATAACTAAGGCCGGGCCGATCCCGTACGAGAACACGAAAGCAGTCCCATGGTCATATGGGTTGGAGGTGTATTGTGACGGGATAAAGATTGATGTTAATAAGCATCCAGCTGAGACTGTTGATAATGTTGTTGGTTCGGGAGGTATGACAAGGAGTGGTAGGATCTTTATATCACCTGAAGTGGAGGCCGAAAGATTAGCGAAAGGAAAAGGGAAAGCGGTTGAGAATGTCCCAGTGCAAGCAAGTGACAAAGAATCGGCATCGAAAGACGTAGAAGAGTTCATGCGCTTGATTCGAAAAAGTGATTATAAGATTGTGGAGCATCTGCATCAGACGCCGTCCAAAATATCTATCCTGTCATTGCTTTTGTGTTCAGAGGCTCACCGAAATGCTTTGATGAAGGTCTTGGATACTTCTTTTGTACCCCAAGACGTCTCTGTAAATCAGCTGGAAGGAGTGTTGGCACATGTAAATGCAGGCCACAACTTGGGCTTTACCGACTTCGATTTGACCCCGAAAGGGAGAGATCATAATATGGCGCTGCACGTATCTGTCGAGTGTAGAGGATCAGTAATGTCGCATGTATTGGTCGACACCGGATCATCTTTGAATGTGCTGCCCAAGAAGGCGATGATGAAACTGGATGTTAGAGGAATCTTGTGCACGCCCAGCGACTTGGTAGTCAGAGCGTTTGACGGCACGCGGAGAACAGTCTTTGGATCGATCACATTGCCTCTACAGGTGGGGCCGGAGGTGTTTGCAACTGAGTTTTATATCATGGATATACAGCCTGCGTACAGCTGCTTGCTTGGAAGACCCTGGATTCATGGGGCGGGGGCAGTCACGTCTACCCTACATCAGAAGTTGAAGTATATGGTCGGAGATAGCGTAGTCACTGTATGCGGAGAAGAGGACATCCTGGTCAGCCATCTATCGTCATTTAAATATGTGGAGGTCGACGGAGAGATCCACAAAACACCCTGCCAGGCATTTGAAGGGTTGCGCATCAAGGACAAAGGTCCCGGGCCGAGCAAAGTGCCAGAGATAGCCGTCTCATCGTATAAAGAAGCTCAAGCTCTAGTAGAAGCAGGAGAAGCAAAGGGCTAGGGCAAAGTGCTGGACATTCCTGTGAAGATGGACCGGTTCGGGCTGGGATACCAACCGTCGTCATCAACTCCTTCCGGGGGGCACCCGTTTCAGAGGGCCAATCCCCATCTCTGCAAGTGGAGTGTGTCATGAAACCATCAATGCTGCTTCGGAGTCTGACGAAGGAGACATCGACTGTGATATGGATGCCTGGATTCAGCCAAGCACGCCAGGACAGGGATTGTGCAACTGGTCTATTCAGGAGCTTGTTCCCGTGACTCTAAAATAGTAATGCTTTGCTTTATTAATTGTTGAATAATCTGATGTCTTGCTCGGGGCATCACGATTTGCTTAGGGCTGTGTTGTTATGAACATTGTGTGTTAATCATTAAATAAATGGCGTTTTTTCATGTGCAAATACTGTAATCCCTGTCTTTCTTGTTTTATATTTTTCAATAAAATGGCAACGTGGTTATTCGCTTTATACGCATTTTGAAGCACTTAACCATTCCTTTTGCAGGATAACATTTTCAGATGACATCCTTGAACCACCTATGACTCGTCCCGACTTCGAGCACTCGGTATTTCAGGCCGAAGAAGAGGTTGTCGAAGATAGTGACGTTCCTGAAGAACTGTCTTGGTTGGTGAAGCAAGAGGAAAGAGCCATCCTGCCTCACGACGAGGTCATCGAAATTATCAACTTGGGGTCGGAAGGGGTTGAGAAGAATATTCGTATCGGAGCCGCGCTGCAGGGCGATATCAAGCGAAGACTGGTTGAAATGCTCCGAGAGTATAGTGATGTATTCGCTTGGTCGTATGAAGACATGCCAGGGCTCGATACAGATATGGTTGTGCATCGTCTGCCACTGAAAGAAGAATGCCCGCGAGTCAAACAAAAGCTTCGCAGAACTCGACCAGATATGGCAGTGAAGATCAAAGAGGAAGTTCAAAAACAATGGGACGCTGGTTTCCTGGCTGTGACAAAGTATCCCTCATGGGTTGCTAACATCGTACCAGTGCCAAAGAAAGATGGCAAGGTTCGAATGTGCGTGGATTATAGAGATTTGAATAAAGCAAGCCCAAAAGACGATTTTCCACTTCCTCACATCGACGTGCTAGTTGATAATACTGCTCAATACTCCGTATTCTCCTTCATGGATGGCTTTTCAGGCTATAATCAGATTAAAATGGCGCCAGAGGATATGGAGAAGACCACTTTCATAACGCCTTGGGGAACATTTTGCTACAAAGTGATGCCCTTTGGCTTGAAGAATGTTGGGGCAACGTATCAGCGTGCGATGACGACTCTTTTCCATGATATGATGCATAAAGAGATCGAAGTTTATGTTGACGATATGATTGCCAAATCCCAGACGGAGGAAGAGCATCTGGTGAATCTGCTGAAGTTATTTAAAAGGCTTAGGAAATTCAGGCTGAGACTGAACCCTAACAAATGCACCTTCGGGGTGAGATCGGGTAAACTGCTGGGGTTTATCGTAAGCGAAAGAGGAATAGAGGTCGATCCTGCCAAAATAAAAGCGATACAAGAAATGCCGACGCCTAAAACAGAGAAAGAGGTACGCGGGTTTTTAGGGAGGTTGAACTACATCGCCCGGTTCATATCTCACCTAACTGCTACGTGTGAACCATTGTTCAAGCTGTTGAAGAAAGATCAAGCTGTAACGTGGAACGAAAATTTTCAAAAGGCGTTCGATAAAATAAAGCAGTATCTGCAGGAGCCTCCTATTTTGATACCCCCGGTGGCGGGTAGACCCTTGATCATGTATTTGACGGTTCTTGAGGGAAGCATGGGTTGTGTTCTCGGTCAACATGACGAGACAGGAAGAAAAGAGCATGCGATCTATTACTTGAGTAAGAAATTTACAGATTGTGAATCTCGATATTCGATGCTTGAGAAAACTTGTTGCGCGCTAGCCTGGGCCGCCAAGCGTTTGAGGCAATACATGCTGAATCATACAACCATGCTCATCTCGAAGATGGATCCTATCAAATATGTATTTGAAAAGCAGGCGTTGTCAGGAAGAATTGCCCGTTGGCAGATGGTCTTGACTGAATATGACATCCAATACGTCTCGCAAAAGGCTATAAAGGGGAGTGTGATGTCCGAATATCTGGCAGAGCAGCCTATTGAAGAGTACCAATCGATGAGGTTTGATTTTCCTGACGAGGATATCATGTACCTAAAGATGAAAGATTGTGAAGAGCCGTTGCCAGACGAAGGACCAGAGTTGGGTTCCAAATGGAAGATGATATTTGACGGAGCTGTGAATGCTTACGGTAGCGGAATAGGGGCAATCATCACTACGCCGCACGGGTCGCACATCCCGTTTACTGCCCTATTGACCTTTGCAGTTACCAACAATGAGGCCGAATACGAAGCTTGTATAATGGGGCTTGAAGAGGCCATTGATTTGCGAATCAAGAATTTAGACGTATACGGAGACTCAGCTCTGGTGGTGAATCAAATCAAAGGGGAATGGGAGACGCGTCAGCCCAACTTGATACATTACATGAATTATGCAAGGAGATTGTTGCCTTTCTTCGACAAGGTTGAATTGCATCACGTACCGCGGGCAGAGAATCAAATGGCTGACGCCCTGGCCACTTTGTCTTCCATGTACAAAGTCAACTTCTGGAACGAGGCTCCCCGAATCGTTATCTCTCGGCTTGACAGACCAGCTTATGTATTTGCTATTGATGAAGCATCTGATGACAAACCATGGTATTTCGATATCCTTAATTTCCTGAAGAATAAAGAGTATCCGGCTGGGGCATCCAGTCAAGATCAGAAGACTCTCAGGAAATTAGCAGGCAATTTCTATTTGAACCCGGATGGCGTCTTATACAGAAGAAACCACGACTTGGTGCTGTTGCGTTGTGTAGACGAAAGAGAGGCAAAGCTGCTCATGGAGGAAATACACGAAGGTACCTTTGGTACGCATGCTGGTGGACATGCTATGACAAGAAAGCTGCTGCGGGCAGGCTACTTTTGGCTGACCATGGAAACTGATTGTTTCAAGTTTGCAAGGAAGTGCCACAAGTGCCAAATCTATGCTGACAAGATCCATGTGCCTCCAAGTCCTCTAAATGTGATGTCATCGCCTTGGCCATTTTCGATGTGGGGAATCGATATGATTGGAAAGATCGAACCGACAGCTTCTAACGGGCATCGGTTCATCCTAGTAGCAATCGATTATTTCACCAAGTGGGTGGAAGCGGCGTCTTACGCAAATGTAACTAAGCAAGTGGTGGCCAGATTCATCAAGAGAGATATCATTTGCCGATACGGGATTCCCGAGCGGATAATCACGGACAACGGTTCAAACCTGAACAACAAAATGATGAAGGAGCTCTGTCAGAATTTCAAGATCGAACATCACAACTCCTCCCCTTACCGACCCAAGATGAATGGCGCTGTTGAGGCGGCCAATAAGAATATCAAGAAGATCGTTCAGAAAATGGTGGTGACCTATAAGGATTGGCACGATATGCTACCTTTCGCTTTGCACGGTTATCGTACGACGGTACGCACATCAACCGGGGCAACCCCGTTCTCGTTAGTATACGGAATGGAAGCAGTGTTACCATTGGAAGTTGAGATCCCTTCTCTGAGGGTATTGCGAGACGTTTAGCTGGACGAGGCAGAATGGGTGAAAGACAGGTTGAATCAATTGAGTTTGATGGATGAGAAGAGGCTAGCTTCTCTAGCGTATGGTCGTTTGTACCAGAGCCGAATGAAGAAAGCTTATGATAAGAAAATACATCCACGAAGCTTTCAGACGGGCGACCTTGTGCTGAAAAGGATTCTCCCGCCGCAAGCAGATCACAGGGGCAAGTGGACCCCCAACTACGAAGGGCCATACGTTGTCAGGAAAGTCTTTTCCGGAGGAGCGTTATTGTTGTCCACCATGGACGGTGAAGACTTTACGTCATCTGTGAACTCAGACGCAGTTAAAAAATACTTTGCTTAAAATAGACCCGCTGGACAGAAAAAAAGAGAGTCCAGGCAAAAATGGGGCATCCTGGCGAACCAAAAACAGAATGAAAGGTTCGGGCAAAAGTTAGGGATACAATTGAAAAATGTACACCCGCGAAGTTGAAAACCTACACTGGGCGGCTTCGGCAAAAAAGGGTATCCCGGTGAACTGAAAACCCGTAAAGGGCGGTTCACGCAAAAGTTAGGGATTTGAAAAGCAAATGACTGCGGTCCGAATTCGATATTGCAATGAGCATCAGTGCGGGAGAATGCCTAAGGGATCGGTTATCTAATACAATCTCTACAGAAGTATGAATACCGGGAAAGCATTAGAGTCGGATGAGTCATAGGAGGATCAATTCGTGGTGTTTGTCTGCATCCCGTTGCCGACATGTGTACAAAATTTGATTTGTCAAAATATTTATGCTTCTTGTGCATACTTGTGTATTTGTTTTGCGTAACTTCCTCATTTCAGGAGTTACATCCCGTGTACAAAACTCCGCCCATTCGGGGGCCCAATCAATGAAATATGTTATTCAGTACTTGATGCTAGTTCTTTACTGTTTTGTGCATGATAAAGCGCCTAAGTTTACTGAAACTAGCATGTGTATAACATCACTGGCCCTTGCCAACAATTGCTAAAGCTTTGAATTAACTGAAAATAACGTCGCTAACCTGAATCGATTTGGTTGCATAGGCTTGTCTTGTCTTGTTTGTGTTGTTGCAGGTTTCATAACCGCACGAGGAAGATGATCAAAATATTGCATTAACGAAAGACTCGACCCTCACGCAGGTCATGCATGTTCTTCCCGAAGAAGGACAGAATTCCCCAGCTAGTCGTAGCTTATCCAAAGGACATGCTCCAGCAAAGTCATTTATCCTCAACAGAATTGACGATTCCAAGATCGTAAGGCTGTATTCAGACAGTATGGTGTCCCCCCCAGAAGGATTCCCTTGTCTCGAGCTGAGTGGTTTAGCCGCAGAAGATTGATATTTGTGAGTTGTATTCAGGCAGTTTACCTCTCCCCGCAGGGTCATTTACTCTCTCCCAGCAGAGTCAGTCGATTTTCCCCAAGAGAATCATCCCATCCCCAGCGGAATTCTCTTCTCAGCAAGTGTTTTCATTCCTCCCAGTAGAACTCGAAGATTAAGACTCTCCCCAGCAGAGTTGGTTGTGGGTCCTGGCATTTATTTTGTCAGGGATACTGTGTAATATCAGTTCACTCTCCAGCAGAAATCCAATCGTACTGTGCACATCTGCTATTCCCCAGCAGAGTTATATTCCCCAGCAGGATGCTACTTCAACAAGGTGTTTGGTTTAAGTTCCTAATTTCCCATCTGAGTCGACTTCACTCTTACAGCATTTATTTTGCTGGAATAATTCTGTAGCACCTGGCTATCCCCAGCGGAGTTGGCATTATCTTCAGCATTTATTTTGCTGAAGCGGTTCCTGTATCCCAGCAGGTGGGGAGAGCACTTGCTCAAATGAACTACCAAACACTCAAGATCTCGGCATGAGATATTCAATGATAATGTCAGTTTCGGCAGTATTCCCCACAGAGTTACCAGGATAAGTCTCTCTTTATTCCCAAGCAGAGTTATTTGTCATCAAAAGGTTTCATGAACCAGAATTTCAGAAGCGGCCTCCGGGCATCAGAACAGGCATCCGGTAGTTTGGTTTCCAGATATCCCCAGTAGAGTCCGCCTCAAAGTCGCTGTCACGTCAGTACTAAGAAGTTTGCGGGTCAGGACCAATGAAGAAGTGAGTCCTGACGTGGACAAGTTGTATTTCCCCAGCGGGTCGAAGACGCTTGAGTCCTGACGTGGACAAATCAAGACGAAACATGGGTCCTGACGTGGAACGAAGTTGTTTCCTTACGTGGAAAGATTGAGTCCTTACGTGGACATATCAAGCCAGAGTCCTTACATGGACAGATTGATAACGTATTCATTACGTGGAAAAAGATCATTCCTTACGTGGAAAGATTGGAGTCCTTACGTGGACAGATTAAGATTGTGTTCCTAACATGGAAAGATGGAGATTCCTTACGTGGAAAGATTTGAGTCCTCACGCGGACATATCAAGATTGATTCCTTACGTGGAAAGATTAGAGTCCTTACGCGGACATATCAAGAGGAGATTCCTAACGTGGAAAGAAGGTAGATTCCTTACGTGGAAAGTTTAGTCCTGACGTGGACAGATTCAGATCAAGATCATTCCTTACGTGGAAAGATTGGAGTCCTTACGTGGACAGATTAAGATGGTGTTCCTGACGTGGAAAGGTGGGTCCTAACGTGGACGATGTTCTCCTTACGTGGAAAGACAATGTTTCCTTACGTGGAAAGAAGATGGTTTCCTTACGTGGAAAGACGAATTTATTCCTTACGTGGAAAGAAGTTGGTATTCCTTACGTGGAAAGATTGAGTCCTTACGCGGACATATCGAGATGGATTCCTTACGGGGAGACAAGTGCATTCCTAACGTGGAAGAGTTTAGTCCTGACGCGGACAGATCCAGACGAAGTCTTATTCCTTACGTGGAAAAATGGTGATTCCTTACGTGGAAAAGAGATTGATTCCTTACGTGGAAAGTTTAGTCCTGACGTGGACAGATGGAAAAGAAGTTGATTCCTGACGTGGAAAGAGAAGGTGTTTCCTTACGTGGAAAAGTTTAGTCCTGACGTGGACAGATCAAGGTTTGATTCCTAACGTGGAAAGATCAGAGTCCTTACGTGGACATATCAAGAGCATTCCTTATGTGGAAGAAAAAATTGTTTCCTTACGTGGAAAGACGAGTTTATTCCTTACGTGGAAAGATTGAGTCCTCACGCGGACATATCAAGATTGATTCCTGACGTGGAAAGAAAGAGATTATTCCTGACATGGAAGAGTTTAGTCCTGACGCGGACAGATCAAAGAAGTTATTCCTAACATGGAAGAAGAAGATAGATTCCTTACGTGGAAAGTTTAGTCCTGACGTGGACGGAAAGAAGAAACGGTATTCCTTACGTGGAAAGAAGAAGCATTCCTAACGTGGAAAGAAAGATTGATATAGTATTCCTCACGTGGAAAGATTGGAGTTCCTTACGTGGAAAATTTGTGATTCCTAACGTGGAAAAAGAAAGAGTCCTTACGTGGACAAAGCAAAAGAAGACGTATTCCTTACGTGGAAGAGTTTGACAAAGCAGAGAAAAGTCACCCCTAACGGGGAAAAGCGATGTATTCCTTACGTGGAAAGGTGAGTCCTAACATGGACAGTATTATTCCTAACGTGGAACGGTTATTCCTTACGTGGAAAGGTGAGTCCTAACGTGGAAAGGTGGTATTCCTAACGTGGAAGAGTTTATTCCTAACGTGGACGATTTATTTCTGACGAGAAGGCAGACGAGCCATCCCCGACAAAGTTGTTGAAGTTTTCCGAATTAACGAAGCAGGCGCTCTAATGTGGACAATGTTCTATCCCTGCAATGATAAAATCTTTTTCAGGATGAGGAGAAGAATCCCCAGCACGGTCGCACGAGATCAGTGGGTTGCCGTAACAGTTAAATTCAGCTGATGAATGTCGTTCCCCAAGCAGTGGCGCAGTTTATTTCTGCGGTTGGCAAATTTCTGGGTTCCTAGTATTCAACCGTCTCGTACCGCGAATGTCTGAAGGCTCCGGGCTCTTCACCCAATCGGGTCCAAGTCGCTTGAATAGGGGCAGCTGTTGCACCCTAAAATTTGCCCAACCTTATTCACTTGGTTTATGTTTCAATTGCATTAGCATTTGCATATAGGGCCATGTACATAGGTTACTCATCTGCATAGCATAAGCATAGCAAGTCACCTAACAGGGGACCAATCATTATTATCATCTCTAGAGGCCTATCAAGAGGTTATTATCCTGATTCAATCTCATTCAAGTCATCAGAAAGAATTGGAAAGCTAAAGAGGTCAATGGATCAAGCAGTGCATCTATCTCCTATCTGAGGGAATCTGAGGATCAACAAGGAAGGTGTGAGCTATGAGTTGAGCATGGAGAGTATTTAGACATCATGGGAGACTTAGAAAGTCATTTGGAGAAGGAGACAAGTCATTGGTGTGATCACAAGTATTGCAGTTGAAGACAGTCAACTAGGGTTTCATCTGGGTCAACTCTAGGTCAATTGACTGATTGAAAGGCATTAAGGGCTATTGGAGAGATGTGGGGTTCATCATTTGACATGAAGAATAAGGATATGTTGTTATGCTAAGAAGAATTCAAGAGAGATCAAGGAGAAGAGGAGTTTCTAAATCAGGGTTTCTGTGTAAAATTCCCTAGTTTAGGACAAACTTCCAAGCAAGATAAGTCAAAATGCAAGCTTCAAATGGATCCTTGGCCAACATGAAACTTGTATAGGATCTCAAGACCTTTAATTTGAGTGGTGGAAGACAACAAGGATATTTATATAACTCAAGTTATGGTCCTTGCAAGTTACAAGTCATCTGAGGTATCTGAAGTTTTGTCTGTGAAAGTGACTTGACTTCCAAGCAATTTTTACCCCTCAAGGAGATTTCAAATGAATTTCTGGTCAACATAAGAATTGTTCCTAATTGTCTTAGATTTCTAGAATGGTATGGTATGCCTTCATATGATTTGTGGAACTCTACTTATGGTCTTGGCAAGCAAAGGGTATTTTGGTCATTTGGTGATTACAGGTCATTCATAGCACATGCCTAAAACTCATACAAGGAAGCTTCAAATGGAAAACTTCCCAACATCAAAGTTTTTCAAAATGGGATTTTAAGGCTAGAAAAGAAGGTGTGAAAGTTTGAAAAAGCTTGGAGCATGGAATTTTAAAAAGTGGTGAAAATGACTTAAAAAGGCATATAACTTGAAAAAGTTCAAGTTGGAAAATGGTTTGAGAGATCTACAAAGCCAATATGGGTCATCCAATATACCAAATTGATTCTCAACATCATTTTAAAGACAGTGGTTCAGCCACATTTTTGAGTTTAGGTTTAAAAATTGGACTTCCTTTGTAAATTTGTTTCTTACATCATAAGGCAACATGGTAAAGCTTAACACAAGGCAAGGAAAACTTGGTTTTTCATGCATACACTCCTAATATCTCATGAGGGGAGATTTTCACTCAAGTTTACCCAAGGTGCAAGCATGATATGATATGATTCAAAATGCCATCAAATGATAAATTCATGAAAGTTCCATAAGCTTCTAGATCCCTCTAGGACCAATCTAGAAACTTCTCATTCTGTTAATCCTCTCCTATATAAGGAAATGAAGCTGTTTGTTGTTGGGTTGGTGATTCTAGTTGCTTGCAAACCATACTTTCATCTCATAACTCCAAAATTGCATTTTGATTCCCATCTCTCCCAAACTCCATTGTTTGTGCTAGCTATCATCATCATCATCATTCTCCATTGTTGTGGATTGAAAAGCAAGAAAAAGGCACCTCAAATCGTGGCTGGATCATGAGTTCTTCTCCATCACTCCAAGTGGCGTGAAGCTTCGAATTGGCACTTTCAAGAGGTATAAACACGAGTTCTCTTCACCAGCATCATCACCATCATATAAAGATCATTTGGCACCATTGGCAAGGGCTGAAACAAGGCATAGCAACCATCACCATATCCAATTGGTAAGAATACGTTTTGATTCTAATCACCATGATTAGCCATTGTTAGGGTTTAATGTTAAGATATATGAGATAGAGACAAGCTAGGGAGCATTTATGATGAGTTTAGGACCATTTCATGGAGTTTCAAGATATGGTAACAATTCTTTCAAGATCAAGAATGGTTGGAATATGAGGTTTTAATGCATGTGGAATAGTATAGTGTACTCAGTGCAACCTATAGAACACGTGGCTATAGTTATTTTCATGGTTTGTTGAGGTTGAATAACAAGCTTTCATGGTGGAACCATGGATTGGTACTTTCGGTTTGCACATTCTAGGTGGTTTCAAGAGGAGATATGGACATGGTTGGATAGAGGGCAAGAAGAGGATCGTTTTTGGTTTTTATTTCGTGCGTTTTCATGGCTTAACGAGTGAGATATGGTGGCTAGAAGATTCACGTATGGATATGGAAGTTGCAGGGGTTAGGGTTTGGTTTGGAGAAGAAAAGCATCAACCGTTGGATGCTCCTAAAAACATTGACTGGGACTCTCATCGGACGGCCCATATTCGAAGCAGAAAAAAGAGGGAAATGCCACTAAGCAAAACGCTGTCGTTTTGCTAAATGAGGGGATTGGGCTTCGTTCGCTATCTGCACCTCCCTTGTATCAAGCCCACACGCGCATAACTGGCCCAGCTTGCTATTCATACCCCTTCAATTATTTATTTTATTTTCTTTTTCAATTTGCATTTTATTTTACTCATCTTCCAAAATTCATAACTAAATAAATAATGCATGTTTTTTAATCATTCTTTTTTTAATATTTTCCTTAACATGTCTAGAAAGTTAAAAAAATATAAAAATTGCATTTTATATTTTTTTCGAATTTTTCACATATTTTACAAAATAATGCATTCTTTTCCTTAATTCATTTCACACTTGAACTTGTACATTTTTGTTCATGACTTTAGGAATAGATTTTTTGCTCATTCTTTTTGGTGATGTTAAATAATGAATTGTATTACTCTCTGGATTTATTACTAGATTTTTTAGAATAAAATTTGATTAGTTTAGATAATTGAACTTAGGATAGTTTAATTAGGGTTTTTAAGTAGTATACTTGAACTTCAACATTTTATTTTTGGGGTTTTTAGGACAAGTTAGCCTATGGGGAATATATGGGACTTAAGGGTAGTTAAATAGGATCCCCTAGAATTTATATTAGGAATTTATATTACTATATGCTATTTTTGGTTGATTTTTGAATTGATTGATCATTTGTGTGGCTTTTAGGGCATAATTTGTATTGTTTTGCTTTCTTTTCTTCTCCTTTGGGTGTGGAGCTTTGAAGATTGATTTGAGGACCTTGTGAGGACCTTGTGGATGAAGCACATCGAAGACTCAAGATGGAAGATCAAGTTCAAATTCATTGAAGATGCTGTGTTTGCTAGAACACTGTTGAAGACTATAGGATTTAGGGTTAGGAAGAGCCTAGTCTAGCAACTTGATTCACAAACATAGATGGCTTTGTTTGCCTCTATCATTTCTCTATGATTCAAAGTCTCTTTCAAATATCCACCTCCTTCCTTTGGAAGGATCAGTGAATGTATTTGAAAGATAGAACTTTTGAGAGAAAACTTTCTGTTTAATGTTAACAGTTGATGAACCACCCTTGGTAGGTAATTAACTGTCTAACATTCATTCACTTCATCTGGTTGACTGATGTTCATCCTGGAGCCTGAGACTTGAAGAAAAGCCATTGTAGACTGAGGACTGGTGCTCAAGATCTTTGCTTGAAGACTGTGAAGATAGAGACTGCTGCTGACTGAAGCTTGTAGCTGATTAGAGATGACTTGAAGATAGGTGTTGATGCAGAGCTGCTGTGGCTGTTTATTTTAGTTGTTATTCATTTCTGATGTATTGATTGGTTTTCTGGACTGTATTGTTTGTTGTTTACCCTGTTGGGTTAAAAGTGAATCCTGTTCACTTTTGCCTATTGTTTTCTAGGTTCGAGGATGAGTGGGACTCCCTTGCCTCGCTTGTATTGTTGCATCCATGCATTTTACTATTTTACTGCATATATCTGCTATTGTTGCTGTTTCCGTCTATTCCCTTAGGATCTCTGTTTCTCTCTGTGCAAGAGAGGAGCATGATAGACACTAGGTCTTAACCCATGCATGATAACATTAGGTTAGTTTGTTTCCCTTCGCAACCATAGGTTAGAGCTCTGTCTCTTTTTTCTCTAAACAAACAGAAAAATACCATAAAGATTTCAAACACAATAAAAGACACTTCTTTCGTAAAAGAACGTGAACTCATCAAGCCGTCATTTTTGTCCGCCGGGACTGCTAATCAAGAAAACCTTTTTCAGAAGGAATAAAATCAACCAAGACAAGCCTGTGTCGTGCGTAGCCCGAACTACGTTTGCTCTGATCTTCCATGCAGTGTGGAAGTACGTAGGCATAGGATGCGATATCCTAGCGAGCAACCTTCACCCACCTTCACCCGTAGTTAGGCGAACTACGTTGACTCTGATTTCTCGTTCCAGACGAGAATACGTAGGCATAAAGTGCGATGCTTTGCCGAGTCATGTTTTCTTTTCTTTTCAGACCTCATCCTTTAGTTTAGATAGAAGTGCAATCCATACCCGAAAACAAGCGTGGATCCCGTCGAGTACGACGGACGTGAGGGGTGCTAATACCTTCCCCTTGCGTAACCGACTCCCGAATCCAGGTTTTGGTTGCGACGACCATACCTTTCCCGTGTTGTGCGAGGTTTACTCTGAGCGTTTCCTTTCCCTCCCGTGGGATAAATAACGCACGGTGGCGACTCTTCTGTCAGCCGGCACCGATTTTCGCAGTAGCGACACTACCTGGCATCAAAGCAAGGACATGATCATTAATTTGATCAACAACTTCCAATGTCGATATGAGGATTGCTAGACACTTGAGATAATCATTTGATTGAAAATTCTGAAGGAATTCAGGGTATGTACTATTGACAATGGAAATAATTAGGTCGTCGAAGTCTGTTAGTAAAAGGTTGGATGGTATGTCTATGTTGGCAACACCATCATTTGGTTCTGAAACTTTTCCTTCACCTACTTTCAAAAGCCAATATGAAAAGTTAGCAATTTCTCTTTTCTCATGATCACTTAGACCACAATGCAACCACGTGTTCTTTGTTAAAGTCAAGACTTGAATGAAGTGCCATATATATGAAGCATTTATCCTAGAATGGACAATGTATGATCAACTCCCTCTAGGAACAACATAAAATATCTATTTGAAATCACCATTGAATACAACAACCTTCCCACCAAACACATTATCTGAATTATTGTAGGAACTCATAACATTCTTCAATGTTTTGTCAAGTGCCTTAAAATCATGATTGTGTGCCATAAGTGCCTCATCCCAAATAATGAGTTTTGTCTACCTTAAAAGCTCTAGAATGTTATCTTCGTAGTCAATTTTGCAAGTGGAATTTTCTAGTGTTGGCACAAGTATCTTGAACTTTGAATGTGCGGTTCTACCGCCAACCAATAAAAGAGAAGTTATTCCACTCGTTGCAACGGTTAAACATATATCATGTGTAGATCTCGAAGTGTAACACCCCAAATTTAATTGGAATATTTTAATTTATTTATTTAATTGAGAATATTCGTATTTTGGTGGTTTTCGGTGGTTTTGTGGATTATTGGGAATTATGAATTTTTGGATTATTTATTTAATTAATAGTACACAATATGGAAATATTAGTATTATTATTAGTTAAAATAAATATAAGTAAAATAAGGGTAATTTGGGCACTAAGAGGAGTTAGTAAGGGTGTTATGGGAAAAGCCCAATTGTGTGGCCCAAGACTAGGTTTGACAAAAAGGAATTCTAAAGAAAATTAGGATTCATTTTGTTAACCGTGAAAAGTATTGAGGCCAGAGCTCTGAGGAGAAGATTGGAGACAGAAGCTTCGAGAGATTCCCTGAAAGATTGAGAAGGCTTTGATCGACAACTAAGGTATGGGGAGTTTTGTCTTTCATAATTCTCTATGTGTATATTTCGATGTAGTAAGGTTGATTTAAAGATTAAGGGTTTTGAGGGTAGAAATGAGAAATTATGATCTTTGGCCTTCGTGGCCTAAACCGATTATAGGTAAATCTAGTCGTGGTTCAATTGGGGAAAAAGGGATTTTGGCCTTCGTGGCCTAAATCTAGTTTTGGGAACTTTGATGTTGTGGTGTAGTGGTAAGTATTCCTGACAGATAGAGCATAATATGAGAAAGGGAAACCTTAGGCCTTCATGGCCAAAACCTTGGATTATTATATGTCTGACCCTGTGGGAATAGGAATATTTAAATGTGAGTAACTCTAATGCCTTAGGGTGTAATTGAAGGAAAAATCATGATTTAGGGCTGAATATGTTCCGGGATTGGCCTAGTAAACCATAGGTTTTGTGCTTTTATCGCCGTAAGACCTTAGGGATGATTTAGAGATGTTTTGGGGGCATTAGGGAAGTGAGTCGTGTTAACTTTTGGGTTGATTTAGGTTCTGGAGCGTAACAGCGTTCTGCTGTCCGTCACGATTGTTCAAGTTTTCGGTCGAAATCGTTTTGGACGTAACTTTTGATTCGTAAGCCCGTTTTGGCCCCCGTTCGAAGTGTTGGAAAGCTAATTAACATGGATATAACATAGTATAGATAAGGGAATTGGTTTCCCAATACTTCTATATCTAATTATTTTTGAGAAGTCAATTGTGTATATGTTCTATTAATGAATCATGTTCTGGTTCAGTGATGTCTTGATGTTTTGATGCTGCAATTTTCCTGATGAATTACCATGAGGGTAACTATGATAATATATGATAATATGATGAATTAACATGAGTAGAACTTTGAAGTTTATGTGATTAATAGGTGATAGTATGAGAATTACCGCGAGTATAATTATGAATTAATATGTGATAATATGAGATGATATGTGATAATATGATGAATTAATATGAGTATGACTGTGAGTGTTATGTGATTTGTATATGATTATATGATGATTTCTATGATGTATGATAATGATTATTATGATTATATGATGACATGATGTATGATGATGATTATTATGATGACATGACGTATGATGATGATTATGATGATGAGCTATGATGTTTAATGATGATGAATATGATGAATGATGATGCACCTATGATGTTGTTATAAGTATGATTTGTGACATGTGCATCATGCATTCATGTGCATCCAGACTTTGGTTCAAGACCTCGATTACTTTGGCTTTAATCCCACTGCATGAATGTGAAGTGTTTTGATGTGCTCCAGTTCTCTAGTAGAATCGATTCTATTGATGGGGATCTATGGAGGGTTGATGACCCAGTGTCCATCGAGCTGTGATGATTAGTACCACATGCATTGAGTTGTGTCAAATCTGCATTTATGAGTCTTGTATAAATTATGATGTTGTGGCCTTCGAGGCCTATTGATGAATATGAATGTATTGAATATGATTATGACGCCATTTATATGTTGATTTTTATACATTGATTATTATGAATTGTTTTACTCACCCTGTCTGTTTGAATGTTACCTCCACGTGGGTAACATGCGAATTACCAGGTTTAGCCGTGGGCTTCATCGAGGATTATTTTTGAAGTCTGTGAGTTGTTAGCCTTTTGGTTAACTTAGAGGGTCTTGCTATGATATGTAACATCGGGTTAGGAACTTTTGAGTTAAAATATATACTGTTGAGTTATTTTCCTTATTTTCCCTGATGAGGAAAACCTTGACTTATGCCTTTAAATTCCGCTGTTTTGTGCAATTTGATGTATTTTGGGAAAAACCCGTTGTGCACGGAGCATTGACTTATTTTGAGCTATTGAGAAATGTACACCCTTTGAGGTGATTTTTATTGAGTTAAATATTTTACTCTGATTTATGTGAAAATATGCCTTTTAATTGTGGGTAGAAAAGGGTGTTACATTAGTGGTATCAGAGCAGGTCGGTCTGTCCAGCTAAGTTGTCTAATGTTAATTGTCCCCTGGTATGCGACATGTGCGTAAAAACAATGTTGGTACACGTTTCTTTTCTAACCTTTGTCTGCAGAAGTGGGAATGAATCAAGTAGGGGAGAAGCTTGTGCTTCTCCAGGATGCTGCAAGTGTGGAGTGGTGGCTCAGTGTGTCGATGAACGCTCTTATAATTTGGTAAAAATGGTTTATACCCCATCATGATTTTCGGTTGTCTATTGATAACTTGAGGGATTGATCACCCTTAATCTCTTGTTGTTGGTGGACGGAGTCATGTTGGATGGGATAGACGTGTCTTGTAAGCTTAGATGGCGTGAGCAGTGAATTGCTTTGAGTTAAGCTAAGTGCTTACAGATTGCTTTGATAAATCGATGCAGGCTGGTGCTGAGATGTTTATTTTGATGGAAACTTTGAGTGTTAATGAAAGTGGGGAAGTTGGTGGTTTACCAATTAATTGTTATTGTCCGGAGGTTTTTCCTGATGAGATAAGTGATTTATCATCGGAACACGAAGTGGAGTTGCGATCGACTTAGTTCCTGGAACTAGTTCGATATTGATGGCTCCATATCGTATGCCTACATTGGGATTGAAAGAGTTGAAGAGACAACTTAAAGATTTGCTTGAGAAGGTTCTGTGAGGCTTTGGGTGGATTATAGATAAGTGAACAACGTGACTATCGAGAATAAGTGTTCACTTCCAAGGATTGATGATTTGATGGATCAGTCGGTTGTTGCAAGTGTGTTCAGTAAGATAGATTTGAGATCTGGGTATCAGATTCGTGTGAAGGCTGAAGATATTTAGAAGACTGCTTTTAAAACAAGGTATGGACATTGTGAGTATTTCATGATGCTAATTGGTGTGACTAATGCATCATGTGTATTTATGGAGTATATGAACATGATTTTCCATACTTATTTGGGCAAGTTTGTGGTTGTGTTCGTTGATGATATTTTGATATGTTCAAAGAGTAAAGAGGATCGTACTAAGCATCTGAAAATTGTGTTATCAGCGTTGAAAGAGAAGCAGTTGTATGCAAAACTGTCAAAATGTGAGTTTTGGTTGAAGGAAGTGAGTTCCTTGAGTTATTGTAGTTGATATGTCGAAGGTTGAAGTTGTATCGCAATGGGAAGCTTCAAACCTGATTTTGAGATTAGAAGTTTTCTTGGGTTGGCAGTTTATTATCGGAAAATTCGTTGAAGGAATTTTTTCTAAGTTATCTTTTCCATTGACGCAACGGACTAGGAAGGTTCAAGCTTTCGTTTGGATGCAACGTGTGAAGAAAGTTTCAAAAGCTTTTGAGAAGGCTGTCAACAGCTCATGTTTTGATTTTTGCCAAATCCGACAAAACCATTGTTGTATATTGTGATGCTTCGTTGATGGGATGGGGAGGTGTGTTAATGCACATCAGCAAGTTTTAGCCTATGCTTCAAGGCAACTTAAAATGCATGAGAGGAATTATATAAGGCATGATTTAGAACTGGTGGTTGTTGTGTTTGTGTCGAAGCTTTGGAGGCATTATTTGTTTGGTTCGAGATTTGAGATGTTTATTGATCTTAAGAGCTTAAAGTATTTGTTTGATCAGAAAGAGTTAAACACGGGGAAGAGAAGATGGCTTGAACTTTTGAATGATTATGATTTTGAGTTGAGTTACCATCCGGGTAAGGCTAATGTTATAGCTGATGCATCGACTTGGAAATCTTTTGCATATACCGATGAGTTTTGTTTACGAAGAGACTTCTTATGGAGTTAAACTTTGTATGTTGAGGCTTACTAGTGGTATTCTTGATGAGATTCGAGGAGGTCAGAAATCTGAATTGAGTTGGTAGATCGGTTGAATTTGATGAATCAAAGTCGAAGGACTGATTTTCAGATTAATGGAAATGGTATCATGAGATGTCCTGATAGAGTTTGGGTTCCATATATTGTTGAGTTGAAGAAGAGTATTCTTGAGGAAGGACATTTAAGTGGATTGAGTATCCATCCCGGTGCTTTGAAGAGGTACCCGGATTTGAGGAAATTATTTTGGTGGCCAGGGATAAAGAAAGAAGTGGTTGAGTTTGTATATGCTGGTTAGACTTTCCAAAGGTCGAAGATTGAACATCAGAGACCATTGGGTCTGACGCAACCATTGAATATTCCAGAGTGGAAATGGGATAGTATTTCCATGGATTTTGTATCGGGTTTGCCGAAGACTGTGAGAGGGATGTGATTCAATTTGGGTGATTTTTGATAGATTGACTAGATCAGCTCATTTTATACCAATGAGGATTAATCATTTTATGTTGAAGCTAGCTGAGATGTATATTGAGGAAGTTGTGAAGTTGTATGAGATATCGTTAAATATTGTGTCAGATGGAAATCTGAGATTTACATCAAGATTTTGGGAGAGTTTGCAGACGCTTTAGGTACCATATTGAAGTTGAACTCTGCCTATCATTCGCAGATGGATGGATAGACAGAGAGAACTATCCAGTATTTAGAGGATTTGTTGAGAGCTTGTGTGTTGGATCAAGGTGGATCGGGGATAGTTATTTGTCGTTGGTTGAGTTTACCTATGATAACAGTTACCATTCTAGTATCAGAATGACACCGTATGAGGCTTTGTATGGTAGGAGGTGTAGGACTCCTTTGTGTTGGTATGATTCAGGAGAGAGTGTTGTGCTCGAACCTAAGATTGTGCAAGAGATGACTGAAAAGATCAAGAGGATCCAAGAAAAGATGAAAGTTCCGCAGAGTCGTTAGAAGAGTTACCATGATAAGAGGAGGAAAGCACTTGAATTTCAAGAGGGAGATCATGTGTTTTTTAGAGTTACGCCGGTAACTGGTGTTGACCGAGCTTCGAAGTCCAGAAAGCTCACACCGTGTTTTGTTGGTCTGTATCAGAGTGGCGCAGCGGAAGCGTGGGAGAAGTAGCATGTTAGGATGATTTAGCGCTGTCGCTTGTGAAATTGCATGATGTGTTTCATGAGTTTTAGTTGAGGAAGTACATTCTAGATCTGCCGTATGTGATTCAGATGGATGATGTACAAGTGAGAGATGATTTGACTGTTGAGGCATTGCTAGTGTGAATTGATGAACGAGAGGCAACTTTGAGGTAAAGAGATTGCCTTGGTAAAGGTAGTTTTGGGAGGACCAGCTGGAGAAAGTTGGACATGGGGCGTGAGGATCAGATGAGGGAGTCGTATCCAACTCTGTTTCCTTGAGGTGATTTTCGAGGGAGAAAATTCTTTTAAGTGGGGGAGAGTTGTAACACCCAAAATTTAACTGGAATATTTTAATTAATTAATTTAATTGAGAATATTCATATTTTGGTGGTTTTCAGTGGTTTTGTGGATTATTGGGAATTATGCATTTTTGGATTATTTATTTAATTAATAGTATACAATATGGAAACATTAGTATTATTATTAGTTAAAATAAATATAAGTGAAATAAGGGTAATTTGGGCATTAAGAGGTGTTAGTAAGGGTGTTATGGGAAAAGCCCAATTGTGTGGCCCAAGACTAGGTTTGACAAAAAGGAATTCTGAGGGAAATTAGGATTCATTTTATTAACCGTGAAAAGTATTGAGGCCAGAGCTCTGAGGAGAAGATTGGAGGACGAAGCTTCGAGAGATTCCCTGAAAGATTGAGAAGACTTTGATCGACAACTAAGGTATGGGGAGTATTGCCTTTCATAATTCTCTACGTGTAGATTTCGATGTAGTAAGGTTGATTTAAGGGTTAAGGGTTTTGAGGGTAGAAATGAGAAATTATGATCTTTGGCCTTCGTGGCCTAAACCAATTATAGGTAAATCTAGTCGTGGTTCAATTGGGGAAAAAGGGATTTTGGCCTTCGTGGCCTAAATCTGGTTTTGGGAACTTTGATGTTGTGGTGTAGTGGTAAGTATTCCTGACAGTTATAGCAAAATATGAGAAAGGGAAACCTTAGGCCTTCGTGGCCAAAATCTTGAATTTTTATATGTCTGATCCTGTGGGAATATGAATATTTGAATGTGAGTAACTCTAATGCCTTAGGGTGTAATTGAAGGAAAAATTGTGATTTAGGGCTGAATATGTTATGGGATTGGCCTAGTAAACCGTAGGTGTTGTGCCTTTATCGCCGTAAGACCTTAGGGATGATTTAGAGATGTTTTGAGGGTATTATGAAAGTGAATCGTGTGGACTTTTAGGTTGATTTAGGTTCTGGAGTGTAACAGTGTTTTGATGTCCGTCACGACTGTTCATGTTTTCGGTCAAAATCGTTGTGGACGTAACTTTTGATCCGTAAGCCCGTTTTGGCCCCCGTTCGAAGTGTTGGAAAGCTAATAAACAGGTATATAACATAGTATAGATAAGGGAATTGGTTTCCCAATACTTTTATATCTAATTGTTTTTGAGAAGTCAATTGTGTATATGTTCTATTAATGAATCATGTTCTGGTTCAGTGATGTCTTGATGTATTGATGCTGCAATTTTCCTGATGAATTACCATGAGGGTAATTGTTATAATATGTGATAATATGATGAATTAACATGAGTAGGACTGTGAAGTTTATGTGATTAATAGGCGATAGTATGAGAATTACCGCGAGTATAATTATGAATTAATATGTGATAATATGTGATAATATGATGAATTAATATGAGTATGACTGTGAGTGCTATGTGATTTATATATGATTATATGATGATCTCTATGATGTATGATGATGATTATTATGATTATATGATGATGATTATTATGATGAATTATGATGACATGACGTATAGTGATGATTATGATGATGAGCTATGACGTTTGATGATGATGAATATGATGAATGATGATGCACCTATGATGTTGTTTTAAGGATGATTTGTGATGTGTGCATCATGCATTCATGTGCATCCAGACTTTGGTTCAGGATCTCGATTACTTTGGCTTCAATCTCACTGTGTGGATGTGAAGTGTTTTGATGTGCTCCGGTTCTCTAGTAGAATCGATCCTATTGATGGGGATCTATGGAGGGTTGATGGCCCAGTGTCCATCGAGCTGTGATGATTGGTACCATATGCATTGAGTTGTGTCACATATGCATTTATGAGTCTTTTTGTATAAATTATGATGTTGTGGCCTTCGAGGCCTATTGATGAATATGAATGTGTTGAATATGATTATAACGCCATTTATATGTTGATTTTTATACATTGATTATTATGAATTGTTTTACTCACCCTGTCTGTTTGAATGTTACCTCCACGTGGGTAACGTGCAGATTACCAATTTTAGTCGTGGGCACCGTCGAGGATTATTTTTGAAGTCTGTGAGTTGTTAGCCTTTTGGTTAACTTAGAGGGTCTTGCTCTGATATGTAACATCGGGTTGGGAACTTTTGAGTTAAACTATATATTGTTGAGTTATTTTTCTTATTTTCCCTGATGAGGAAAACCTTGACTTATGCCTTTAAATTCCGCTGTTTTGTGCAATTTGATGTATTTTGGGAAAAACTCATTGTACACGGAGCATTGACTTATTTTGAGCTATTGAGAAATGTACACCCTTTGAGGTGATTTTTATTGAGTTAAATATTTTACTCTGATTTATGTGAAAAATGTGCCTTTTAATTGTGGGTAGAAAAAGGTGTTACACGAACCACTTGCAAGTATTCTCCACATATATGTCTTTCCCGTTCCGCAGTAACCATGCAGGAAAAATACGCCACCATTTGGGCCTGGATAGCATCCATTATTTTTTTCATATACACCTCTTTGTTCATCTAATAGATAAGCAATAAAGATTGGTATTAGTCTTTATGGAAACTACTTCCAGCCGGAATAAACAGTGATTGGAACAATATGATGCAATATAATAGAATGTAGACAAACATGATAGAGCTTTGAAAAGATTTGAAAATTCATTTTTCTTGGTTGGGACTTGATAATTTCTTTTATCGTATATTAGTCAATTGCCTAACTGCTGCAGAACATAACCATCCAAATATGAAATCGGTTTAAAATTAGTAAGACTCTGTCGATTGGCTTGAAGCAGTTTTTCAATCTCGATTAATGTTAAATTTTGTAATTCTGACTCAGTTAAAACCAACTCTGCAAGTAAATATACCATAAAACAAAAACATGACACAGTTGAGTCAGAATGCCATACTATTTTTAAAAAAAAAAAACAGACACACAAAATGTTTCACTACCACTGTTGATCTAAACGGAAATGCTTACGAATTTGGAAGTAATAATAATGTTTGAATTCACCTAAAATATATGAAGAAGAAACATTAGGATAATTGAAAAATAAGATAACATAACCAAAAATATCATCAAAGATACGTGTTGGACTTGCATTCTGCGCCAGTTCTCTCTGTGCATGAAACAAACCATCCGATAACAAAATCCAGGATTTCTTCCATACATGAAGAGGTTGATTTACAACACCAAACAAAAGCATGATGACAAAAAGTTTTCGAAGAAAATGACCTGAAACCCATTGACTCGCCTCTTTTATAGCAGTTATGTAATCTCAATCGTCTTCAAGGAAACCCATTGCAAAACAAGCGTCCCTAAATGAATCAAATTGAGTGTCACCTATTTTGTGAATTTCCTCATAAGTGGTAGGTCCCTTAGCCACTGTTAACATCATTCGTAGGTAAAATAGTTCTCCCGTAGTAGGTGGATCCCATATTAACCGACCGATAGTGAAACTTTTTTTTCGTGGCTTCCAAGTTCTCTTTCTCTTATCATAAACAAATTTGGACACAAATTGGTCGTATGTCAATGATCGGGCTTCTTCATACTTACCATTTGGAACCAGTCATGTTGTGAATATAGATTCGATGACACTCACCTTTTCTAATATATTCTCCATTCTATCAAAATCAGTGTACTAAACAACTTTCTCACCTATTAAATGATAGAACATACATTCCACTGCAGGTTTTCTACCATGAATATTATAAGCGAATATTCGCTAACATGCTTCACTCGGTGAGACATACCTGCAATCCAAATACTGTTGAATCTCACAAATATGGTCATGCTCATATGTATTATGTGATTTAGAAGCAACAACTGTTGTTGTGATTCTATCATATCCTTTTTGTATGTACTTGAAAAGATATTAGATAGATGTACTTTGGTTACACCATTCCATGTTTATATGTGCATGGTATTTCAAAAGTAACCTTGTATTGTAAGGCACTACATAGCAACTGTCCAATGCGATGTAGTTTTTGTGAATGATATGCATCTTTGACCTTATCCTGTAAAGTGGATAACCTTCTGCATCAAATGTTGTATCCTTCATGTATTTCTTGGGGAAGTATTTAGAGAATTTTCTATTTTTTATACAAGGTGATGTCATTCGTGAGAGACCACATGGTCTATGCATCATGTGCGTCTTGACCAAGTTGTATAATGTTGGATGAACTTCAGGGCCAGGGATCTCAAAAGAAATGATTTTGTCTATATCAGAAGGTGTTGGGTATTTGTTTTGAGGATGCAAGAAAATTAGGATGTGAGCATGCGACAAACCTCGCTTCTGAAATCCAATTGTGTACATAACTAAAATTCAAAGACATGTGTAAGCTACACCATGAATAAGAACATAACAATATGAAAATATAACATAAAATTGAATGCATAAGACTTACATGCCAACACTTTACCGAGGACATGAAATTTAGTTATGTCATCCATGAGTTCATCAAATTTGATTTTGAAAACCTTTGTAATGATAATTGGTCTGTCATGTGGCTTTAACCCAGTGTTTGACAGCGTGTGTGTAGTTCCAGGCCAAGCAGAAATGTAAGTAAACGTTACAAACAAATTAGGAAAACCTAACTTACTTGAAATTGCCATACCATCAAAATATAGTTGGTCCATGCATCTTTTGCTGCCAACAAAAGATGACGGCAAGACAACACATTTTCCTCTTTTTAGGAGGTTCGGTTTGGCGACTACTACCACATTCATCATTCAATTGTTTGTATTTTATAACTTTTAACTTAAATTGGTTTTTCCTCAACCACTTAAGTAATTCAAACTCCATCATTGCATACCCTTCCACCAAAAACTGTTGAAAAAGCCTTCTTGAATGCATAGAATATTTGCTTCTTTCTTGCGGTGCTGCAAGCAGAATGAGAGCTAATCTTTTAGGGTTTGACGATTTTTCCTAGTAACCAAAATTTATGTTGATATTTGTGAATAATACTTTTATATAGCCATCTTCCCCATAGACCAGTATTAGAGGGTATTGATACGATAGGTAAGAAGGATGAAACTCATCAATTCATTGCAAGTTCCTATCTCGTGCTTGGATGATAATATCTCTTTGAGATGCATAACCAATGTCACCAACAATTAAAGCAGAAACTTTTGAAACAGTAGGACGGTTATACACTCGTCAGTCCTTCGGTCTATCTGATATCAGCTTTAACTTTAAGTCTAAGAAACTATTTGATAATTTCACTTGCCATCCTAAAAGCCTTTGCATGCACGTTGTACTCATCTAACATGATCTTCAACTTATTGATAATTTCCCTTACTATAAGTATATTGTCCCTGTGAAAATCGTTATACAAAATAATCAATAAATAACATATATTATGTTATATATACAATTAATTTATTAAATTAAGATACCTGAAACAATCCATTCTATTGTCAATTTCATTGTCAATGTCAAATATATAGAGTTGAGGATATTGTGGATGATTTCCAATTTCCGGTAGCAAAATTCCAATTTGATGACAGGGTTGGCCATGTAGCCTTAAAGTAGGTGGGCCTCCTCTTTTACAATGGTTGTTGTCAAACTTCATTCCAGGCGATGTAAAGGAAAACATAACGTTGTACGTTCTTACGTTGTTTTGGTAGTTCTTACTCTCAGGACATGTTGCATTATGAAGTAGGTGTTGCAATAGAATAGGTCACTCTTCAAGGAAAGGTAGGACATTTTTTCCACCTCTGTAGCAAGTCTGAAACTTAGGAACAATAGTATGCCTGGATTTTCCATTTCGTTGTTGATACCACATACAGGCTTGATAAAATGGAGATTCCCATACAGGGTCTCCTATATCAAAATACTCTACAATAGCTGAAACATTAATAATAAACAGGTGAGAATCTAGTTTTAGTAATTGTAATGTAAAGAGTGTAACTTACGTTGATCATGCAAGGCAGTAGATGGTTCATTGATGTCGTCGTACTCTGCATCAAAACTATTAACCAAACTATCATCGTCATCAAAAACTGAATTTTTGTCATATGAAGAATGAGTGATTGTATTGAAATTAGCATTTGACGTATGAGTGTCAATTGGAGAAATAAAATGAGATGTCGGTATTGTTGAAGACACAGGCTGGAGAGTTTCATTGAAACATGTCAGTAAATCATTTCCAACTGCTCCATTTAATCTTAATTTTTTATGTGATAGATTGTCTAATCGATGCCTCTGAGATAATCCAGTGCATGGTACAATGTTTGGAAAGTTAGAAATATAAGTAAAAAGCAGTGTACGCGTAACAAAAACTGGATATTGATAGTGTGATGGTAGTTGAAGGTGTTGGATGTCGTCGGTGTTTTCCTTGTTGGGATGGTAACGTGATTTTTTTTGTGTTAAGACATCTTGTCGCGGTGAGAATCGGATATCAAATTATTGGATTAAATTGAATCTTAATTCATTGTTCACTACCGATCTTTAATTTGTCCAAGAGAAGGGAAAAAGATCGAACAACCTAAAATATGCAATGCAAATGCAAAGCTAGAGAGTCTAAGGTTTGGGGGTTGGTTATATCTAGGGAAGGTGTTAGCATCCTAAGCATCTGTAGTACTCTACATGAACCTCTTGTTTTAATGTGTTATTTTTGTTTGCTAAGGGTAAGGGACCTAGGGGTTTATTTCTAAGTATACTCGCCAAGAAATCGCATCTTGTGCTTATGTATCCTGATGAGAATGGAATCAGAGTATTCGTAGTTATCCTAAAGGGATTGAGGAACCATTGACTATTGGTCAAAATTCCAGGGGGAGAAGGTTTGTCTGGTTGATTCTAGGAGAAGCGATGAGTCGTCATCTTAGGGAGAATACTCGACTTAACCTCTACAAACGTATCGAAGACGGTCTTTGCATCGCTTTGAGAGAAGGGCTCTAATTCATATTTTTGTCGACGAATATGCCACATACCTCTCTTAAGTGAAAAAGATTCTACATCTTTCTCGATTATGTTATGGGGTAGGAGAATTATATCTCGACTACATAGATGAATCATGTCTAATTCTCTTATGGGGGGAATAGAGGATTGAATTGTATTGTAAGTTATCTAATGTTAAAAACTTAAGGGCGTCTATCTTAAAGATGTACAGGGAGACCTAAGCTGATCAACCTGAAAAAGTCAGGGATTGAGCGGGGGTGATGGTGCAAATGAGATTGCAATGTGCACGACGTATGGAGTCATACACAGATTCTTCCCTAGGACGTGAACATGTGCTAATATATCAGGGTAGATAGATAGATAGATACAATAAGCATTAAAGTTAAAAGATGATTTGAATACTCTAATAACGCAAAAATGTATCATATATTTGCCGTATTTTCCAATGATTAATTGTATTATTTCAGTCCGAATTCCGATGATTCCACAAGCTTGCAAGTGTTTTTCGCAGGTATTTCATTCTCATGCTAAAAATGAGCAAGATATAGAAAAGTGCGAAAGGAAGGAACAAAAGAAGAGAAAAAGGTCAAAAAACCACATAATGCAAGGTTTGGAGGTGTGACGGTCGTCATAGCCCATCCCGACCGTCATACGCATCACGACTGTCACAGCCTGGCCACGATCGTCACTGTCCTAAAATCAGTGACAACGTTCAGAACAGAAACATGGCCACGAAGGGGAGAGAATTTAGGCATGATTTAGTATGCCCCCCTGAGAATTCTCTCCCTCAACGTATTTTCTTCCGATATTTTCTGTTGCAACCAAAGATATAAAAGGACGGGAGTTGGAACTAAAAAGAGAGTTTCATATTCATATATTGTGTTGCTGCCGAATTTCCGTTGAATCCGTTTTTGCACTATTTTTTCTTTTCCTTTCATTTTTCCTTCAGTTTCAAAAGCACTATTATTTCATTCCGCATTTTGTTTCACCATAGTAGAATCCTGCTGACATTATGGAGGACTACTCGACTATCCAGTATCAATAATATTTACAGGTTCTTATTAATCCAATATGTTGCACTCCAAATTTTGGCCCCTTAGATTCTCATTATCATTTTAGGAGCATACTCATGAATTATTTAACCTTAACCCAGTGCAAGTTTGTCTTTGTCAAGTTGCAGATGAATCAGGGTTTCTTGCAGTCAAAATCGAAGCTTCAGGGTTTGTGATTAGTCAATGTTTTGGGCTCATTCAATTAGGAAACAAGGTCAAGGGTATCATATAATGTCAATTGAGAAGCCAATTTGAGGTTGTTGCCCCAGAATTCAGAGCAGTGCATTTCAGAGCACCCGATTAGGGTTTTTGACTAGTAAAAGTCAAATGTAGTTTGACTTTGATGTTGGAAGATGTTTAAATGGTGGTATTATGATTCATGAAGTTCATATAGCTTAATAAAGTTCATCCAAGAAGTTTCAAAGTCTCAGAAGGTCCAGAGTGTCAACAGGCGACTCGGTAATCACCGATCGGTCGTACGGTTGACCGAAAAGTCAACTCTCCAAATTTTAGAAATTAGACTTCAAGTTGTGAAACAAAATTGTTCCTTATGTCATATTGGACTTTCATATCAATTTTCATGACCATTGGATCAAGGATGAAGGAGTAATCGAAAAATCGGGAAATTAGGGTTTTGAAAGGGGCTAAACCATAACTTCTTAACCACACATCCAATTGAGTTGGTTCAAAGCTCATTTGGAAGCTCTTGACAAGTCCTACAAAAGTCCCTAAGTGGTCCATGATCATAAAATGCATAGATTTGGAGTTATGATCAAATTCATTTCTAGAGGGGAAAAAGACTTAGAGAAATTTCACTTTTGAGTTCATTTTTTGGCAACTTTGGAGGGCTTTTTGGCCACGTTACTTTGGGAAATTGAAACTCACGAAAACATGAATGTTTTAGATCTATTTGAGGGCTTTCTAAAAAGTAGTAGCACATCTCAAAAGGATTTGTGAGCTGAAAGATATGGTCATGGCAAGTTGATGGTTTTTCACTTTAGTCCCACATTGCCCAAATTCAAAAATCACTTCATTCATCAAAATTGACCAATTCTAACTTGTGAATCCTATTGTATCTGATATGTAGAAAGTTTGTAACCCAAGAAAACCAAGGAAATACAGAAATATGGAAAAAGACAAGTTTTGTAAGTAGCTTGCAAGTTGCCTTGCAACTTGCCTTCAAAAGTGAAAAGTAAGCATGAGGTGTAAAGCCAAGTTCTGAAACAGCGATGATGCTACACTCTAGCCTGAATTTAGACACTTCAAGTTCATCATTTTTATTGACTATTGAAGCTTGCCTTGCAGCCAAGGAAACCCACTTGAGGAGGTTTGATTTCAAAAGTTCAAAACCTTTCTTCAAAGTGAAGAAACTTCAAATCTGCCCAAGCCACTTCATTTGCCTATAAATAGGACTCTCCCTCACTTTATTTTTATCATCAACAATCTTCTAAAAACTATAAGAAACCTCTGCCCTTGCACTTTGCCTCAAAAACTTCAAAACCACAAAATCACCATTTCCACCAAAAACACAAAAAATCTGCCTTGCTACTAGGGCTGCCAAAACCATTTCTCTACAGTAAAATACCCCAACAATCATCCATACAATCTCTAAATATGGTGTGGAAGGTTTCTAAACCATTAAACCTCTCAAAAACTTCACCAATCAAAAAGTCAACTTTATCACCAAGTTACTTTGACCAAAAGCTACAAATTTTACCAAATCTTGTTCTAAGCACTTGCCTAGTGTTTTAATCATCCAAACACCTCTTATATATTTTTTTCCAACTGTCCAAAGTGTTATAATTCATTGGTGAGACCTATTTCTCCAACTGTCATCATATTTGCATATTGCTTCCAAGTGAAGAAAGGACTCAAGGCAAAAAGGTATCAAAATGGCCAAGTTTTCACTCAAACCCTCATTTTTCATGACAGTCCTATGTTAGCCCCAAATTGTGTTTGAACTTACTCAATATCATGTATGTATGCTATGTGTGTGATTAATTGAATCAGAAAGTATGTGGGCTGAAAATTCATATCTCATGCCTCATTTTCATGACAACTTGCATTTTGTGAATCACTTTTCATGACAGGTTATTTCCAACTTATTTTGGTGTTTGAACTTACTCAATATCATGAATCTAAGATGTGTATGTGTTTGAATTGGTCTGAAAATTGTTTTGAACAGAAATTGAACATGTTCATGCATCTCACTTCACAAAACTTGCACTTAACTCACCAAGTTGCATATTAGACTGATTTGAATCATTCCTTTGTTTGAATCTCACTTGTTTCCATGTATACAACCTGTTTGAAATGCTTGCCTGTTCAAATTTGCAACAAAACTGTTTTGAACACTTTCATGTATGCCTTAAAAACATCAAAATTGCAGCTCACTTGTCATTTTTTATAACAGTTTTGTTTCAGACCAGTTTGTGTGTTCAAAATCATTTGTTAATATCTATGTGACCTGTGTGTATGATGTGTTTAACCTATAGGTGCATAGAACTAATTTGAGCCTCTTCATGCATCACATTCATACCAAATTTGCAACTTGAGCACCATTTGTTAATACAACAATTTGTTTTTAACCTGAATTTATGTTTGAATCCACTCATAAGCATTTATGTGATATGTGTATGTGATTGGTATGATGAAAAACTAGCTGGAACCAGAACTGCCCATCTTCATGCACTTCACACACACAAGCTTGCATTTTAAACACTATATTCCACAACATCCAGTTTTAAGCCACACTTTGTGTTCAATCTCATCCACTAACATGTATGCAATGTGTGTAAAGGATTAACTTGGCTAATTTGTGCATAGATTGAGTTTGACATGAGCCTGCATGACATCCATGACCTATTGCAGCCTGTATAGTATTCTTCATCTCAGTTTGTTTTCAAATCTATTTTGTGCACACACTCACTCAATAATATATTTGTAATGTGTATGAATGTTTGCCTTGGTTTAAAACTGACTGTCACGAGTGTTTCAATTCAAAATGCATTTTAAAACATTATACTTGCATGATCATACCAGTATGTGCTCTGTTGTGTTTTGATCCAAATCAACTGTTGGAATACCTCAAATACATCATTCTTAAAATGTTCAAACCCTCATTTGATTATTACAACAGTTGGTTTATGTTTTGGATTTCAAAATGCATCTTTTAGCAAAAATTGCAAATTGACATGTCATTTCCATTAACTGTTTGCATTGAGTTTGATATAGGTGCTTGAATCCTTCATCACCATATATTTGAGCTGTGTGTATCTTTGGTTTAGATCAAAAATGTTTGAAACAAGTTGTGAACATCAAAATGCATTTTCAAGTGTTAAGAAGCAACTACCATAGAGTTTTTAAATAGAAGAAGAATCTCAGAAAATTAACATCACCATCGTGTTCCTCATGTTTTTCTAGTCAAGATGCATATAAATTTCATCGCGTTTGGTTAAGAATCGGGAAAGTTACGAGTGAAAACG
Organism: Lathyrus sativus; assembly: GCA_963859935.3. Classification (NCBI taxonomy): domain Eukaryota; kingdom Viridiplantae; phylum Streptophyta; class Magnoliopsida; order Fabales; family Fabaceae; genus Lathyrus; species Lathyrus sativus. The sequence goes on from OZ012736.1 coordinate 346,552,568, forward strand.
TAAATCACATTTGTGAGTGTTATTCTTGCCCAGATTTTCACCCATATATATTTATGGGGTGGCATATACAAACGGATGTATAGCCACCCTAGTGGTAAGACCATATGCCTAAACACGCCTTGCAAGCCTTGAACCTAGGTTCGACCCCTGAGGAGGGCAACCCTTTTGTTTAATTTTGTCATTTTTTATCCAATCTTCAAAAATTCATATCTCTCTCATTTTTAATCATTTTTCACCCATTCTTTTTTCATTGTGTTAATCTTGATGTCTACTATCATGTCATATTTTTTATTTTCATGTTTGCCTAATTTTTCATCTCTTTTGACTATGTGCAAGTTATGTACGTTCTGTGATTGTTTTCGCGTATGCAGATGAATTTTTCTTGTGATATACTTGTGGTAATTTGTGATACTTGTTTGCATTCATGTTCTTAAATGTTATTTAACATGTTAGGATTTTATCTTTGGTTGTTACCATGTTCGTTTTACTTCATCTGCTAAATACACTGAAGCTTGACTGTCACACTTCCTGCTTAACCAACTGCTTTGACTGTCACCCATGCATTTTAATTTTTATCACTTCACATGCTCACTTAATGGTTGTAACCATGGATGTATATTTATTATGTTGTTATCTTGTTCAAAATTTTCTCTCCCCCAAGTGATGAAGTTTGTTAACTCTCATCCAAAGCTGCCTATCCTGTCCCCCTCCAAAGGAAAGGATCTTTCCAGTGACCCTTGTGTCATGGATAACTCATTCACCCATTTCCTTGACTTTGTTAAGTCACTTCAACCTTAGTTTAGTAACCATTAGACTTTGCTTTAAGTCTAAAAGACCCACCTGTACTAGGAGTGTTCTTCAACTAGAACCCTAGGATAGAGTTTTTTAACTCTATGTAAGAATCATCGTCATGATTTCTTACTTCCCCTTTTGAGTGTTACAATTTAGATTAGGGAGTTTTGTCAAACTCCACACAAACATTGTCATGTTTGTTCCCCCTTAAACCTTGATCATAATCAAGTGTTCTTCTTCCCTTGTGAGGTGAACTACGATTGCTCTGATTCTATCCTAGTTAGGATACGTAGGCAGAATATGCGACGTCTTTGCGAGCAAACTTAGTGTATATAACTTTAGGTTTCAACTTATACCTTATCCCTAATCCATAGTACATTTTCACAAACTTAGCAAGAAATCAAACAAAAGGTTCCTGTAGAGTACTACAGATGCTTAGGGTGCTAACACCTTCCCTAGGTATAACCAACCCCCGATCCCCGAATCTCTTAAGCGTTGTCGTTACATCGCGAAAAAGGTTTTTCTTTCTTTAGACCTTTTCTTTGGATAAAATAAAGTTCGGTTGTAAAAAGAATTAAGGTTCAAGTTAATTTAATAGCTTGATATCCAATTTTCACCGCAACAGAAATGACGACTTCACTGGGGAAAAGTTGCTTGCTTTGAGGGTTTAGCCTATCTTGTTTGAATACTTGCTTATTTGTGAATACTTGTAAATATGTACATATGTGCTCTGATCGATCTTGGGAACTTTGAGTGGTGAGACGACACTATACCCGTGTTTGAGAGTACTTATGATAGGATGGTGGTATATTCAAGGAGACTTATAGGGAGTTGATTCCCGACCAAGTTGACTTGAGAAAACCTCCGCTCAGTAGAGGCCCTTCTGAGAGTTAGTATTGTTGATCGAGTATTCGTGAAAACAATGCTACTTTCTACATAGGAGCCCGTGATACTGAGGACCTTTATATTACCTTTTCCCCACTATGGCTTTATTAGGATGTAGTGCAATGACTATAAGGAAGTAATTCCAAAGTAGTTGATACGCGATGCTACACTTGGACAAGACTCTCTTGAGAATATTATCGACCACCAAGTATTTGGGAAATTGATAATATCCGAAAGATGGGTCGAGGACTCCGGGAACTCTTTTAGAACCTTGCTCTACAGTTTTGAAGGCCTTAGTACATACCTTTGGGGTGGGTAGACCTTGACTCCTTACTCATGTTCTCCAAACCAAAACCTTTATCTGTTTACCCATGTGTATATATGAATCTGTGCTTACCTGTGTTTGTGCATTCATGCATTCATGAACATCATATCATAAAAGTTTCATGGAACTCAGATCTCTCGTTTGTAAACATTAGGGTCATCATGGACAGCGGAAAAAATAAAACTATGAAGTACACTTACAAAAGTCCTAAATTGGATGACATAGAAAGGTTGAGCACCTTGATAACAGATCTAGAAGGATTCAAGAGCAGGTATGGGAACTTATTGTCATTGTTGAGGGTAAAAAGGAAGATGGATCTGGGACTTCTCTCCACACTCCTCTAGTTTTATGATCCACTCTATCATTGCTTTACTTTCCCTGATTATCAGCTGGTACCTACACTTGAGGAATATTCTTGCTTGATTGGTTTACCCATTCTTGAAGACTCTCCTTTTCCAATCATGGAGAAAGACCCCAAGGAAGAAGAAATTGCTAAAGCTACACGTACAGGATTGGTGGATATTTAGAAAAATATGGTTACTAAAGGAGGGGTATTTGGTTTGACTGCCGAGTTCTTGGTTGGGAAAGCACAATACTATGCTGATCATTTGAGTATGGATGCATTCGAAGCTGTTTTTGCCTTGCTCATTTATGGGATCTTCTTGTTTCCAAGCTTTGATAACTTTGTGGATCTCAATGCCATCAAGATTTTCTTGAAGAAAAACCCTGTGCCTACTTTACTAGCTGACGCATATCATTCTGTTCACTTGAGAAATCTGCATAAAGGAGGAATGATTATCTGCTGTGTCCCTTTGTTATATAAGTGGTTTATTTCTAACTTACCTAAAGCTCATGTTTTTTTTGGAAGGAAGGTTGGTGGTCTCAGAAGGTTATGGCTCTTACTCACTCTGATATTGATTGGTACAGCCGTAGTTACGATGGGATAAGGATCATTGACAGTTGTGGAAGCTTTGGTAACATACCGCTTCTGGGTACAAATGGAGGAATCAGTTATAACCCTGTTCTTGCTCGCCGTCAGCTTGGATATCCTTTGAAGGACAAACCAAACAGCGCTTATGTGGAGAATATTTTCTTTAAAGGAAGTTCAGAATTGAAGGGAGAAATTCTAAAAGCTTGGGGACATGTACACAAGAAAGGAAAGGAAGACTTAGGGAAACCTAATTGCGTCTCTCTCGAACCTTATCTGCAATGGGTCCGAAAGAGAGCTATTCAACTGAAGATGCCTTATTCTCAGCAGAAACCCATGGCTTTAGAGGAAGAACACACAATGATCTTTATGTCTGAAGAGGAGAAGTTAAAGATTGCTTTGAGGAAATCACAACAAACTTAAGTAGCATGGAAATACAAGTACCAAGTGGCCATGGAAGAGAATGATGAACTCCGTAGACAACTCCAGGCGAAGGATAAAGAAATGATTGTTTATAAGAAGAGGAAGACACAGGAAGGTTCATCATCTTCCAGCTCTCAGCCAACTCCATGGAAGCTAGTCGTGGACAAACTCATTCTCAAGAAGGCTCGGATGGAAGAAGAAATCAAGAAACTCAAAGCAAAAGAAGACTTTTATTTAGAATATTGTCAGCCTTAGGACTTTTGTAAAATGTACTAGATATTTTGTAATGCAATCTTGAAAATCAATGAAATGAAATGATCTTTTGATCTGAGTTCCATGAAACCTATTGCATTTGCATTTGCATTAATTAATCATTCAAAGAACTAAAGATTATTTTGTAGGATGGATTCTGGATTCGGCATCATTGTTGTAAAACTCTCAGTTATTAATCTATGAGGACTTTTTTCCCTGTTGTTATAATTTTTGCAAATATTTCTTTAGATTCCTTGAATGATTAATTTTGCATTATTGCATTTTGCATTCATAAGCATTGCATGTGCATGTTCTTGTATTGAGTCTCATCTTGCTGTCTTGTCTCCAGAAAGAATCATATTGAGTCCTCAACACCGATACAACACCCGAGCCCAAGCTCGCCTAAGAATGGAAGGACAAAATTTGGATGTGGACAGAATTGATAATGAACTCGGAGAGCTACGAGGAGGCATGGGGCAGATCATGGAAGCCCTACAAGTCATTCGTGCAAAGTTGGACACTCAAGCCACTGTTGTCTCTGAAATCACTAGCATAGCTGTAGAGCCGATCCCAACGGCAGTCACTGTTGCAAATGTTCCACCATATGGGTTATCTCCTGGTTTTGTACCTCCACCAGTAGTCAATCAACAAACAGTTCCTTTAAGGCCAGAAATTCCTCAAGCTATTCCTACTTACACTCAGCCTTCTGTTCAGGTTCAAGCACACCCTGTTTTTCATAATCCTCCACTAGTGTACGAAGGTCTTGATGGGTATGAAGAAGAAAGTGGACGACATGATAAGTTGAAAGAAAGTGTAGAGACTATAGGCAGGAAAGTCATAGCAATGGAAGGGAATGACATCTTTGGCACTGATGCCAGAGATATGTGCTTAGTGTCTGGATTAGTAATTCCACCAAAATTCAAAGTTCCTAATTTTGATCAGTATTCTGGGGCTACTTGTCCTCGAACGCATTTGATTATGTATTACCGAAGAATGGCCGCTCATGTGGAAGACGATAAGTTAATGATTCACTGTTTCCAAGATAGTTTGAAAGGAGCTCCCGCTAAATGGTATTTGGGCTTGGATCAGTCTCGTATTCATAGTTTCCAAGACTTGGCTGATGCTTTTGTGAAAAATTACAAGTACAACATGGATTTAGCCCCTGATAGAAGGCAGTTATTGACTATGTCACAGAAGAGTTCAGAATCCTTCAAAGAGTATGCACAAAGGTGGAGGGAAACTGCCTCTCAGGTAGAACCTCCTTTAAGTGAAAAAGAGCTAACAGATTGGTTCGTCGATACGGTGAGACCAGAGTTTTATGAAAAGATGATCAGTAGTGTAACCGCCAGTTTTTCTGATATAGTAGCAGTGGGAGTGAGAGTGGAGTTGGGAATGAAGAACGGGAAGGTAGCTGGCAGTTCCAGCAGTTCTAGTAATAACAATGTCAAAAAGCTCAGCAGTAATTTTCATAGAAAGAAGGAAGGGGAGATAAATGCAGTAACTGTGGGAAGAAAGAATCGCACCTGGAGACCACCTTACCAACAGTATCAGTAGAATTATGTTCAACAACCTCAGCAAGGCTTTGTTCAACAGCCTCAAGTAAATTATGTTCAGCAATCCCAGCAACAACGACCAATGTATCCGTTGCAGTATGCCCAACAACCTTATGTGGCAGCTGTAACTCCAGCTTTCAGTCATCCTGTTCCCAGTTATCAGACAGTGCAGCCAGCACCTGTATATCAGCCAATTCAACAAGGGTATCAACGAGCGTCCAACGCTCCACCCTATCAACAACTTCATCAGCCTAGAGCTCAGGCACCCAGACAAAACTACTAGAATTGGAGACCAACAACAAAACCTCCACTTCCTCAGATACCGATGACCTACACAGAGTTGTACCCTTCCTTAGTGCAGCAGGGATTGGTAACAACACGACCATTAAATCCAGACACTACATCTCCTTACTATAATCCAAATGCGCGTTGTGCCTTTCACGAAGGCGCTGCCGGTCATGATTTAGAAGGCTGTCTTGCTCTAAAACATCTTGTCAGGGAGTTGATGGAAAAGAAGATCTTGTCTTTTGATGATGTACCCCCAAATGTCAAAAGTAATCCACTGCCAAACCATGGAGAGGCCAATGCAGTAGAAGAAGTGTTAGATGAAAGAATAGTCCAGATGTGTCAGATATTAGAACCCCGTTGAGGTTGCTTCACGAGAAACTACTGAAAGCAGGATTGATAAAGGATACCCATAATGATTGTGAAAAATGCTCTAGTGACTCTAGAGGGTGTGATGAGGTACGAAAAGGTATACAAAGGTTGATTGATGAAGGAATATTACAAGTGTGTAGTGAGGTGAGGAAAGAAGAAGTTTCAGTAATTGAGCCTGTTTTCAATTTACCGAAGAAAGGTGAGAAGGTTCCTGTAACAGCCCAAATTTCATTAAATAATTAATTGTAGTAATTAATTGATTTAGTGGGATTTTTATTAATGTTGGAAATTAATTTTTATTAATTGGAATTAATAGAAAATTGAGAAGGAAATTGGAAGGAAGGAAAATGAAGGAAATATATAAGAGAGAAAGAAAAGAAAAGAAAGATAGAAAACATTTGGAAAGAAAGAGGAAAGAAGAAGAAAGGAGAGAAAGAGAAGAGAAGAAGAGGAAAAGTGGAAATCATCAAGAACCAACATCAAAGCTCCGATTAATCGAGGTAAGGGTGAGAAATGTTTCTATTTGATCATTGTATGATGTTATGTATGTTGGGTTGGGGTTTTGGTAGAGTTTTCATCACTTTCCAATTAGGGCAAAAGTTGGAATAATCGGTAGATTGATGATTTAATCGGTTAAAACTGAGCAATAATGTCGTAGAATAGTCGGGTAACATGTATTGATGCTGTTTGTACTGATTTTGTTGTGTAAGAGAGGGTTGATGATGGAGTGGTGAAGGAGGAACAGAATAGGGTTCTGTTCTGCGCAGGTTCGCTGGCTCTCGCCAGGCGAGCGAAGGCGAAGCTTCGCCGGGCGAAGCCTAGCGAATGTTGGCGAATAATTATATTTAAGTCCCAGTGGACTTCGCTGGCGAGTTCGCCAAGCGAAGGTGCTGGCGAATGGTAGCGAATGAAGTCAGTAGCTACTGACTTGGGCTCGCTGGGAAGTCTCGCCAGGCGAAGCCTAGCGAGTGTTCGCTGAGGGAGTTCGCCAGGCGAAGGCCAGGCAAAGGTTCGCTGCGAGGGTTCGCCAGGCGAATGAAGGCGAACGTGACAGCATTTTTCTTTTGCTGTGTTGCTCATGTGGTGAGTGTTTGCTTGATTCACATAGGTTAATACCTCTATGATATGATATAGATATGATCTATTGTGATGATGTGTGTTGTGGGTAGCCTACGGGCGTGAATCCTAGTTGATGTGCGATGCATGTTAATTGTGATAAATAGAAATACATGTGAATACAATGATGAATGTATGTGTATTGTCTAATGAACTTGCGAATGCTTGATGTGTATACAATTATGTGATGAGTATGCATGAGAACATTGTGGATATGTGTGCATGACTTATAATTGTATAAATGGTATTGTGATGTGAATACCTTGATTGTGTGATATATGTTGTATGTGCAATCATCGTGTAATTCTTGAAGTGATGAATTATGTAAATGCATGAGATTAAGATGTCGGTCTTAAGTGCATTTGTTGTGGTTGATTGCACATGCATCATTTAGTCAAGAGGCAATGTCTGTTAGTTTCGTGGAAACTAGTGGCTTGTCACAAACCTAGAAGTGTGGGTTTGAAGGCTTAGAGGACGGGCCTTTGTGGTTATCGGTCTAGAAGTGTGGACCCGGTTTAATGTAAAAACTGAAAAAAGATAACGGGTTATCGGTCTAGAAGTGTGGACCCGGTTTAATGTAAAAACCGAAAAAAGATAACGAGAGTCGGCACCGCATTGCATGAGTTGCATTGAGTTGTTGAGTCACATTGATATATGACATATGCATGAAGTGATGCTTATGTGTGAATGAAGAGATTGTGGAAATTGTAAGTGTATGCATAATGTGGGAATGCTTTGTGAATATCCATGTTTGTCTATATATGTGTGGTAAATATATATGACTAAGAGAATGAAGTGTGGTGAAAAATGTGAATATGTGTTACATGATTACCTATATATATATAATCTTATGCTTTGATTATTATGGTTATAATTCTCACCCTTCTGCTGTTTTATAATGCTCTATGAGGCATTGCAGATTAGGATGCTGGAGTCCCTTTTGTGAAGTTAGTCTTCATTCTTTTGAGTCGGCTGCTCTGATATGTAACACCGGGTAGTTAGACTAGTATAGTCATTCTTTTGTGATACATTGCGATGTATCAGTTGATGTGATTGGGTAATCTAACTGATATGATGTATTAATCTGGATAACTTTTGTGTACGTGGATTAATATTTTGAAAACGATTAAATGATTGATCTTCCGCTTAATTTTGAAAATGTTACATATTTTATGGAGCAAAATGTTAAAGTGTTTTATTGGTGAAATTGTGGCATTCTTCTTTTATACCTTATCCAAAAAATTTTACTCTGATAATTTGTATGTGCTAAATTGTTTTATATGCATTTATTTGGGGTATAGAAGGGGGTGTTATAATAGTGGTATCAGAGCAGGTCGGTCCGTCCGGCCAAGTTGTTAGAGTGTTTTTCCCTGTGTGTTATTGATATGCGTGTGATGCATTATCAATATTGGTTGTTCTTACGTAGTTCTGTTGTTGGAATTAGTAAGATGGTTGCAGGAAGGAACAACGAAGTGATTGCGGAGGCATTGACGAGATTGGCGGGGGCAATTGGGCAGAATCCTTCGGCCAATGTGAATGTGAGGAATCATGCGGATGATGGATTCCGTGCTTTGGGGAAATTCCAAAAGAATAACCCTCCGGTCTTCAAGGGAACTCATGAACCGGACAAGGCACAAATTTGGTTGAAAGCTGTGGAAAAGATTTTTCGAGTTATGAATTGCTCGGATGCACAAAAGGTGCAGTTTGGGACTCATATGCTCGAAGAAGAAGCTGAAGATTGGTGGGGTAATACTCGCCAAAGATTTGAGGAAGATGATATTGTGATTACGTGGGATTGGTTTAGAGAAACTTTTCTGGAGAAGTATTTTCCAGAGGATGTGCGGGGGAAGAAAGAGATCGAATTTCTTGAGTTGAAGCAAGGTAATTCGACGGTTGCTGAGTATGCGGCGAAATTTGAGGAGTTGATCAAATTTTGTCCTCACTATAATACTGGTAATGCTGAGAGGTCTAAGTGCCTCAAGTTTGTGAACGGTTTGAGACCCGAGATTAGACAAGCTATTGGATATCAGGAAATCAGGCGGTTTTCTGAGTTGGTTAACAAGAGCAGAATTTATGACGAAGACAGTAGGGCTAGGTCCAGCCACTACAAGAGTCTAAGTGACAAGAAAGGAAAAGGACAACAGAGGAAAACCTTACGTAACTCCTGCTGATAATGGGAAACAAAAGGTTGGTTTTGGCAAGAAGCCAAGTGGGGGAGTTTCTACCCCGGTTAGGTGTTACACTTGTGGTGAAGCGGGGCATCGTGCTCCGGAGTGCAAAAGTGTTGAACCGAGGTGTTTTAAGTGTGGCAAGCCAGGCCACAAGGCTCTAGAGTGTAGAGGCGGTGCGGGTGTTACTTGCTATAACTGTGGTGAGCGAGGGCACATCAGTACCAAGTGCGATAAGCCGAAGAAGAATCAAGGGAGCGGGAAAGTGTTCGCTCTATCTGGATCTGAGACTGCTAGCGACGATCGATTGATCCGAGGTACGTGCTTCATTAATGGTACACCTTTGATCGCTATAATTGATACCGGAGCTACGCATTCTTTTATTTCTTTGGATTGTGTTAGAAGGTTAAATCTTGAGTTGTTTGTGATTGGTGGCGGTATGGTTATTGATACTCCTGCTATGGGTTCGGTAACTACACCGTATGTTTGCTTGAATTGCCCGTTGAGTATTTTCGGTAGAGATTTTGGGATTGATTTAGTGTGTCTTCATTTAGATCAATTGGATGTCATTCTTGGAATGAATTGGTTAAAATCCAATTGTGTGTATATTAACTGTTTTGACAAAACGGTTATTTTTCCCGACTCGGATGTTGAAAGGGAATTGTTTATGACGAGGAAACAAGTGAAGGAATCGGTACAAGATGGGGCTAAGGTATTTATGCTTATGGCAACTTTGAGGACTAGTGAAAGCGAAGGGATTGATGCTTTGCCCATTGTTAGAGATTTTCCGGAAGTATTCCCTGAAGAGATAAAGGATTTACCGCCGGAGCGAGAAGTGGAGTTTTCGATGGATTTGATTCTTGGAACTAGTCCGATATCGATGGCTCCATATCGTATGTCGGCCTCGGAGTTAAAAGAGTTGAAGAGACAACTTGAGGATTTGCTTGAAAAGAGGTTTATTCGTCCGAGCGTGTCACCGTGGGGTGCACCGGTGTTGTTGGTTAAGAAGAAAGAGGGTTCTATGAGGCTCTATGTGGATTACAGACAGTTGAACAAGGTGACTATTAAGAATAAGTATCCACTTCCAAGGATTGATGATCTGATGGATCAGCTGGTTGGTGCAAGCGTGTTCAGCAAGATTGATTTGAGATCTGGGTATCATCAGATCCGCGTGAACGCTGAGGATATTCAGAAGACGGCCTTTCGGACGAGGTATGGACACTATGAGTATTCCGTGATGCCATTTGGTGTGACTAATGCACCAGGTGTATTTATGGAGTACATGAATAGGATTTTCCATCCTTATTTGGATAAGTTTGTGGTGGTGTTTATCGATGACATCTTGGTTTACTCGAAGAGCGAAGGAGAGCATGCCGAGCATCTGAAGATTGTGTTATCTGTGCTGAGAGAGAAGCAGTTGTTCGCGAAGCTTTCTAAGTGCGAATTTTGGTTGAAGGAAGTTAGTTTCCTTGGTCATGTGATTTCTAGTAGTGGTGTTGCGGTCGATCCGTCGAAGGTTGAAGCGGTGTCGCAATGGGAGACTCCGAAGTCAGTTTTTGAGATTAGAAGTTTTCTTGATTTAGCCGGTTATTATCGGAAGTTTATTGAAGGATTTGCTAAGTTATCGTTGCCGTTGACGCAGTTGACTAGGAAAGGTCAAGCCTTTTGTTTGGGACGCCAAGTGTGAAGCGAGTTTTCAAGAACTTAAGCGAAGGTTGACGACAGCTCCTGTTTTGATTCTGCCAAATCCAGAAGAACCATTCGTTGTGTATTGTGATGCTTCTTTGATGGGTTTAGGAGGTGTGTTGATGTAGAATAACCAAGTTGTAGCTTATGCTTCGAGGCAACTCAAAGTGCATGAGAAGAATTATCCGACACATGACTTAGAGTTGGCCGCCGTTGTGTTCGTGTTGAAACTTTGGAGGCACTATTTATTTGGCGCAAGATTTGAAGTGTTTAGTGACCACAAGAGTTTGAGATATCTTTTTGATCAAAAGGAATTGAATGCAAGACAAAGAAGATGGCTTGAACTTTTGAAGGATTATGATTTTGGCTTGAATTACCATCCGGGTAAAGCGAATGTAGTAGCGGATGCATTGAGTCGGAAATCATTGCATATGTCAGCATTGATGGTGAAAGAGTTAGAATTGGTCGAGCAATTTCGAGATTTGAGTTTGGTATGTGAGAGAACTTCTTTTGGATTTAAGTTGGGTATGTTAAAGCTTACAAGTGGTATTTTGGATGAAATTCGAGAAGGACAGAAATCGGATTTGAGCTTAGTTGATCGGTTGACTTTAATCAACCAAGGCCAAGGTGGTGATTTTCGGATTGATGAGAATGGTATTATAAGATGGCGGGATCGAGTTTGTGTTCCGAACATGGTTGAGCTTAAGAAGAGCATCCTTGAAGAAGGACATCGTAGCGGATTGAGTATTCATCCGGGTGCTACTAAGATGTATCAGGATTTGAGGAAAGTATTTTGGTGGCCTAGTATGAAGAAGGATATCGCAGAATTTGTATATTCTTGTTTGACTTGCCAGAGGTCAAAGATTGAGCATCAGAAGCCATCGGGTTTGATGAAGCCGTTGTTTATTCCTGAGTGGAAATGGGATAGTATCTCCATGGATTTTGTATCGGGTTTGTCGAGGATGCCGAGTAATTTTGAGGCTATTTGGGTCATCGTGGATAGATTGACAAAATCTGCTCACTTTATTCCTATGCGTATGGATTACCCTTTGGAAAAGTTGGCTAAGTTGTATATTAAGAGGATTGTGTGTCTGCATGGTATTCCGTTAATTATTGTTTCGGATAGAGATCCGCGGTTTACTTCGAGATTTTGGGAGAGCCTGCAGAGTGCTTTGGGTACTAAGTTGCATTTGAGTTCAGCGTATCATCCTCAGACTGATGGTCAGACGGAGAGGACGATTCAGTCGCTTGAAGATCTTTTGAGAGTTTGTGTATTGGAAAAAGGAGGAGCTTGGGATAGCTACTTGCCTTTGATTGAGTTTACCTACAACAACAGTTTCCATTCGAGTATTGGTATGGAACCATTTGAGGCGTTGTATGGTAGGCGGTGTAGGACACCATTGTGTTGGTTTGAGTCCGAAGAGAGTTCGGTTGTTGGACCCGAGTTAGTTCAACAGACTACTGATAAGATCAAGATGATTCAAGAGAAGATGAGAATTACTCAGAGTCGTCAGAAGAGTTATTATGACAAGAGGAGGAAGGCACTTGAATTTCAAGAGGGAGATCATGTGTTTCTTCGAGTCACTCCGATGACATGTGTTGGTAGGGCACTGAAGTCGCGCAAGTTGTCGCCGCGTTTCATTGGTCCTTATCAGATTTTGCAAAGGATAGGAGAAGTGGCCTATTGTGTGGCTTTACCACCATCGCTTGCTAATCTTCACGACGTATTCCATGTATCTCAGTTGAGGAAATACATTGTGGATCCGTCTCATGTAGTCCAGATGGATGATGTGCAGGATTTAGTGGGATTTTTATTAATGTTGGAAATTAATTTTTATTAATTGGAATTAATAGAAAATTGAGAAGGAAATTGGAAGGAAGGAAAATGAAGGAAATATATAAGAGAGAAAGAAAAGAAAAGAAAGATAGAAAACATTTGGAAAGAAAGAGGAAAGAAGAAGAAAGGAGAGAAAGAGAAGAGAAGAAGAGGAAAAGTGGAAATCATCAAGAACCAACATCAAAGCTCCGATTAATCGAGGTAAGGGTGAGAAATGTTTCTATTTGATCATTGTATGATGTTATGTATGTTGGGTTGGGGTTTTGGTAGAGTTTTCATCACTTCCAATTAGGGCAAAAGTTGGAATAATCGGTAGATTGATGATTTAATCGGTTGAAACTGAGCAATAATGCCGTAGAATAGTCGGGTAACATGTATTGATGCTGTTTGTACTGATTTTGTTGTGTAAGAGAGGGTTGATGATGGAGTGGTGAAGGAGGAACAGAATAGGGTTCTGTTCTGTGCAGGTTCGCTGGCTCTCGCCAGGCGAGCGAAGGCGAAGCTTCGCCGGGCGAAGCCTAGCGAATGTTGGCGAATAATTATATTTAAGTCCCAGTGGACTTCGCTGGCGAGTTCGCCAAGCGAAGGTTCGCCCAGCGAAGGTGCTGGCGAATGGTGGAGAATGAAGTCAGTAGCTACTGACTTGGGCTCGCTGGGAAGTCTCTCCAGGCGAAGCCTAGCGAGTGTTCGCTGAGGGAGTTCGCCAGGCGAAGGTTCGCTGCGAGGGTTCGCCAGGCGAATGAAGGCGAACGTGACAGCATTTTTCTTTTGCTGTGTTGCTCATGTGGTGAGTGTTTGCTTGATTCACATAGGTTAATACCTCTATGATATGATATATATATGATCTATTATGATGATGTGTGCTGTGGGTAGCCTACGGGCGTGAATCCTAGTTGATGTGCGATGCGTGTTAATTGTGATAAATAGAAATACATGTGAATACAATGATGAATGTATGTGTATTGTCTAATGAACTTGCGAATGCTTGATGTGTATACAATTATGTGATGAGTATGCATGAGAACATTGTGGATATGTGTGCATGACTTATAATTGTATAAATGGTATTGTGATGTGAATACCTTGATTGTGTGATATATGTTGTATGTGCAATCATCGTGTAATTCTTGAAGTGATGAATTATGTAAATGCATGAGATTAAGATGTCGGTCTTAAGTGCATTTGTTGTAGTTGATTGCACATGCATCATTTAGTCAAGAGGCAATGTCTGTTAGTTTCGTGGAAACTAGTGGCTTGTCACAAACCTAGAAGTGTGGGTTTGAAGGCTTAGAGGACGGGCCTTTGTGGTTATCGGTCTAGAAGTGTGGACCCGGTTTAATGTAAAAACTGAAAAAAGATAACGGGTTATCGGTCTAGAAGTGTGGACCCGGTTTAATGTAAAAACTGAAAAAAGATAACGAGAGTCGGTACCGCATTGCATGAGTTGCATTGAGTTGTTGAGTCACATTGATATATGACATATGCATGAAGTGATGCTTATGTGTGAATGAAGAGATTGTGGAAATTGTAAGTGTATGCATAATGTGGGAATGCTTTGTGAATATCCATGTTTGTCTATATATGTGTGGTAAATATATATGACTAAGAGAATGAAGTGTGGTGAAAAATGTGAATATGTGTTACATGATTACCTATATATATATAATCTTATGCTTTGATTATTATGGTTATAATTCTCACCCTTCTGCTGTTTTATAATGCTCTATGAGGCATTGCAGATTAGGATGCTGGAGTCCCTTTTGTGAAGTTAGTCTTCATTCTTTTGAGTCGGCTGCTCTGATATGTAACACCGGGTAGTTAGACTAGTATAGTCATTCTTTTGTGATACATTGCGATGTATCAGTTGATGTGATTGGGTAATCTAACTGATATGATGTATTAATCTGGATAACTTTTGTGTACGTGGATTAATATTTTGAAAACGATTAAATGATTGATCTTCCGCTTAATTTTGAAAATGTTACATATTTTATGGAGCAAAATGTTAAAGTGTTTTATTGGTGAAATTGTGGCATTCTTCTTTTATACCTTATCCAAAAAATTTTACTCTGATAATTTGTATGTGCTAAATTGTTTTATATGCATTTATTTGGGGTATAGAAGGGGGTGTTATAGTTCCGGTGTTCAAAACGACCAACAAAGGTGTGAAGCCCGTTTTCAACAAATCAACTATCGATCAACCTCAACCGGTTATTGTTTAGAAACCAAGACCGTTTCCTTTTGAAAGCACTAAGGCCGTTCCCTGGAAGTATGACATGACTGTGATAGACCGAGGATCTGGGAAGGTTAGTCAGAAAGAAACAGTAAGAGACAACCAAGTGGACATGACAAACATTGCAGGTACAAGCAAAATGACCCGTAGTGGTCGAATCTATCAACCAAAGATGACAGTAGTCACTCCAAAAGAGGTTACCCCTGTTGTGATAAGAGAAAAAGAGGTACCAGATACTGAAGAAAACGATGAAGAATTCTTAAGGATTATTCGGAAAAGTGATTACAGGATCATTGATCAGCTTCACCAAACCCCATCAAAGATATCAATCTTGTCTCTTTTAATGAATTCTCCAGCTCACAGAGAAGCTCTGCAGAAGGTATTGAAACAGGCACATGTGACAAAAGACATAACTCTCGGACAATTTGATTCAGTAATAGCCAAGATTACAGCCTGTAACACCCTGAGCTTTAGTGATGTAGAATTACCGAACGAAAGACGCAATCACAACCGCGCGTTACACATATCTGTCAGGTGCCAGGAAGACACAATGGCCCGAGTTTTAGTCGATACTGGATCCTCATTGAATGTATTTCCTGCCAGGTCGCTCACAAGGCTAGCATATGCAGGGGCAGAAATGAAACCAACGTCTTTGATTGTAAAAGCTTTTGATGGTTCAAGAAGAACGGTTGTTGGAGAGGTAGAATTACCAATCATGATCGGACCTCAGGTGTTCGATATTACGTTCCAAGTTATGGACATTAACCCAGCTTATAGTTGTTTGTTGGGACGGCCATAGATTTACGCCGCTGGGGCGGTAACTTCCACCTTACATCAGAGAATGAAATTTGTTGTGAATGATAAGTTAGTGATCGTACACGGTAAAGAGGACTTAATGGTGAGCAATCTGTCATCGTTCAAGTATATCGAAGCAGATGAGGGCGCGTTAGAAACTTCCTTTCAAGCACCCGAGATAGCTAATGCAGTGATATTGGAAGAAACAATGGCTAAAAGCGGTCCGTCTTTTGCATCCGCTCGGAGCATCAAGTCTACACTGGAAGAAGGCGCTCCTGCAGGTTGGGGAGAGATTATCGAAGTAAAACCAAAGATGGATCGCCAAGGGTTGGGATAGGTTGCACCCTAAAATTTGACCAACCGGGTCCCGTATCTGGCTAGATATTTCGACGCATTTTGCATTCGCATTTACATACTGCATATAGTGCATTTCCTCAATCATGGTGATTTTATCGGGATTACAGCCCTGCTGTCGCATTTCAGGTGTTTCAGACCGGTTCGGATAATCGGAGGTTATTTTGAGAAGTCACGCGCTTCCTGGGTGTTTTCAGCTTACGTAGTGATTTTGGAGATTCTTGGTGTCCGGGTTTACTGCTTGCTTCGATCTGGTCTCGCGCTCTCGTTTATGATGGATATTTGTCTTTGTTTACATTTTTAGGATTTAATAGCCTTTTATCAATTTTAATATAGATTTTCTAGAATTTAAATAGATTTTTTTGATAGCTTAAATCATTTTAGACATTATTTTCTTTTAGATATTAGTATAGATTTTTAATATGGTTTCTCTAGGTTTTAAATAAGAATTAATATAGATCTTTTAATCGATTTTTTAATAGATATTAATAGATAATAGATTTTAATACTTGTAGAATTTAATAGTTTAAGAATAGTTGTTAATAGTTTTTTTAAAATCTTTTTTAAAATATATTAGATATTAAATAGCTTTTAATTAGTTTTTAGAATATTAGAGATTAATAGTTTTATAGTTTTAATATAGAATTAATAGCACTTTAATAGATTGTTTAGTTTAATTAGTTTTAGATTTAATTAGAAGTAATGTTTGGATATTAATTAGTTTATCAGAATTAATTAGGATTATATTAGTTTTAATCTTCATCTTAGGCGTTAATAGTTTTTTAGTTTTAATTCAGTTTAATCATTAGTTAATTAGTTAATTAGGTTTAGTCTTTAATCCCATTAGCTAGTCCAATCAGCTTTTTAATCATCCATTAATTGCCCTTTAATCCATGTTTAATCCATTTGGTATTTCAATTCAGTTTTTAATCCATTAGTCCGTTTGGTTCAGTCTCTGTGCATTCTCGTTGGGCCCATTGTTGGAGGCCCAGTTCATTCTTCAGTCCATTGCCACTTGTCCATATTTAAGCAAGCCACGCGTGCATTCCAAGAGGAGCCACATCATTTCTACAACTCACCCTTCTTCTTCCACCTCACCCTTCCATTCTCTCTCCTGCTACCACACAACCACACGCGTGTCGTTTACTCCCCCACTCTCCAGAACACGTGTAACTCATGCACCATCCTCCTGCCATCTCCCACGCCACCTGTCGTCCCCCATAGCCTCACCGGGAATGCCACCGCCGGCCATACAAATCCGGTGACAACCAACTCCGGCCACCGCCAACAACTTCCGGCCACCGTCCAAACCACCGCAACAACCCGCCGGAAACACCAAAATCCCCAGAATTCATCGCATCTTCATCTTCTCCTATCCAATCTTCATCATCAATAATCATTTTTCCAGAAATCCTCATCTGAAGTTCATCAGATTCATCAACCGATTATCAGAAAACCAAGAACCTTCACATCATTTTTCCAGCGAATCATCAAGATTCATCTCCTTCATCAGCATTCTAGCAAAGATCTCCAGAAATTTGCGAATGATACTCAAGATCTTCAACAAAAACTCAGAATCTTCAAAGGTTCAAGTCATCAACAAAGAACACCATCCACGATTTTCCATATCATGATTGTTACTCTACGATTGGCAAGGATCCTCATCCACGAACATGCATCCTAGATCTTCAAGAGGTTAGCTGTTGAGTTTTTCCAGATTTCGTATCCTTATTCTTCATCACCTCATCAAAAAACTCAGATCAAAGCGCTCAAGATCGTCATCTGGCCGGTAACCTGAAGATCTTCGTAACTCTCCAGATTTTGCTTCAAATATCATCATCATCGATTCTTCGCCAAGAACGTGGTTCTTCAGAAATCTTCACGAATCTCTTCAAAGCGCACCACCATCGTTTCCATATGAACAACTTTGATGAGATTGAGACCGAGAGATAGGGATAGAGTGGAACGGGGTTGAATCAAAGTGAGATAGAAAGGATCTGGAAACATCTTTTGTGAGGTTGTGATGAAATTGTTGAAGAGGTTGAACGAGGGTTGAATCAGAGGGAGAAAGATTAGTGAAGTTTTGTTTGAGTGAGAGAAAAATCTGAGATTGTTGTGAAGGTTTGGTGAGGGTCGAGTGAAGGAGACGTCTTTGCGGTAGGTTTACTCTGAGCGTTTCCTTTCCCTCCTTTGGGATAAATAACGCACGGTGGCGACTCTTCTGTTCAGCCGGCGCCGATTTTCGCAGTAGCGACAGCTGGCGACTCTGCTGGGGACTGCGATAGTTCCCTATACGAGTCTTGCCTTTGGTTTTTTTCCTAGCTGTTTGGGGCGATCCCCAGCAGCTGGCGACTCTGCTGGGGATCTATCGTCCCCTGGCTGCTAAGGACTGCGATAGTTCCTTATGCATGTGCGATCCAACGTCCCCTAAGAGAGTCAATCCTAGCGCTTGTTTGCTTGTCTTTTGGATGTTTATTTTCGTACGTTGTATGTTGTATTTTACTGTATTTACGATTTCCGCACCTTTGATATTATCTGTTGCTGTTGTGCTGTTGGATGGGGATGTTCCTTTGAGTGAGAGCCAGACCCAGGCTTGAGTGTACATTAGAATTAGAGTGGAAAGTAGTGGGCGCGTGCATGCTTTGCATGTCCTAGTGTCCCGCGAAATTCACACTCGGACAAGGTTCATCTGGTTAGCCTCTTGTCCCACCCTTTGGGTGGCATGGGTTGCTGGTTAGTTGAATTGTCAACTCCAGGAACCGATCAATTGGAAGTTAGCTAAGTGAGGCCTCTTCAGGACTTGATGATGCCACTCCTTCTGGGAATCGTATCGTCAATTTTGAAAGTCTGTGACGCTGACGACCGCATAGGATGCCGTACCTTGACAGATCTAGGTCCATTACCCGTGAGTGGGAGGGTTTTTGCAGGAACCTTGACTTCCAGCCAACCTGTTATTTTGATCTTCTCTTCAGAGCGAACGTACTCCGTCAGCAGCGCAGCAGTATTCAGAGATTGTGTGGGGGGATGTGATCCCGTGTTTGCTGCATATTGAATTTGCATTTGCATAAGCGTGTTGCATCATATTGCATGTCATACTCCAGCTATCCAGAGCTCTTATCCACCCGTTGTTTGATTCCAGCAGGTGATTACCCGGTGATTGGCCTAAGCAACTGTTGATTGTCAGAAGACGACCTAGGGGTTGAGTAGATTTGAGCGGAATCGAGCATTGAAGTCAGTTGAAGGTTAGCAGTAGCTATGTCTGAAGGCAATTTCCAGTCTCCTAACACCTTGGCAGGGTTCACTATAACGCCCAACCCTCTGTATGATTCTATGGAAGACTTTCCGCAAGCGAACAACGTTACTGCAGTTTGTTGCCCGAAATGGACGTCCTCCTCCTATTAACAATCAAGGTGTTGTTTTCCCTGAGATAAATCCACGAAGAGATATTCCAATAGCCAGGACCGTAGATCCAAGAGCTCTTGATATGGATAGAAAACTCCGAGCGTTGGAAGAAGGAGTTAAAGCTTTGAAAATGAAAGATGCTGTTAACCTGAATGCTGCAGACATGTGTTTGGTTCCTGGCCTGGTGTTGCCTTATAAGTTCAAAGTGCCGAAATTTGAGAAGTACACGGGAGATAGCTGTCCGAAGCAACATTTGGTGATGTTCTGTCGTAGAATGACTTCGTTTGTGCAAAACGACAAATTAATGATCCATTGCTTTCAAGATAGTCTAAATGGGGCATCTTTGAGGTGGTATATGCAGTTAGAGAGAAATCAGATCCAATCATGGGTGGATTTAGCTAGAGCCTTTCTGAAGCAGTACGATTATAACCTAGACATAGCTCCTCATCGCATGCAGTTGCAAGAATTGTCTCAAGAGAACAATGAACCTATCAGGAAGTATGCTCAGAGATGGAGAGAATTTGCTGCTAGAGTGCACCCACCACTTTTAGACCGAGAGTTGACGAGCATGTTTGTAGATTCCCTACAAGATCCGTACTTCGAAAGATTGCTTGGACTTTCGTTAAGTTTCTCTGACTTGGTAACATTAGGAGAACGCCTTGAGTATGCCATAAGAATTGGGAAAATTCAGATTATTTCGAACAATTAAGCTGGTGAAACTGAATTTCATTATGACTATCAGAATGAAGAAGAAGTTGTGATTAATGCAGCCATGCCAGATATTGAATATCCTCGAGACGAATCAGTGAATTTTGTTGGTTCTTCATCCTATCAGAGATCAGTACCTCCGGTGACTTGTCATACTGAACAAACAACTGTGCCTAGGGCACCATATCATGAATCTTATGTCGCTTCCATTGCAAAGCAGCAAACTCGTGGTCGAGGTTATCAGAATCAGCGTCAGAATCAGAATCGACCTCGCAACAATTTGGAACGAAGGAAAGCTCCTTCTCACCCAGTGCCTATGCCGTATAGCCAGCTGCTACCATCTTTGATCCAGAGTTCTTTGGTGGAACCTAAAGCTCTTAAGCCAGTTCCAGAACCTTACCCTCCTGGGTACAATCCCCACGTTCAGTGTGATTACCATGGTGGCTCCCCCGGACATTCGATGGAAGATTGTAAAGCGTTTCAGGCAAAAGTACAACAGTTGATCGACCAAGATCGCATTTCCTTTCGAGAAGGATTTCTGTTTGTTCATACCAACCGCTCAGTTGTCTAAGCTCGTAGATTCAGAAGGTTGTTTTCAAAGAAGCCAGTGATTCAGACAGGCGGGCGCCTCGACATTGGCAGTCCTCAGACTTTTATATCATTTGCATTTGTAGTTTTCTTTCTGTCAGTTACTATTTGCTGTAAATATTGTATGTTTCGAATGGTGATATTAATAAGGTGACTATGCATTTTTTTGAATTAATCATGTCGTTGTCGCTCATTTATTGCATTGCACTAACACTCACATTTTATTCACTCCACTTTGTCACATGATTAGCAAAGATTGGAGGGAGGATGACGAAACTAAACTCATAACCGATGATCGTATGCTTTCAGATAAAACCTTGCTGATGACGTACAAGGCATTGTTTCAAATCCCCTAAACACTGGAGATATAAGGAGTTAGTCCCTTGTTAACCACTTCGAGCCAGGAAGTAGAAGTTTTTTCGGACTTTTAAACCCTCACATCTTAACCCGGGGCAGGGTAGTTGTCAGTTAGCTTGACCGAGCATTCAAATCCTACAGAGGAATGTTGCCTTTCGAGGACCACTCAGTTTGTACCTCTCAAGAGGTCGTACCTCGTCAACCGCAATGGTTAACACTCACCAATCAGGAGTGAGACAGTCATAAACCTTTCGGAGCCATCAAGACAACCAGTGTCACACGACTTTGTTCCAAAAAGAACAAGAAATAATAAGAAAGCCCGCTAAGTAAAAAGAAACGAAAAGCTGGAAAGCTAATACTTAGGCAAAAATCAGGGCATCCCGCTGGACTTCAAAAGAAAATGAAAAAAATCGAAAAAGAACTCAAAAGGAGTCAGTCCAGGCAAAAATTAGGGAATCAAAAAGAATGAAAAAGAAGGGATAGAAAAAAAATATAGATCCCTAGTGAAAGACAAAGTCGTGTATACAGACACCGAAAATGAAAAAGGAGTAATTGTCACTCCGAAAAACCTTGTGGATTCCTTAGTTATGGTTCTTACCATTCAACATACCTCTCGAAGAGGCGAGCGCTCGTGCTAAGTTAACTGAACTTTAGGATCGGAGATCATCACGTAGAAGGGGTGGGTATA
Source organism: Lathyrus sativus (assembly GCA_963859935.3). Lineage (NCBI taxonomy): Eukaryota > Viridiplantae > Streptophyta > Magnoliopsida > Fabales > Fabaceae > Lathyrus > Lathyrus sativus. The sequence continues at coordinate 346,574,315 of OZ012736.1, forward strand.
AATCAAAATTTGAGCCAAATATCCTTTGTTTCACGACCCGTGAACCCGACCACGATACAACCCTTAAAAGACCTAATTGAGGTAGGGTTTATTCTGAAAGCGCATTACGATAAGGTTGAGTAACCTGACTCCTTCTTGATTTGGTAGTCATTTCCTTGTTGTTGTTTTTTTCACTGATCAAATCAGCACTACGTTTGAACTTTGGTTCATTCGTCACTCACAATCATGACATATAAATGAGTGACAAGACAAAACTTTTCAAAAATCTGCATAAACATTGCATTTAGATTACCATTCATGAATAGACAATTTTACTTGCAGGTCAGTAGTTGACACGAAGGAAATTCCAACAGGGAATAATCAAACAGGACTGAATAATTCAGCCATCTGGATCAGAATGGTGTATGTTGTGAAACCCTGTGAATCTGAGGCATTAATTTCCAGTAAGTTCAGAATCAGTTAGTCTGAGAACAAATCCCGAAGCTTCAGTTGATCAGGGGCAGTTTATTTGAGAAGTAGTTGATCAGAAATGAATCTTCTCGAGACCCAATCAGGGGCAATCATCTAGAATGTTGTGATTTGAAAGCAGAACCTTCCAGTGGGTAATCGGATCAGGTTAAGTCGCTTATACGCTCATTCAGGGGAAAAGTCACTTCAGAGATAGTGAAGACCAACTGGGTTGACAATTGTTTGATTGAGGTTGAATCCTTTTGTCGTACAGATACTGGGGCAAATAATCTCGAGGTCGTCTCGTAGAGAGCTGTTCAGAGCAATATTCCCAAGAATGGGATTGGGGCAAGTTAAGTCGTACTGGGGCAAGTTGTTCAAGCAAGCCTGTTTATCCCTAGCCAGAGTTGAGTATCGGGGAATCGTGTCATTACCCTTGTCAAAACAAAAAAAAACCTGAAAAGGAGCCGTGTTGTCGGTGGATTGTTATCCTACAGTTTAAATCTGTTACCTGTCAGAACCAAGTCGTTTCCAAAGTCCAGGTCTCGCCTGGCAAACCGGTAACCAGTTCTCGTCTGGCCCACATTTTCGTAACTACCAGTTCTCGCCTGGTACTGTCTTTCTTTCAGCCAGTTATCGTATTGTCGATCTTTTTTTCGTAAATACCAGTTCTCGCCTGGTACATGTCAGTTTTTCAGTTATCGTATTATCGATCTTTTTCCGCAAATACCAGTTATCGCCTGGTACTGCCTTTCTTTTAACCAGTTATCGTATCGTCGATCTTTTTCCATAAACATCAGTTCTCGTCTGGTGTATGTTATTGGTACCAGTTCTCGTCTGGTCACCGTTTCTTTAACCTATTGTTGTATCAAGTCTCGTCTGGTACATGTCAGCTTTCAGCCAGTTCTCGTCTGGTTGTCTTTTTCTTAGCCTATATCCAGTCAGCCCCGTCTGACATCCAAAACCTAAAATAATTTTCGTTCGATAACCTAATCTATTTTGCTATCAGTTCTCGCCTGGTAGTCTACCTTTGAATGCTAGTTCTCGTCTAGTATTTTCCATCTTGTTAATAACCCGTTTTTATCTTTTAAACTAGAAAAACCAAAAAAAAAATGTGTAAATACCCGATACAATAATTTGTCATGTTCTCCGATACGAAGCTCAATTGATACCAGTTCCTCGATTAATGTTTGAATTCCCTGTGGACGTTGTTAAGTCAGAACTACTACTCTTCAGTAGATGAAAGTTGTGTATTATTCCCGGAAGAATTGAGATTGTATTTTACCCAGCATCAGAGTAGGATCAGGAGTATCCCCAGCCGATTAAGATTGATATCCTTGACAGAAGGGGCATTCTCCAGCAGTGAGCCGTTCACAATCAACCCCTATTGGGTTAATCCCCACAGAATACAGTTTGACAGTGGTTAGAAAGAATATCATCGAGATGATTATGTGATAACCGATTACCTTCAGTGGATTTGACGTTACCTTCGGCATTTATTTTGCCAAGTATTTTTAGACCTGGTGTTCTCTGGCAGCTAGAGCTTACATTAGCATTTGCATATATCGTCATGTTTGCATCTATCAAAACGCATAGCATATTCATGTCGTACGGGGCATTGCATTTACAAATACATAGCATATTCATGCCGTATAGGGTATTGCAGTTACAAACGCATAACATTTACATGTCATATAGGGCATTGTATCATTTCAGACATCCGCATGTCGAAACATAGACCAGGGTGGTTACCCATTGGATTTCGAATCTGTTCCTCTGCAGAGTTGTTTGGTTAAGCTTCTCTACTCCCCCAGCGGAGTACTTCTTCATATTTGGTTGTTACGTCGGCACTGAAAAAAGAAAGAAAGATTGACATATATCAAACTTCTGAAGCTGCCGCCTTCGTCGAAATAGGTGCCAGGCAGTTCAATTCATAATTCCCCAGGAGAGTTTCCTCAGGTTCGCTGGAACCATGAGTCGGCAGAAAAGATCCCATAGTAGATGGGAAGGTGTTTGCTTTTTTGAAGCATTATTCCGAAGATTCAAGAATCTGTGGCGTCACACAGGTGATTGATGTTGGAAAAAAAGCAGAGAAAAATTTATCAGATAATTGACAGTTGTTGCCGTGACAACCAGACTTCAGTTTATTAGACGGTATTTCTCAAGCAGTTTTGCAGTTTAGTTTGCGGTTGGCAAATTTCAGGTTTTATTTATATTCAACCATCTTCTACCTTTGAATGATTAAAGGTTGAGCGCTCTTCAACCATTCAGGTCCAAGCCGCTTGAATAGGGGCAGCTGTTGCACCCTAAAATTTGACCAACCGGGTCCCGTATCTGGCTAGATATTTCGACGCATTTTGCATTCGCATTTACATACTGCATATAGTGCATTTCCTCAATCATGGTGATTTTATCGGGATTACAGCCCTGCTGTCGCATTTCAGGTGTTTCAGACCGGTTCGGATAATCGGATGTTATTTTGAGAAGTCACGCGCTTCCTGGGTGTTTTCAGCTTACGTAGTGATTTTGGAGATTCTTGGTGTCCGGGTTTACTGCTTGCTTCGATCTGGTCTCGCGCTCTCGTTTATGATGGATATTTGTCTTTGTTTACATTTTTAGGATTTAATAGCCTTTTATCAATTTTAATATAGATTTTCTAGAATTTAAATAGATTTTTTTGATAGCTTAAATCATTTTAGACATTATTTTCTTTTAGATATTAGTATAGATTTTTAATATGGTTTCTCTAGGTTTTAAATAAGAATTAATATAGATCTTTTAATCGATTTTTTAATAGATATTAATAGATAATAGATTTTAATACTTGTAGAATTTAATAGTTTAAGAATAGTTGTTAATAGTTTTTTAAAATCTTTTTTAAAATATATTAGATATTAAATAGCTTTTAATTAGTTTTTAGAATATTAGAGATTAATAGTTTTATAGTTTTAATATAGAATTAATAGCACTTTAATAGATTGTTTAGTTTAATTAGTTTTAGATTTAATTAGAAGTAATTGTTTGGATATTAATTAGTTTATCAGAATTAATTAGGATTATATTAGTTTTAATCTTCATCTTAGGCGTTAATAGTTTTTTAGTTTTAATTCAGTTTAATCATTAGTTAATTAGTTAATTAGGTTTAGTCTTTAATCCCATTAGCTAGTCCAATCAGCTTTTTAATCATCCATTAATTTCCCTTTAATCCATGTTTAATCCATTTGGTATTTCAATTCAGTTTTTAATCCATTAGTCCGTTTGGTTCAGTCTCTGTGCATTCTCGTTGGGCCCATTGTTGGAGGCCCAGTTCATTCTTCAGTCCATTGCCACTTGTCCATATTTAAGCAAGCCACGCGTGCATTCCAAGAGGAGCCACATCATTTCTACAACTCACCCTTCTTCTTCCACCTCACCCTTCCATTCTCTCTCCTGCTACCACACAACCACACGCGTGTCGTTTACTCCCCCACTCTCCAGAACACGTGTAACTCATGCACCATCCTCCTGCCATCTCCCACGCCACCTGTCGTCCCCCATAGCCTCACCGAGAATGCCACCGCCGGCCATACAAATCCGGTGACAACCAACTCCGGCCACCGCCAACAACTTCCGGCCACCGTCCAAACCACCGCAACAACCCGCCGGAAACACCAAAATCCCCAGAATTCATCGCATCTTCATCTTCTCCTATCCAATCTTCATCATCAATAATCATTTTTCCAGAAATCCTCATCTGAAGTTCATCAGATTCATCAACCGATTATCAGAAAACCAAGAACCTTCACATCATTTTTCCAGCGAATCATCAAGATTCATCTCCTTCATCAGCATTCTAGCAAAGATCTCCAGAAATTTGCGAATGATACTCAAGATCTTCAACAAAACTCAGAATCTTCAAAGGTTCAAGTCATCAACAAAGAACACCATCCACGATTTTCCATATCATGATTGTTACTCCACGATTGGCAAGGATCCTCATCCACGAACATGCATCCTGGATCTTCAAGAGGTTAGCTGTTGAGTTTTTCCAGATTTCGTATCCTTATTCTTCATCACCTCATCAAAAAACTCAGATCAAAGCGCTCAAGATCGTCATCTGGCCGGTAACCTCAAGATCTTCGTAACTCTCCAGATTTTGCTTCAAATATCATCATCATCGATTCTTCGCCAAGAACGTGGTTCTTCAGAAATCTTCACGAATCTCTTCAAAGCGCACCACCATCGTTTCCATATGAACAACTTTGATGAGATTGAGACCGAGAGATAGGGATAGAGTGGAACGGGGTTGAATCAGAGTGAGATAGAAAGGATCTAGAAACATCTTTTGTGAGGTTGTGATGAAATTGTTGAAGAGGTTGAACGAGGGTTGAATCAGAGGGAGAAAGCTTTGTGAAGTTTTGTTTGAGTGAGAGAAAATCTGAGATTGTTGTGAAGGTTTGGTGAGGGTCGAGTGAAGGAGACGGGAGAAGCTGAGGAGAGAAACGACCATGAACAGTGATACAAGGGGATCTAGGTTTTTCTGAGAAGATGAACGAGAAGGGAGTCCGCGTGTGGATTGGGCCGGGCCCAATCGTTTTTTCTGATTCACACCCCCGTTTCTGGACATTCACCCTCCATTTTCGTTATTGGTCTGATGGGCTGGGTCCTGCAGCGCGTTTTGGACATACGCCCTCCGTTTTTCTCAATTCACCCCCATGTTCTTGTTTTTTTTTTTTGAATTACTTAGTGGGCTGGGCCCAGATTTTTTTGTTCTGCTTTTTCTGCTGGCTGTACCCCTTCTGCTGCAGTGTACCCCCCTTGTGTTTTTCTTTATTTTTCTTTTATTTTATTTTGTTTAGAGATTTTAAAAAAGAGAAAAAGGAATATTTGAGAAGAATATTAAAAAAGGAAAAAAAGAATATTTGAGAAAAAGAAATATGAAAAAGAATAGAAGAAAAAATAGTAAAAAAGAATATAAAAATATTAGCGCATAGATTTAATATTTTCTTTTTAGGATATAGTTTCCTTTATAGATTTTATGTTGCACTTTTTAGAGTAGATTTAAATGTCCACTTGTTAGGGGACTATTTTCCACTTGATTTTCCATTATAGATGGATAGGATAGTATTTTCTAGGAGTTTATTTCCCGTATTCAATCATTGTAATTTCCTTCAGAATATTAATAAAACGAGATTTGAGTTGTGGTCCCGAAAGTAGCTGAACTACAGCTGCTCTGATTTCTCGTACTGAGCGAGAATATGTAGGCATAGGATGCGATATCCTAGCAAGCACACTAACAACTAACTCTTCTGCTCTCTCGCTGCTGTGCGATCGAGACTTTCCCGCTGACAACTGATGTTATCCTTTTCTCTTGCCCTTGCGCATGTGAGACCAGACCGTAGTTTTAGTTCCCATAGGTTCCCGTACCTTTAAAACCAGCTTAATCTCTCACTTCCTGTGTGATCGAGAACACCCCGCCTAGTCGTAGTTAGCCTGAACTATGAAAGCTCTGATCTTCCATGTTGTGTGGAAGTACGTAGGCACAAGACGTGAAGTCTTGGCGAGCCAATTCCCTGTAGTTTCCCGAACTACGATGACTCTGACTTTCTCTCTTGAGAATACGTAGGCATAGAGTGCGACGCTCTATCGAGTCAAATCCCTTCCGTTTAGATTTAACAGCCTTAGATAGATTGTTCTTGCATCCTTTAGACAAACCAAGCAAGCGTGGATCCCGTCGAGTACGACAGACGTGAGGGGTGCTAATACCTTCCCCTTGCGTAACCGACTCCCGAATCCAGGATTTGGTTGCGGTGACCATTCCTTTCCCGTCTTTGCGGTAGGTTTACTCTGAGCGTTTCCTTTCCCTCCTTTGGGATAAATAACGCACGGTGGAGACTCTTCTGTTTAGCCGGCGCCGATTTTCGCAGTAGCGACAAGTTACAAACCAACTCATGATGCAACACCGACACATGACAAAAGACGCCCGGAGACTATACAAGAAGTATTCATCAGTGGAGGTTTCCAAGCCAGTGTTGTGGAAGAAGATTTTAAAGATGAAGACCTGGAGCAGTTAGTGTATCATTGCAACACTACCTTGAGCAACTGGGAAGCTATTGAGATTCCTTTGATTTTTCCTGAGTCAAAATAATTTGTTTGTCTTTCTTTTCTTGTTTTTGTTTTGAATCTCCATAGCCATGCCCAAGGTTATAGGAATGGTTTGTAAGGGCCCCGAGCTTTCAAGTAAATCAATGAAAAATGAACTATTTTGTTAATTTCCTTGTGTTATTTCCTTTACTGCTTTGCTTTCATTTTAAAAAGAAAAATGGCAATCTTAAAAAACCAAAACAATTTTTCTCTGTTGTATGTTGCATTTGTCTTTGTGTGTTTTAATAAAGTAAGTCATTCCAACGTGCAGTGATGTCTTAGAACCCATTGAATCCTATGAATTTGCATTCCCTCCGGATTTTGATTCACCAATATACCAAGCTGAAGATGAGGATGAAGATTTTGAAATCCCTGATGAACTGGTAAAATTGGCGCACCATGAGTATGCAGAGCTTCAACCCTATAAAGAACAGATAGAAGTCAATAATCTTGGCACCAAAGAAGACAAGAAAGAAGTCAAGATTGGGGCAGCTCTAGAGGCAGAAGTCAAGCAGCAGCTAGAAGAACTTTTGAAAGAATATGTGGATGTATTTGCTTGGTCATACCAGGATATGCCAGGTCTAGACACTGACATAGTAGTTCACAAGTTACCACTTCGACCAGAATGCCCACCGGTTAAACAAAAGCTCCGAAGAACAAGACCTAACATGGCTCTCAAGATTCGAGATGAAGTGAAAAAACAGATTGATGCGGGTTTCTTAGCAGTGTCCAAATACCCCGAATGGGTAGCCAATATTGTACCTGTACCGAAAAAAGATGGGAAAGTTAGAATGTGTGTGGATTATAGGGACCTAAACAAGGCCAGTCCGAAGGATGATTTCCCTTTACCGCATATTGACACGTTGGTGGATAATACGGCTCGTTTTGCAGTTTTCTCATTTATGGATGGGTTCTCCGGTTACAATCAGATTAAGATGGATCCTGATGACATGGAAAAACTACTTTCATTACCCCGTGGGGGACTTACTGTTACAAAGTTATGCCTTTCGGTCTAAAGGACGCAGGTGCTACGTCTCAAAGGGCCATGGTAACTTTATTTCATGATATGATGCACAAGGAGATAGAGGTATATGTTGATGATATGATAGCCAAATCTCAAAGCGAGGAGGACCATTTGGAACATCTTTTGAAATTGTTTAAGAGACTCCGAAAATATCAGTTGAGACTGAATCCAGCCAAGTGTACCTTTGGGGTAAGATCTGGGAAATTACTCGGTTTCATTGTCAGCCACCGAGGGATTGAAGTAGATCCAGACAAAGTCCGAGCCATTCAAGACATGCCAGCTCCACAAACCGAAAAGCAAGTCAGAGGTTTTCTTGGAAGACTAAACTACATATCCAGATTTATTTCCAATATGACTCCCACTTGCGAGCCCATCTTCAAATTATTACGCAAGGACCAGACGGTTGTTTGGAATTCAGATTGTCAGCAAGCATTTGATAAAATCAAGGGTTACCTACAAGAACCTCCAATCTTAATACCTCCAGTCCCGGGAAGACCTCTCTTCATGTATTTGACAGTGCTGGAGAATTCAATGGGTTGTGTGTTAGGTCAGCAGGATGAGTCTGGACGGAAAGAACATGCGATCTATTATTTAAGTAAGAAGTTTACTAATTGTGAAGGCCGATATTCACTTCTGGAGAAAACTTGTTGTGCTTTGGCATGGGCGGCTAAACGTTTGAGGCAGTACATGATTTGTCATACCACTTTGTTGATTTCAAAAATGGATCCAATAAAGTATATTTTTGAGAAGCCTGCTCAGGCTGGAAGACTCGCCCGCTGGCACATGTTGTTATTCGAATATGACATTCAGTACGTAGCTCAAAAGTCTATCAAAGGTAGTGTTTTGTCAGAATATCTTGCAGATCAACCAGTGGAAGATTATGAGCCTCTCAAGTTTGATTTCCTAGATGAAGACATTATGTTAGTAAAAGATTGTGAAGAGCCAAGTCTTGATAAGGGTCCGCAGGAAGGTCTTTGGTGGAAAATGATGTTCGATGGTTCCTCCAACTACAGTGGGCATGGCGTAGGCGCCGTTTTAATGAATCCGGAAGGTGGTTACACTCCGTTCACAGCCAGGTTAGATTTTGACTGCACAAACAACATCGCCGAATATGAAGCATGCATCCTCGGCCTCGAGGCAGCTATTGACCTTAAAATCAAACTTCTTGAAGTCAGTGGGGATTCAGCTTTGGTTATCTATCAGGTTACTGAAGAATGGGAAACTAGACATGAGAATTTAATCCCTTATAGAGCCTATATTGTCAAAATGATGGAATGTTTCGATGAAATCACTTTCAAGCATGTCCTGAGGTCTGAGAATCACATTGCCGATGCCTTAGCCATGTTAGCCTCAATGTGGAAAATCAGGGATGTCAATGATGCCACTCTCACTCGAATCGAACGCAAGACTGATCCCGCCTACTGTCAAATGGTCGAAGAAGAGACTTATGATAAACCATGGTTCTATGACATAAAGAAATACCTGTCCAAACAAGAGTATCCAGCCAATGCTACATCACTTGACAAGAAAACTCTGAGATGATTAGCATCCAAGTTCTTTCTCAGCAATGATGTGCTTTACAAAAGAAATCATGATATGGTCCTGCTTAGGTGTGTCGACAGACGAGAAGCAGAGTTGTTAATGCAAGATGTTCACGAAGGAATGTTCGGTACTCATGCAAATGGATATGCTATGTCTAAAAAGATTTTGAGGGCTGGTTATTACTGGTTGACCTTGGAAACTGATTGTATTCAATATGCCAGAAAGTGTCACAAGTGCCATATTTATGCGGACAAAATGCATGTACCACCGACATTGCTAAATGTGTTGTCATCACCGTGGCCTTTCTCTATGTGGGGCATTGATATGATTGGGGTAATTGAACCAAAAGCTTCTAACGAACACCGATTTATTCTGGTTGCTATTGACTATTTCACAAAGTGGGTTGAAGCTGCATCCTACACCAACGTTACTCGACAAGTGATGGCTCGTTTCATAAAAAAGGAAATTATCTGTCGTTACGGAATTCTGAGCCAAATCATAACGGACAATGGTACTAATTTGAACAAAGTCATGAAAGAGTTGTGTGATGACTTCAAAATTGAACATTATAATTCTTCTCCTTATCGTCCCAAGATGAACGGAGCTGTAGAAGCTGCAAATAAAAACATCAAAAAGATTTTGCAAAAGATGGTGAAAACTTACAAACATTGGCAAGAGATGCTGCCATTCGCCTTGCATGGATACAGAACGTCTGTCCGCACTTCAACAGGGGAAACCCCTTTTTCTTTGGTATATGGAATGGATGCGGTACTTCCCATTGAGGTCGAGATACCTTCTTTGAGAGTCATAATGGAAACCAAGCTTGAAGAAGTAGAATGGGTGAAAGAAAGGTTTGATCAGTTGAATCTTATCGAAGAAAATCGCATGTCTGCGATGTGTCATGGTCAGTTATATCAGAAGAGGATCAAGAGAGCTTTTGACAAGAAAGTTCGTGTCCGAGAATTCCGCGAAGGGGAACTTGTACTCAAAAAGATTTTACCAGTTCATAAAGACGCACGGGGAAAGTGGATGCCTAACTATGACGGCCCGTTTGTTGTGAAAACAGTCTTCTCAGGAGGCTCATTAATTCTCACAACCATGGATGGAGAGCCGCTTACTCATCCAGTAAATTCTGATGCAGTACGAAAATATTACGCCTAAAAAGAACCCGATAAGTCGAAAACTCAAAGGAACGGCTTATGCAAAAGTTAGGGTTGAAAAAAAAGAGAAAAGAAAAAAGAGAAAAGAAAAAGGAGAAAAGAAAATAAGAGCTCGCTAAGTTGAAAACCTGAAAGGGCGGCTTAGGCAAAAATGAGCGTCCCGATGGATTGAAAACCCGAAAGGGCGGTCCAGGCAAAAGTTAGGGACAAAGGCGTTTCACTGCATCAGAAGAGTTGTCACTACTTCAAAAGGTTGTCACCATTGCAGAAGATTGTACAAGAGATCCACTTCCAACTGCTCTCATCAAAAGCAAGGATTTTGGGGGATTTTAGTCTTTAGGGATAGTTTGGTTATGGGATTCAATGTAGCCTTGTCCACTTTGCCATTTTTTCACTTGTAAAACTTCTATGGAATTTTGTCATTTGCAAGATTTCATCCTCGAATAAAATCAGTTTTGAGCCATTCTTTCCTTTGCAACTTTATCATTTCCTGTATTTTCTTCGTTATGCAAAATATTGTTTGTTGATCAACGATAATTTTGAAAGCATTAGGGTCAAATTATTTGAATAAAACTTGAAAAGATTAACAAACATAAAAAACTTCAACTCACAGAAAAATCAAGGAAAATCATACTTCCCAGAAACCTCAGGGTAGCGGAAGCTTTGATATGCAATCCAATTACATTCCATGATGAAGTGTAAGCAAGTCGAACTGTCGGATCTCCTTTGGTCATGTATGGGTATCAAAACTTGAAGACTGTCTCTCAAAGAGCTTCTTATGATAATATGAGGACTTGTCCCCAATAAAAGACTTCTGAGCATTGTGTTTTGAAGTTACTTTGTCATCTCTGAATAGCTTGTTTAAAGCTCTGTTCCCCTATTGAGAGTGGATCTATTTGTCAAGAACTGCATACACCTTTTCAGCTTGGGTTCAGTGTGATTCATTCGGTCTCTCGAGTTCGGTGTGCTATCTGTCGATTATGACCGATCACTACTAGTGAATGTCAGCCTGAAAGTCCAGTAGTAACCGGCATTGTTTTAGAAGCCAATCGTTATTGGTTTTCTTTTGGTCGTCACCATATTTTCCTTTGAAAATCCAGTCGTAACTGGCATTGCCTTAAATTCCACTCGTCGGTATCCCGGTTGTCACCACCTTTTTCCTTTACTTACCCAGTCGTAACTGGTAGTGTTCGAAATCCAATCGTCATTGGTATTCTTTTGGTCGTCACCATACTTTCCTTTGAAACCCAGTCGTAACTGGCCTTACCCTAACTCCACTCGTTATTACCTTTTGGTTCGGTTGTTACCAACCTTTTCCTATGAAGTCTAGTCGTCACTAGCGAATCCCCTGTGAAATCTAGTCGTTACAAGTTGATTTTCCGTTTAAGTCCAGTCGTAATTGGCAGATGTTCGAAATCCAATCATCATTGGTATCTTGTTGGTTGTCACCAACCTTCCCCATGGAAGTCTAGTCGTAACTGGCGTCACTTGAAATCTAATCGTTATTTGTATTTTCTGGTTTAGTCGTTACCAACCTCCCTAGCTAAAGCCTAGTAGCTTGCTCGCATTCTCGTAACCACATGTGTTGGTATACCCTGATTCGGTCGTCACCATGTATTTCTTCCAAAGTCCAGTCGTAACTGGCATTGCTTGAAATCCAATCGTCATTGGCACCCTGACCTGGTCGTTACCAATCTTCTGTAAGTCTAGTGGTTACTAGCATTGCTTGAAATTTGGTCGTCGCCAACTTCCCCAGTCGAAGTCCTGTACTACCGATAGGATTTGAAATTTCATTTGTTGTTATCTCAGGTTGGTCGTTACTATTACCTCCAGGAAGTCTAGTGGTTACTAGCACTGCCTGAGACATTTGTTAAAACTGGGTGACATCATTATTCCCCAGTAAAATCTTCCTCCCTAGACAAGTCTCGGAGATCTAGTCGTCACTAGCATCCCTATTATGTTTTGTCTTTGTTTCTAGTCCATTTCTGAAGATCCCGTTTGAACTCTTCACTATAGGAAGTTCCTTATCTGATCATCCCCAGTGAGGTTCGTGTTTTAATTTCCCCAATAAAAGGTCGCTCGTGTCCCTGGTGGAAATCTACCTCGTTCCCCGGTGAAGTATTTGCTTTTCCCCAGTAGGATTGTCATCTTCAGTGGATTTTTTGCATCCTCATGTAAAATTTTCTCTCCGTTATCACTAGTCATGTTTGAACTATTGATTGTTGTACCCCCGGTATTCCCTAGTGATGGGTCCACAATGCCAGGTCCCCGCGAGTAGTTACTCATTGTTTTGTTTTTCTATCTTATGCATATGTATTGCATCCAAGCATCATGAAGCATCATTTAGAATTCATGGCATATCATGACCTGTCCTTTTGCATATCATCGGATCTAAGGGACAAAATTTTCAGTTTTCTATATTTAAATACCTTTCACTGCGATTCTACGAGGATCGTCATCTCTCAGTTCCATCTAGTGAAGATATTTAAATAGGGGCAACTATTGCACCCCAAATTTTGGCCCCTTAGGTTCTCATTATCATTTTAGGAGCATACTCATGAATTATTTAACCTTAACCCAATGCAAGTTTGTCTTTGTCAAGTTGCAGATGAATCAGGGTTTTGTGCAGTCAATGTCGAAGCTTTAGGGTTTGTGATTAGTCAATTTTTTTGGCTCATTCAATTAGGAAACAAGGTCAAGGGTATCATATAATGTCAATTGAGAAGCCAATTTGAGGTTGTTGCCCCAGAATTTAGAGCAGTGCATTTCAGAGCACCCGATTAGGGTTTTTGACTAGTAAAAGTCAACTGTAGTTTGACTTTGATGTTGGAAGATGTTTAAATGGTGGGATTATGATTCATGAAGTTCATATAGCTTAATAATGTTCATCCAAGAAGTTTCAAAGTCTCAGAAGGTCTAGAGTGTCAACAGGCGACTCGGTAATCACCGATCGGTCGTACGGTTGACCGAAAAGTCAACTCTCCAAATTTTAGGAATTAGACTTCAAGTTGTGAATAAAATTTTTTCCTTATGTCATATTGGACTTGCATATCAATTTTCATGACCATTGGATCAAGGATGAAGGAGTAATCGAAAAATCGGGAAATTAGGGTTTTGAAAAGGGCTAAACCATAACTCCTTAACCACACATCCAATTGAGTTGGTTCAAAGCTCATTTGGAAGCTCTTAAAAATTCCTACAAAAGTCCATAAGTGGTCCATGATCATAAAATGCATAGAGTTGGAGTTATGATCAAATTCATTTCTAGAGGGGAAAAAGACTTAGAGAAATTTCACTTTTAAGTTCATTTTTTGGCAACTTTGGAGGGCTTTTTGGCCAAGTTCCTTTGGGAAATTGAAACTCATGAAAGCATGAATGTTTTAGAGCTATTTGAGGGCTTTCTAAAAAGTACTAGCACATCTCAAAAGGATTTGTGAGCTGAAAGATATGGTCATAGCAAGTTGGTGGTTTTTCACTTTAGTCCCACATTGCCCAAATTCAAAAATCACTTCCTTCATCAAAATTGACCAATTCTAACTTGTGAAACCTGTTGTATCTGATATGTAGAAAGTTTGTAACCCAAGAAAACCAAGGAAATGCATAAATATGGAAAAAGACAAGTTTTGTAAGTAGCTTGCAAGTTGCCTTGCAACTTGCCTTCAAAAGTGAAAAGTAAGCATGAGGTGTAAAGCCAAGTTCTGAAATAGCCATGTTGCTACACTCTAGCCTGCATTTAGACACTTCAAATTCATCATTTTTCTTGACTATTGAAGCTTGCCTTGTAGCCAAGGAAACCCACTTGAGGAGGTTTGATTTCAAAAGTTCAAAACCTTTCTTCAAAGTGAAGAAACTTCAAATCTGCCCAAGCCACTTCATTTTCCTATAAATAGGACTCTCCCTCACTTCATCTTTATCATCAACAATCTTCTAAAAACCAAAAGAAACCTCTGCCCTTACACTTTGCCTCAAAAACTTCAAAACCACAAAATCCCCATTTCCACCAAAAACACAAAAAATCTGCCTTGCTACTAGGGCTGCCAAAACCATTTCTCTACACTAAAACACCCCAACAATCATCCACACAATCTCTAAATATGGTGTGGAAGGTGTCTAAACCATTAAACCTCTCAAAAACTTCACCAATCAAAAAGTCAACTTCATCACCAAGTTACTTTGACCAAAAGCTACAAATTTTACCAAATCTTGTTCTAAGCACTTGCCTAGTGTTTTAATCATCCTAACACCTCTTATATATTTTTTTCAACTTTCCAAAGTGTTAGAATTCATTGGTGAGACCTATTTCTCCAACTGCCATCATATTTGCATATTGCTTCCAAGTGAAGAAAGGACTCAAGGCATAAAGGTAGATTGAAGTTCTCTGGGTTTCTTGGTGTTCTAATCTACTCAACACAGTCTACTAGAGGTATGTAAATACTACATCTTTGCTTTGCACCTTAATTTCATGTTCTAGCATTTTGGCTCATTATGTTGGAAGCATGTCATGTCTTGTATCAAACTTTACCATGAATACACCAGTTGTGATCTCAGGCCTAGAGATGGTTAAGTTTGTGCTCAAATTCATTCAACATCATGCATTCAATATGTGTGTGGAGTTAATAGGGTCAATAGTGCTTAAAATGATGAACTGCATTTTTCATGTCTTGTATCAAAATGGCCAAGTTTTCACTCAAACCCTCATTTTTCATGACAGTCCTATGTTAGCCCCAAATTGTGTTTGAACTTACTCAATATCATGTATGTATGCTATGTGTGTGATTAATTGAATCAGAAAGTATGTGGGCTGAAAATTCATATCTCATGCCTCATTTTCATGACAACTTGCATTTTGTGAATCACTTTTCATGACAGGTTGTTTCCAACTTATTTTGGTGTTTGAACTTACTCAATATCATGAATCTAAGATGTGTATGTGTTTAAATTGGTCTGAAAATTGTTTTGAACAGAAATTGAACATGTTCATGCATCTCACTTCACAAAACTTGCACTTAACTCACCAAGTTGCATATTAGACTGATTTGAATCATTCCTTTGTTTGAATCTCACTTGTTTCCATGTATACAACCTGTTTGAAATGCTTGCCTGTTCAAATTTGCAACAAAACTGTTTTGAACACTTTCATGTATGCCTTAAAAACATCAAAATTGCAGCTCACTTGTCATTTTTTATAACAGTTTTGTTTCAGACCAGTTTGTGTGTTCAAAATCATTTGTTAATATCTATGTGACCTGTGTGTATGATGTGTTTAACCTATAGGTGCATAGAACTAATTTGAGCCTCTTCATGCATCACATTCATACCAAATTTGCAACTTGAGCACCATTTCCCACAACAATTTGTTTTTAACCTGAATTTATGTTTGAATCCACTCATAAGCATTTATGTGATATGTGTATGTGATTGGTATGATGAAAAACTAGTTGGAACCAGAACTGCCCATCTTCATGCACTTCACACACACAAGCTTGCATTTTAAACACTATATTCCACAACATCCAGTTTTAAGCCACACTTTGTGTTCAATCTCATCCACTAACATGTATGCAATGTGTGTAAAGGATTAACTTGGCTAATTTGTGCATAGAAACTGAATTTGACATGAGCCTGCATGACATCCATGACCTATTGCAGCCTGTATAGTATTCTTCATCTCAGCTTGTTTTCAAATCTATTTTGTGCACACACTCACTCAATAATATATTTGTAATGTGTATGAATGTTTGCCTTGGTTTAAAACTGGCTGTCACGAGTGTTTCACTTCAAAATGCATTTTAAAACATTATACTTGCATGATCATACCAGTATCTGCTCTGTTGTGTTTTGATCCAAATCAACTGTTGGAATACCTCAAATACATCATTCTTAAAATGTTCAAACCCTCATTTGATTATTACAACAGTTGGTTTATGTTTTGGATTTCAAAATGCATCTTTTAGAAAAAATTGCAACTTGACATGTCATTTCCATTAACTGTTTGCATTGAGTTTGATTTAAGTGCTTGAATCCTTCATCACCATATATGAGTTGTGTGTATCTTTGGTTTGGATCAAAAATGTTTGAAACAAGTTATGAACATCAAAATGCATTTTCAAGTGTTAAGAAGCAACTACCATCGAGTTTTTAAATAGAATAAAAATCTCAGAAAATTAACATCACCATCGTGTTCCTCATGTTTTTCTGGTCAAGATGCATATAAATTTCATCGCGTTTGGTTAAGAATCGGGAAAGTTACGAGTGAAAACGTAAATCACATTTGTGAGTGTTATTCTTGCCCAGATTTTCACCCATATATATTTATGGGGTGGCATATACAAGCGGATGTATAGCCACCCCAGTGGTAAGACCATTGTCGCTTCCGCGAAAATAAGGTGCCGGCAAAACAGAAGAATCGCCACCTTTCATTATTTATCCCTTAGAGCGGGAAAGGAAACGATCGGAAAAACCTGACGAAAAGGTATAAGACAAGGTCATCGCAACCATTGTCTGGGTTCGGGAGTCGGTTACGCAAGGGGAAGGTATTAGCACCCCTCACGTCCATCGTACTCGATGGGATCCACGCTTGTTGTGTTTACTGGACGGGTTGGTTTTATCTATCTACCTATCAAGGCTGGTCTGAAAAGAAAAGAAAATGACTCGGCAAAGCGTCGCACTTTATGCCTACGTACTCTCATCAGAGAATGAGAAATCAAAGTCAACGTAGTTCGCCTAACTACGGGTTATGGGGAAGGTGGCTCGCCAATACGTCAGTATTGTGCCTACGTACTCTCAACAGGTATGAGAGATCAGAGCTTACGTAGTTCGGGATAATACGGATTACGGGAATTCAGATTCATCTATTTTATCGAGTAGGGTTAACAAACAGTTCCAGCAGTTTGGTGTATGCAGCTCGACCTTTGGAGGCTTAAGCGTTACCGTTTGTGGTAGAACTGGGAGTTAACGACACTCTTTTCTTCAGAAAAGCTTCCTTTGAATTACGGGCCCACTGGGCAAAAAGTTTGAAGTTTGTTTTCTGTCTTTTACGAAAGAACTGTTTTTTATGGATGTTTGCAACCAATATCGCACTAGAGACTATGACCTGAGAGTGAATGCGTCGCATGTCACCCAAAGGGTGCCATACTAAACATCCAAATCATTAGAAGGAAACCCTCTAACAATCCTTTCTCAAGTAGCTTAAGGCTCGTAACGTACGACGTCAGTTAACCTTTATTACTGTGTTTTAATTTGTTTTGAGATGAGAAGAGAGAACAGGCTCAACTAAAGGGAGACTGTCAAGTCCTAATGTTGTCATGCCAAAGATTCATCCTATAGTTGAGGTTTGAAGCAGGGAACTCCTAGAAGTTATCATGCATAGGTTTCAACCTAAAGTTCTATCATCACTTCCTTATCAAAGGAAGCGAGATTCCTAGGGGATTATGTCAATGATAAACAGAAATAGATAAAGCATCAGCTTAAACAGTAAACAGTAAACGACTGTAAAATGCATGCAATGCAAGTGAGGGAGGAAATGTGTGTGGGGCAGCAGCCTCCACAAGCTCGTCTCGACCTCAAGCCAGATATGAATAACTGCAATCATACAGAGAAAATAACATGCTATCAAGCAACACAAACCACATAGGCAAGGGAGCTGGGCTCTACCGAATACCCGTAAGCAAAGCCATACAGTAAAAATACAAGCAGAGGAAGCAACTCAACCTCTAGTGCAATCATGCTCCTAGCTTAAGACAATCTAAATATGAACTTATTCTAGTGCATCAAGCAAATCAAACAAGTCACATCAATACAGTTGCACAGAAGGAAAACAGACAGGAAAGAAAGCAGATCAACCCCTCCTTCAATTTCAAGCTTCAACTCTTCTGACAGCAATTCAGTCCTCAGTCTGTACCTGCTCTTCAAGTCTTTCATCTTCAATAGCAAGTATCAACTTACTTCTTCAAGTTTCTAACACCTCAAGCATAAGTATCAGTCCATTCTTTCTTCTTCAAGCTTCAGCTCTCCAGTCAATTCCACCTTCAGGCTTCACTCCTAAAATCAAGTATCAACTTGGCTCCTTCAGGCTCTCAATGCATCAACATGAGTATCAACTTATTCTCCAACTTCAAGCTTCAGCTCTTCATTTGATCCCAACTGGCTTTTCTTCACAAGTGTCAACTTGTTCTTCTTGGACTTCAGGGCTATCATCTTCAATAGCTCTTCAGGGCTATCATCTTCAATAGCAAGTATCAACTTGCTTCTCCAAGGTTTCAGTACATCAAACATAAGTATCAACTTATCCTCTTCAAGCCTCAGCTCTAAAATAGACTCCACCTTCAGGCTTCACTCATAGCTACAAGTATCAACTTGTTCCTTCAGGGACTCAGTGCATCAGCATAAGTATCAACTTATCCTTTATTCCTCAAGCCTCAGCTCTTCACTCAATCTCAATTGAATCCTCTTCATAAGTGTCAACTTGGTCTTCAAGCTTCAGCTCTCTTTGCTTTACCAATATCAACTTGGTCTTTTTCATCTACAAACTTCAGCTTCTCAGAGTAATCTTCAAACACAGAGAAGTATCAACTCCATCCTTCAATCTTCTTCAAGGAAGGAACTCCATCCTCTAGCAAGGGAGAAAGTTTCATCTATCAAGAGCAAAGTTTGGATGACTGGTAGCAGAGTGAAGACCAAAGGTCACCACTAAGAATCCTATCATCAGAGAAAGGACCCTCAAAGGTTCTACCAACTTGTGAAGAGCCACACATCCTACCAAAGGAGGGATGAGGCCTTTACAAGGGGACCTTACATCATAGGGAAGAATGGAAGTGATCAACATATTCCATGTTTATGAAGGAAGAGAATCTATCTAGAAGCTCTGCCTACAAAACCCTAATCTTAACCTAATCAAAACTACACCACAAGAAGGGAAGATCTTCACATCCAAGCCTCTTCAAGCACTCCAATGCATCTTCAACTTGCCTTCTTCATCATCCAAGAACAAGAGAGACAAAACCCTAATCTAAGGGAACTAAAGAAGTTAGTCTAGTTGGATTAGTGCATTAGAATCATCTAAAACTAGCACCTAAACTAAAATCAATCAAAAATAGAAAACTACATGATAAATTCCTACAAAATTTCCTAAGGGATCCTAATTCAATCATGAATCTACCATACAAAAATCAGAGGTTGAATCATCCACCTAGTTACAAAAACAAGATCTAAACCACAAGGTATCAACCATAAACCCTAAAAATGGAGCATCTAAAGGTTTCAACCTAAACTACCACTTATATTCATCACAAAAATGTGAGAAAAATCTATGGGGAGCATGCATATCTATGCTAACTACTCACAAAAATTCAAGGCCAAAATCATCATCACATGATCAAACCAAATTCCACAAAATCAAGCATCAAACATGACTATTTTAATATCAATTAAAATGAAAAAACTCCCATAAAATCAGAAAATTCATGAAATAATAATACTTTTTATCTAAAAAATACTAGACCCTATCATGAATCCAATGCAAAAAGAATGGGATTAATTGAGCTATTTTTCCATTTTTTATGATTGTATCAAGAACCATGAATAAAATGAAAAAATAAAATAAAATAACCAAACGCGTGGTGCAGATAGTAATGAAAATCAGTTCATTAAAGCAATTGGGCCATGAGGGGGGTGTGGTTATCAGTTAATGCCTTAAGCCCAAAATCAGCAACTAAATGAAACGATGTGTTTCATGAAGTTCAGACTCTTCACAAATTGAGGAGCACGCGTGGCTGTTGGATGAGGTTCCTAGTCAAAGTCCAACCTTGATCTGATGGCTATCGAGTCATCTTCTTCCTTTTGAATCCCTGCAACTCAGGTCACCTGCGCGCCCAAAACCACCGCCGGTGACTTTCTCCGGTCACTATTCCACAACCCTAGTTCAACATAGAGTCCACCATAGGCCACGATCCCTTAATGAAACATGTCCCAAATTTCCTCACGAATTCATTCATGCCCTTAATTCAACCTAAATCCTCAAGATTCGCAAGAACCAATTCTCAACCGAAAATGGCAACATCCCTAATTGGTCATTAATTCTTAAATTTATGATCCAGAAATCTTCCTACACCATTCCCCTATGCATCTACCATAACAATTCATCTTAATTCTAACCAATTTAAGCCATGGAACAAGAGTTGCATACCTGATAAAATTGAGCAAACAGAGTGGTTGAATCCTCAAATCAACCCTCAAGAACTTGCAGAATCCTTCACTAGCCTCCAATCAATCTTCTGTATGCAAAGAAAAGAGTTGAATCTTCTTGAATTATCAAATCCGATTCTGAGTTGCAAGCTTCCAACTCCAATGGCTGCTTCACGATTCTTCCACCACAGTGCCTTGAATTTGATCTGGAATTGATCACCAACCTCAGAGCAAGCTATTGAGATCAATTTCTTGGATTGCAATGGCCTCTAACCTTGTAACCGATTTTGATTTGCAATGTGAAATCTCAAAGTGCAATCTCAGTTTTCTCTCTCAATCATCACCAACCTTGGCCTTGGATTAACTCATTATCATATATAGAACCTGTGTGGATGATCTAGAAACCTCTAGATCCTTCTAATGAGAGTTTCAATCTCTCATGTCATGAGAATTTCAATCACATGCCATGGTATGCATAGTTCTGCTAACAGCTTGAAATCCCTCTCAATTCCTCCCAATTTCTCCCCTCATGACATTTTGGAAGTGTTTGGCTTGCAAGGTACCTTGATTATGCCTTGAACTTAGGTTTTGCCAATGTTACTTATGATGTAAGTAACTACTTTTCAAAGCAAGTCCACAAATTGAATTTCAATTCAAAAATGTGGCTAAACCAATGTTCTTAAAATGTGTTTTAGAATCAAAATGATATATTACATGCCTTGGTTTGGACTTGTAGATCAAAAATATCAATTTCCAACTTTGGTTCATTTAACTTATGCCCTTATTTTAGGTCATTTTTGCAACTTTGAGATACAAGCACTTCCAACATCTCATGACCTCTTGACTAGCCTTAAAACATTATTTTGAACAAGTTTTATGTTGAACATTTTCCCATTTGAAGCTTGCAAATAGGAATTATGGCCTTATGATTGAAATGACCTATAATCTCCAAATGACCAAAATGCCCTTGACTTGTCAAAGCCATAACTTGAGTTCTACAAATCCTATCAAGGACTTCTAGTACTCTCTAGAAATCTAAGAGGATAAGGAACAACATTCATGTTGACCAAAAGTTCATAGGAATCATCCTTCTAGGGAAAACGTTTCATGCAAGTTGGACAACTTTCAAGCCCCCAAATTCACATACCTCAGATGACCTATAACTTGTCAAAGTCATAAATTGAGTTCTACAAATCATATCAAGGACTTCTAGCACTCAAATTAAAGCTAAGACCATGCTCTACAACATTCATGTTGGGTGAAAGATGAGATGACAATCACATCTTGAGCTAAACTGCCTTGAAGATAGGGGTCAAACTAGGGGGTTTTACACTGTCGAGCCTTAGAAACCCTAGCTTGAAACTTCTCAAACTCTTCAATCATGATGAGTTGACCTTGGAATAATCCTTATAGCATCTCAATGCATCAATCCATGATCACATGGCTCTTGGATTAGGTCTCAACCTTGTCCAAATCATCAGTTGACTTAGGGTTGACACAGTCAAACCCTAATTGCACCACTCATGGCTGAGTCTTCTTAATCTTGCACCATGACCTGTCTAGGATTCATGATGGCTTTCAAGACATCGCATAAGCTCTCTCAAGGCTTCAAGTCCACATTCTTGGCTTCAGAATCATCTGAGGAGCTCCCCACAACTCTCATGTGAGGAGACTTACACACTCTTGGTTTCAACCACTCTCTCTGAGGATCTTTTAACTTCTCTGACAAGGATATCAACCCTTGAACACTTGAATAACCTTCTCAGCTAGCCTTGAAAGTCTTGTATAGCTCTTAATTGGCAATCATACCTCTTAATCTCCTGCATACATGTCAATGAAATGCAAATGATAATGCTAATGTGAATGAAATGAAACATAAGCTAGGTAAAGAAAAGTTGGGCAAATTTTGGGGTGCAACAGCTGCCCCTATTCAAACGGCTTGGACCTGACTGGGTGAGAAGCGAACGGCTCTCAAACAATTAAGGTACGAGACGGTTGAATACCAACAAACTCGGAAATTTGCCAACTGCCCAAGTACACGGTACTCTGATGGGGACAAATCTTCGGAAACTGATATGACAGCTGCACGGCAACTAGCTGGGGAATTGGTCACACGGTAACTGGTGAAACGCGGTCGACCATGCCGCCAGGCATCAGGATTCCTCGGGACTCATCAAATCATTAGGAACTTTTTAACAATCAAGTTAATCATGCCATCGGGCATTCAAAGAAATTTTCGGGCGTCAGCCGAACTTCGTCACTAAGTCGGGAATAGAATTCTCAGTCAATCATGAACCAATTGGGAGTATCCAAACTTCTGCCACCAGGCACTCCGCATCAGCTGAGAGAACTGCTTCGTCAATATAGTTAGACTTCAATCATCAAGTCTTCAAGGGAAGTTTCAACTTCTATGTTTAAAACCTGTTGGGGATGACACATCTCCACTGGGGATTCTGGAGAACTATCAAGTAACTCTGCTTCAGGGCTTCAGAAATCATTCTGGATGAGTCAACTCTGCTGAGGACTTCAAGAATCGTCTTGAACAAGTAACTTCATCGGGGACTTCAAGAATCATCCTGAACCAATAACTCTGCGGGAGGTTTTAGGAATCATCCTGAGCAACCTCTGCCGGGGATTTCAGGAATCATCCTGAGCGAATCTCTCTGGCGACTTCACTGGGGATTCTAAGATTCATCTTAAGCAATCAACTTCGCTAGGGCATTCAAGAATCATCTTGGGCAAACGAATTTGCTGGGGGACTTCGAGAATCATCTTGAACCACGCGACTCTTCGGAGATTTCAGGAATCATCCTGAGCAAACATCCCGCCGGGGAACACCTGTAAAACAAGAACGGTAACGACCTAGCTCACGTTTCATATGCATATGTTTGACAATGGCGTAATGCTCCACACGGTGGAAATGCTACGCGTTTAGGGTAAATGCTATACAATCATGCAAAATGATACAGCCCCATCGGCAAAATAAATGCCGAAGGGAGAATTCTCCTATCAAGGAGAAAGGACCACTCTGGTGGGGGAAGGCATCATCTTGCCGAGGAGAAACAGTCACACCAATCTCAATTGGACTCCGCCTGGGGAAATGAACTTCAGTCGGCTGCTGCAGGGGAATAAAGCTCTACAAGAACCTGGGTCTACTCATCTGAGCATACGAACCACAACTGCTGAGGAAACGATATCAATCGCAGAGATAAACTGCACGACCTTCGCAGCAAAACTTTCTTGGAGATAACGAATCTGATGGGGAGATACAACATCAGTTATTCAACACTCTACTGGGGAAAACCAATCATGGCCCAAACGGCTCCCAAGGACTCGGCTCTCTTGGGGAGCTGCAGACTCGGCTGGGGAAGAAGGCATCATCCTGCTTGCTGGGGAGAGTACGACTCTGTGGGGAACTTCAATTCTCCTGGAGACTTCAGTCTTGCACTATCACGGCTGAACACTTCGGTATATGACTCAGCTGGGGAGATGACATTCCTTCAGGATGCATCCGCTCGGGGGGAGAATCTTCTCTGCTTGGGGAAACATATCAATGCTTACTATCTCATGTTCAAACTCCACGGGGAGGCACTGCTGAACTTGCTAGAGAGGAGGAGGAATCATCCTGCTTGGGGACGCATACAGTGTACTGCCATACCTGCAACAACACAAACAAACAGACAAAATACCCTTCTCAAAAGGACCTATCAAGGTTATCATCCTGCGACAATGTTCAAGTAATTCATTGTTTCAACAATCAGTGGCCTCGGCCAGTAAGTTTATCTATGTGCATTTTATAAAAAACATCGGCGTTCTTTTTCGCAAACAAAACAGATAAATGCTAAACAGACAAACAGGATTGCTGAATAGTATACATTTTATTGATAACGAACCCCTGAATGGGTAAAAATGTTTTACAACAGATGCAAGCTCCTGGAATGAGGAAGCCGCGCAAACATAAATATACATCAGTATATACACAAATGTCGGCAATGAGGCGTAGACGAACACCATGAGTTGATCCCTCTATGACCTACTCGACTTCGATACTTCTCCGACGCTTCAACTTCAGAAGGGATTGATTCAGATAAACGACCCTCAGGTCTTCCAAACCACTAAACAATGAAAGTCCACACGCGGAACGCAGTCATTTGCTTTTTCAAATCCCTAACTTTTGCCTGAATCGCCCTTCCGGGTTTTTGATTCACCGGGATACCCTTTTTTGCCAAAGTCGCCCTTCCGGGTTTTCGACTTTGTGGGTGTACATTCTTTTCTTTATATCCCTAATTTTTGCCCGAACCTTTTTCGTTTTTTATGGTTCGCCGGGATGCCCCATTTTTGCCTGGATATTCTTTTTCTTTCCAGCGGGTCATTTTTTAAACAAAGTATTTTTTAACTGCGTCCGCGTTCACCGAGGATGCAAAATCTTCGCCATCCATCGTGGATAACAACAAGTCTCCTCTCGAGAAGACCTTGCTGATGACGTACGGACCTTTGTAATTAGGAGTCCACTTGCCCCGGTGATCGGAGTGTGGAGGAAGAATCTTCTTCAGGACGAGATCACCCGTCTGAAAGCTTCTAGGATGCACCTTCTTATCATCAGCTTTCTTTATTCGGCTTTGGTACAGACGACCATGCACAATCGATACTAACCTCTTCTCGTCCATCAGGCTGAGTTGGTTTAGTCGGTTCTTAATCCATTCTGCCTCATCGAGTTTCACGTCAACCAAAACTCGCAAAGAAGGGATCTCCACTTCTAACGGTAGGGCAGCTTCCATACCGTACACTAAGGAGAAAGGAGTTGCCCCGGTTGATGTACGTACCGTCGTACGATAACCGTGCAATGCAAATGGCAGCATCTCGTTCCAGTCCTTGTAGGTCACAACCATCTTCTGTACAATCTTCTTAATGTTTTTATTGGCCGCTTCAACGACGCCATTCATCTTCGGCCGGTAAGGAGATGAGTTGTGGTGCTCAATCTTGAAACTCTGGCACAACTCCTTCATCATCTTGTTATTCAGATTCGAACCATTATCAGTAATGATCCATTCAGGAATTCCGTAACCACAGATGATGTCCCTCTTTATGAATTTAGCCACCACCTGCTTGGTCACATTAGCATATGAGGCTGCCTCCACCCACTTGGTGAAGTAGTCGATAGCTACTAGAATGAAGCGATGACCGTTAGATGCAGTGGGCTCGATCTTGCCTATCATGTCAATACCCCACATGGAGAATGGCCATGGGGAAGACATGACATTCAATGGTCACGGCGGCACATGAATCTTATCAGCATAAATCTGGCATTTATGACATCTCTTCGCGAATTTAAAGCAATCCGATTCCATCGTTAGCCAGTAGTATCCTGCTCTCAGGATTTTTCTCGTCATAGCATGCCCGCCGGCGTGCGTACCAAATGTGCCTTCATGGACTTCCTCCATGAGCATACTCGCTTCTTTCTCATCTACACATCTGAGTAGCACGAGATCGTGGTTTCTTTTATACAAAACTCCATCAGGATTGAGATAAAAATTTCCAAACAGCCTCCTCAGAGTCTTCTTATCCTGGGTCGACGCTCCCGCCGGATACTCCTTAGTCATAAGGAAGGTCTGGATGTCGTGGAACCATGGCTTACCGTCGGAGGCTTCCTCGATCGCAAAGACGAATGCCGGTCTATCAAGACGAGAAAGGACAATTCTTGGAGCTTCATTCCAAAAATTGACTTTATACATCGAAGCCAACGTGGCTAAGGCATCAGCCATCTGATTTTCAGCCCTGGGCACATGATGGAGTTCCACTCGGTCAAAGAACGGAAGCAGCCTTCTGGCATAATTCATGTACGACACCAAATTCGATTGACGAGTCTCCCACTCCCCTTTAATCTGGTTGATCACGAGCGCCGAGTCACCATATACATCTAGGTTCTTGATTCTCAAATCAATTGCTTCTTCTAGACCCATGATGCATGCTTCGTACTCCGCTTCATTTTTGGTGACCGGAAACGTCAGTCTCGCGGTGAACGGGATGTGGGATCCATGGGGAGTCGTGATGATTGCCCCAATGCCACTTCCGTAAGAATTAACCGCCCCGTCAAATATCAATTTCCACTGGGATTTCCTGTCTGGACCTTCGTCGGGAAACGGTTCATCGCAATCCTTTGCTTTGAGAAACATGATATCCTCATCAGGGAATTCAAATTTCATCGGCTGATAATCTTCGATCGGCTGTTCGGCAAGGTACTCAGACAATACGCTTCCCTTGATGTCCTTCTGGGAAACGTACTGAATGTCATATTCCGTCAACACCATTTGCCATCTGGAAATCCTGCCCGAAAGCGCTTGCTTCTCGAAGACGTACTTGATCGGATCCATCTTCAAAATTAGCATGGTGGTGTGATTGAGCATGTACTGTCGTAAACGTTTGGCAGCCCAGGCTAGTGCACAACACATTTTCTCCAGCATCGAGTAACGAGATTCACAGTCTGTGAACTTTTTACTCAAATAGTAAATGGCATGCTCCTTTCTGCCCGTCTCGTCGTGCTCACCGAGAACACACCCCATACTATTCTCAAGAACTGTCAAGTACATGATTAAGGGCCGTCTAGCCACTGGGGGTATCAAGATTGGAGGTTCCTGCAGATACTGTTTTATCTTATCAAATGCCTTCTGGCAATCCTCGTTCCAGATAATCGCCTGATCTTTTTTCAGTAGTTTGAACATCGGTTCACACGTGGCCGTGAGCTGAGAAATAAACCTTGCAATGTAGTTTATTCTGCCCAGGAAACCACGAACTTCTTTTTCTGTTTTTGGCGCTGGCATCTCTTGTATCGCTTTTATTTTTGCAGGATCAACCTCAATGCCTCTTTCACTCACGATAAACCCCAGTAGCTTTCCAGACCGTACTCCGAAAGTACACTTGTTAGGATTCAGCCTCAACCTGAATTTCTTAAGCCTCTCAAAAAGCTTCAGCAAATTGACCAGATGTCCCTCCTCCGTTTGGGACTTCGCAATCATGTCATCAACATAGACTTCAATCTCATGATGAATCATATCATGAAACAAAGTGACCATTGCTCGTTGGTAAGTGGCCCCTGCGTTCTTCAGACCGAAAGGCATTACCTTGTAGCAAAACGTTCCCCAAGGTGTAATAAACGTAGTTTTCTCCATGTCCTCCGGCACCATCTTGGTCTGATTGTAGCCGGAGAAGCCATCCATGAACGAAAACACGGAGAACTGAGCTGTATTGTCGACCAACACATCAATATGAGGCAGCGGGAAATCATCTTTAGGGCTCGCCCTATTCAAATCTCGATAATCGATGCACATTCGTACCTTACCATCCTTCTTCGGTACAGGCACTATGTTGGCGACCCACGGAGGGTAAGTAGTGACCGCTAAGAAGCCAGCATCAAGCTGCTTTTGCACTTCTTCTTTGATCTTAACAGCCATATCTGGTCGCGTCCTCCTAAGCTTCTGCTTAACAGGAGGACAGTCTTCTCACAGCGGCAAGTGGTGGACCACGATGTCAGTATCAAGTCCGGGCATATCTTCGTATGACCAAGCAAAGACGTCACTATACTCTCTTAGCATCTCGACCAATCTCTGCTTGACATCACTCTGCAATGCAGCCCCTATTCTGACGTTCCTGACTAGTTCCTCAGAACCCAAATTCACAATCTCAATCTCTTCCTCGTGAGGCAGAATAACTTTCTCTTCTTGTTTCAACAAGTGGGCCAACTCTTCGGGAAGGTCTTCGTCTTCATCAATCTCTTCTTTGGCTTGATAGATCGGGAAATCGAAGTCGAAGTGAGTCGTAGAAGGTCTAGAATCGATGTCATCTGCTATGTGGATCCTGCAATAACAAGGGTTAAGCTTAAGACAAGGATATGCAGGTTAGCACAAACCCCATTGCCATTGTTTTTCAAAACAAATATAAAACAGGAATAACAGAAATCACAATATTTGAATACGAGGAAAAACGCCTTTTGATTTATTGATAAAATGCATGTACATAATCAAACGAGGCCTTAACAATAAAACCATTATGCCCCGGGTAGGACATAGGGTTGTACAATGATTGGAAAAAGTAAATCATTACTCTTTGCCTGTCATTTGGATGATATCCCTGACGGACCAGTTGTTGAGGCTCTCGCCTGGCTTGCTTGGCTGGATCCAAGAGTCTAATTCACAGTCGCTGTCTTCGCCGTCTTCAGACACTGCGTTGACACTTTCAAATATCACCCCGCCACTGGTAAACTGGATCGGCCCTTTACTTCGCGACGCACTGCTAGAAGAGGAGGCTTCAGCCGCAGGAGAATATCCCAACCCAAACTTGTCTTGCTTGTTAGGTATCTCTAGAATCTGCCCCCAGCCTGAGGTAGATCCGGCTTGAACAACGGCTCGGGCTTCCTTGAAGGAAGAGAGAGTCATATCTGGCTTCTCAGTGATCGCAGGAGCTACGTTCTTGACTTTAACAGCTTCGAACGCTTGACATAGGGTTTCGTGGATTTCCCCATCCATCTCAACATACTTAAAGGACGACAAATGGCTCACCATTATGTCTTCCTCGCCACAAACAGTCACGATGCTGCCTCCGACAGCATACTTGAGCTTCTGGTGCAACGTGGAGGTTACGGCACCCGCAGAATGGATCCATGGCCGGCCTAAGAGACAGCTGTAGGCAGGCATGATGTCCATAATGTAGAAGACGGCGTCGAATGTTTCCGGCCCAACTTGGCTTGGCAGGGTCACCTCCCCGAAAACATGGCGTTTGGTTCCATCGAACGCTTTCACAACCAGATCACTGGGCGTGCAGATCACTCCGCGAGTATCTAACTTCATCAATGCTTTCTTCGGAAGAACATTGAGCAATGACCCTGTGTCCACCAACACATGAGACATAATCGTTCCCCTACACTCTATCGAGATGTGCAGGGCACTGTTGTGATTCCTCCCCTTCGGCGTCAGCTCCAAGTCAGTGAACCCTAACCCATTTCCAGCATTCACGTGGGCTACGACCCCTTCCAACTGGTTTACCGATATTTCCTGCGGTACATACGTGGCATTCAACACCTTTAGCAGCGCGTTGCGGTGTGCCTCAGAATACAGCAACAGATTCAGGATGGAAATTTTCGAGGGTGTTTGATGGAGATGATCCACGATCTTGTAGTCACTCTTTTTAATCAACCGCATAAACTCTTCGGCGTCTTTAACAAGTCTTTTTCTACCCCACGGGGGATCTCTTCAACGACTTTACTCTTCCCTTTATTGGTCGCGTCAGCTTTGTCCGCTTTGTCCGCCACGATCTCAGGTGGAGCAAACACTCTCCCGCTGCGAGTGATTCTGCCAATGCCCACTAGGTTCTCCACAGACGACCCAAATGGTTCCAATTCCAACTTCTGTCTGTTGCAGTAGACCTTTGCCCCGTAATGCCATGGGACAGCATTAGTGCTTTCGAAAGGTATCGGCCTAGCTTTGGTGATGGTAATCGTGGGCGGCCTGGGTGCAGAAATAGTTATCGTCTGGCGAGGGATGGTGATGGTGGCAACCTCATCATCTTGCTTCAGCATTACCTCTCCTGATCCGCTTTCGGCCCTTCGGCTAAACTGCAGGAGTCCTTCGGTCATTAGACTTTGAATCCCTTCTACCAACTGTTCACATCCATCAGGACTTGTCGCACAACCCATACATAGCTCTCCACAACCTGGAAAGAGACCCCTTTTCATCAGCTTAGCTTTAACGAAGCTAAGCGGTGTCTTCAGATCCCTGACGTCAGTCAACAAATCCAGGCTCTCGTCCTCAATAATGGCATTTACTCCACCTCCCCTATGATTCGGCATAGGATTCTTCGTGACGTTTGGCACATTATCTGAGAAGTTGATGATCTTAGCGTCCACCATGTCCTGCACCTTGTGCTTGAAGGCTTTGCAATTCTCTATCGTGTGGCCTGGTGCCCCTGAGTGAAATTTGCAAGTTGCATTCGCATCATAACCTGGCGGAGGTGCCCCTGTCAAGGGAGCCAAGGTTCTCTTCTGGATCAGCTGTAACTGGAGCAGAGTCTGTAACAGCTGCGCGTACGACATGGGTGGTATTTCGAGGTGACGGCTCGATAGAGGTGCCCTGTTCTGATACTTTCTGTACCCTTGCTGATTCGGTTGTTGCTGCTACTGCTGTTGTGGCTGGGGCTAAGGTTGTTGGACAGCGGGGATAGTTATACTGGCCACCTGCTGGTGAGGGCCTTTACCCTTCCTTCGAGTGTTGGACACGGCGCTCGTTTCTCCTTCCCTTCTTTTGCCACTATAAGGTTTCTTGCCTCCTCCAACTAGGGATAGATCTCCTTTAATTTTCCCCAGTTTGATCCCATTTTCCATGTGCTCACCCGTGATAATGAGATCAGAGAAGCTTCCAGACATACTGCTGACCAATTTCTCATAATAAACCCCTGGGAGGGTGGCTACGAACATTTCCACAAGCTCGCGTTCAACCATCGGCGGCTGAACCCTGGCTGCCAATTCACGCCACCGCTGGGCGTATTCCTTGAAACCTTCATTGTTCCTTTGCGACAGATTCTGCAGTTGGACTCGGTTCGGAGCCAAGTCACTGTTATATTGGTAGTGGTGCATGAATGCTTCAGCAAGTTCCTTCCATGTGCGCACACTGGTAGGTTCCAGACTCATGTACCATTCGAGGGAGGGTCCGGACAGACTGTCCTGAAAGAAGTGCATCAGCAACTTCTCGTCCTCCGAATGAGCTGACATTTTCCGGTAATATGATCTTTGATGGACGCGAGGGCAAGTGGTGCCCTTGTACTTTTCAAAGTCATGTACCTTGAACTTGGGAGGTACTTTGAAATCAGCAACCAGTCCCAACTTGGACATATCAACACCCAGGGTGTTCTGATTCTCGATATTCCTCATCTTATCCTCGAGTGCCTTGAACCTAAGTCGTGCTTCAGCAGTCAGATCCCCTTCAGCACCTCTCTGAGAGAACACATCGTCTTGAAGGTCTTCTAACCACGGCTGAGGCCCGAACAGATTTCCAACACCTGTGTTGCCGTTGCCCAGCCCAACATTGACATTAGCTTCGAAATTCCCATTACCGACGCCCGTCGTATTGCCGTTGAGTCCCATATTAGTTATCACATTGCCGTTGGCACAGCCATTCCCCCCGGTCACGGGGACGCCATTCTGAGGAGTTTCAATAGGTGGAGGGGTTGGCACAGTCCCACCATGGAGTACGCCATTGCTATCAACCCTTGAGATCAGAGGCTGAACCAAGGTTCTGAGTTGATGCTGGCCATTGGCGACCGCTTGCATGAGCTCCATGAAATGGTCCATCCTTTCGCGGAGTTCCTGAACATCAGTTTGCACTTGCTCCATGATTCTGGTTTGATTTGCTCTGGTCAGATAGCGGTGGATAGGTCTCTGATCAATCCTGGAACAACCTGAAACAACCTGTAAACACAAAAGGGTTAGGAAAAACGACAAAGTGCTCGTTATGCCAATGCTTCATGCAAATGCAAACGTGTGTCTGTGTGTTAGGGAGATTTCCCCCGATCCTAGTGCCTGAGTGCCAGTGCTGATAATAAGAAGTCTGAGTCCAGTCATAGAAATAATATCTCATATATAAAGAAAGCCCATCAAGGCAATACACAATGTCACGGAGTACAAACGAAATCAATAGCATGACCTCGACCAACAAGCCTGGTGATGGTCAGCATACAACAATGATCAAAACAAAAGGAATACAAATAGCCAAGCACGGCCACGGGCGCGAAACTCTTCTAACAACCCCTTCGTTTCTGGATGATCAGGCCGAGTGAGCAACCCTTCGACGAGTAACTCCCTCTGCACAATGGTGTACTAAAGACCTTCGACCGAATCTTCCCATGCTTCTTCGTCGAAACAATATTCTAACTTCCGCTTCTTGGATTCAAACGTCAGTTTGCGCTCCTTCAGGTTAGCAAGAGCCCTGTTGAGCTGGCCTTCAGCAGCATATCTACGAGCGGTTTCTTCATCAAACCTCTTCTCACTGGCCTTCACCTGGGCTTTCAACTTGGAAATTTGTTGCTTCAGCTTATCCTCCCGTTCTTTCCTGTTGGCTAGGGCGGCCTTCCAATGCTAATTAAACTTGGATATTCTCCGATACGCTTCATCCAAGTGCTGCTTCTTAGTGGCCAATACATCGTTGACAGCTTTAAAGTCTCGACCCATGCGCTCACGCTCAGATATCTGCTTAGTCAAATCTGTCCCCAACTGGTTCACCAGCTCTGTTTGCTTCTTGAAGGAGTGGACGGCTTCGTTTCTCTCGCTTCTGAGCTGAGCCAATTCTTTCTCCAGTTCTTCATTCGCCTTCTTCAGCTCGTCTCGCTTAGCTAATACCTGATTATGCTGCTGAATAGGCACAGTGGTAGGCTCTTCAATCACTGGAGGGCTTTCTGGCTTGGCAGGAGGAAACGGCATCCCTATAGCATTTGCTCTGGCTCTGATCCAGGTCCTATATGGAGCGTAGGCCTGACTATTACTCTTTCCCAACAATGGTTTTCCCCGCTTACTGATACCATTCCAAGCGCGCTGAAGCTTAGATAACATATCCCCTTCCGGAAGACCAGTGAGGTACAGAGATTCCTGTACCTCTTCATCCTTCGGCGGAGTTCTCAAAGCATAAGTAAACTGTCGGACCAGCAGAGATGGATTATAGTTTATACAGCCCTTCCTGCCTATCAAAGGCACGTTCAGAAACCCGCTGCAGCTGAAGATAATTTCAGTGCCCAACCTATCTCTATCAAACCAGTCAATATCCTCCGCTGATAGACTCATCAAATGCTCAGGCCACTCAGTTGTGGCTGCAGACGAAGCAAAGGGACCCCTCTTGGGTAGGTGACTATCAAGCCATCTATAGAGCAGGGGCACACAGCACGAGACGTTCTTACCCCTTCTATTCTCGTTCTTGTAGTGGATGGAATGGTAGACATCTCCTATCAAGGTAGGGACTGGATTGCCTGATGCAAAGAGGTGGAAGGCGTCGAAGTCTACAAAGTCGGGCATATTGGGGAACATAATGATGCCATATATGCACAGAGCAAGAATGGCGTTGAACACGGCCCAACATCCGTCTTTGGCGCACTGCTGAACTTTTCCCACCAAGAACTGCAAGGAGAAACCGGGAACCTTGTTCCATCTAGACAAAACCAATTCGGAGGCATCCAGATGAAGTGAGGGAGCCAGACTAGCCAGATTAAGCTCAGCATCCATATGAACAAATGGCATCTGACTCTTGATAGGCACACCTAACAAATCAACATACTCCTCTAGTGTGGGTGCAAGAACAAAATCCTGGAAAGTAAAGCATCTCAACGGAGGATCGTAGAACTGCAACAAGGCGTGCAACCCATTCAACTCAAACACAGAGGGTTTACGAACCAAATCGAGCAATTTACCGTAAGACTTTCTAAATTCATCTCTCATGGAATCATCTGCTAAAGCAATCAAACCAGACAGCTGAACAACATCGGGAGTGGGGAGCTTGTAAGCCATTGTCTTCTTTAGAGAACCCATAATAGCACAATAGAAGGCAAGAAATCCTGAATCGGGGGAAATGGTACCTGCAACACAGACACACGTTAATGAAATGCAAATGAGTATGCAAAGCAATGTAAAATGCAATCATGCAGCAGGAGATCAAGGCAATTATGCTGTTGAGGAGATGAAGGTGAAGATTATGTATCAACAAAACCATAATACTGCTCTGTCAAGAACAACCCTATCTCTGATGAGAAGAAAACCCTGATATCGGACCATAAATTCTGCTCTGTCAAGAACACACATATCTGATAATAAGGACCTCTGATACAGGACCAAAAATCTGCTCTGTCAAGAAAAAACATCTGATAATAAGGGCCTCTGACGCAGGACCATAAATCTGCTCTGTCAAGAATAGACACACATCTGATAATAAAGACCTCTGATGCAGGACCAAAAATCTGCTCTGTCAAGAACAAACATCTGCTGAGCGTGGATTTAAGGAGACACTAGTGCCTGCAAAGCAAGCACGTGCCCACTAATTTCCACAACTAATGCTAAGTACACTCAAGCCTGGGTCTGGCTTCTCACTCATCAGAATGCCCCTCCCACAACAGCACAGATAATCATATCATACTGAAAATAAAGGGCGGGAAATAAAATGCGATAAATAAACACAACCCAACAAGTAATCATACAAGCGCTAGGATTGACTCGCACAGGGGACGTTGGATCCCCAAACTGACTCGCATAAGGGACGTTGGATGCCCAGGAAACTATCAAGTCCCTAGCAGAGTCGCCAACTGTCGCTTCCGCGAAAATAAGGTGCCGGCAAAACAGAAGAGTCGCCATCTTTCGTTATTTATCCCTCAGAGCGGGAAAGGAAACAATCGGAAAAACCTGACGAAAAGGTATAAGACAAGGTCATCGCAACCATTGTCTGGGTTCGGGAGTCGGTTACGCAAGGGGAAGGTATTAGCACCCCTCACGTCCATCGTACTCGATGGGATCCACGCTTGTTGTGTTTACTGGACGGGTTGGTTTTATCTATCTACCTATCAAGGCTGGTCTGAAAAGAAAATAAAATGACTCGGCAAAGCGTCACACTTTATGCCTACGTATTCTCATCAGAGAATGAGAAATCAGAGTCAACGTAGTTCGCCTAACTACGGGTTACGGGGAAGGTGGCTCGCCAATACGTACGTACTCTCAACAGGTATGAGAGATCAGAGCTTACGTAGTTCGGGATAATACGGATTACGGGAATTCAGATTCATCTGTTTTATCGAGTAGGGTTAACAAACAGTTCCAGCAGTTTGGTGTATGCAGATCGACCTTTGGAGGCTTAAGCGTTACCGTTTGCGGTAGAACTGGGAGTCAACGACACTCTTTTCTTCAGAAAAGCTTCCTTTGAATTACGGGCCCACGGGGCAAAAAGTTTGAAGTTTGTTTTCTGTCTTTTACGAAAGAATTGTTTTTTATGGATGTTTGCAACCAATATCGCACTAGAGACTATGACCTGAGAGTGAATGCGTCGCATGTCACCCAAAGGGTGCCATACTAAACATCCAAATCATTAGAAGGAAACCCTCTAACAATCCTTTCTCAAGTAGCTTAAGGCTCGTAACGTACAACGTCAGTTAACCTTTATTACTGTGTTTTAATTTGTTTTGAGATGAGAAGAGAGAACAGGCTCAACTAAAGGGAGACTGTCAAGTCCTAATGTTGTCATGCCAAGGATTCATCCTATAGTTGAGGTTTGAAGCAGGGAACTCCTAGAAGTTATCATGCATAGGTTTCAACCTAAAGTTCTATCATCACTTCCTTATCAAAGGAAGCAAGATTCCTAGGGGATCATGTCAATGATAAACAGAAACAGATAAAGCATCAGCTTAAACAGTAAACAGTAAACGACTGTAAAATGCATGCAATGCAAGTGAGGGAGGAAATGTGTGTGGGGCAGCAGCCTCCACAAGCTCATCTCGACCTCAAGCTAGATATGAATAACTGCAATCATACAGAGAAAATAATATGCTATCAAGCAACACAAACCACATAGGCAAGGGAGCTGGGCTCTACCGAATACCCGCAAGCAAAGCCATACAGTAAAAATACAAGCAGAGGGAGCAACTCAACCTCTAGTGCAATCATGCTCCTAGCTTAAGACAATCTAAATATGAACTTATTCTAGTGCATCAAGCAAATCAAACAAGTCACATCAATACAGTTGCACAGAAGGAAAACAGACAGGAAAGAAAGCAGATCAACCCCTCCTTCAATTTCAAGCTTCAGCTCTTTTGACAGCAATTCAGTCCTTAGTCTGTACCTGCTCTTCAAGTCTTTCATCTTCAATAGCAAGTATCAACTTACTTCTTCAAGTTTCTAACACCTCAAGCATAAGTATCAGTCCATTCTTTCTTATTCAAGCTTCAGCTCTCCAGTCAATTCCACCTTCAGGCTTCACTCCTAAAATCAAGTATCAACTTGGCTCCTTCAGGCTCTCAATGCATCAACATGAGTATCAACTTATTCTCCAACTTCAAGCTTCAGATCTTCATTTGATCCCAACTGGCTTTTCTTCACAAGTGTCAACTTGTTCTTCTTGGACTTCAAGCTTCAGCTTCAATGGCAGTCTTCAACAGCTCTTCAGGGCTATCATCTTCAATAGCAAGTATCAACTTGCTTCTCCAAGGTTTCAGTACATCAAACATAAGTATCAACTTATCCTCTTCAAGCCTCAGCTCTAAAACAGACTCCACCTTCAGGCTTCACTCATAGCTACAAGTATCAACTTGTTCCTTCAGGGACTCAGTGCATCAGCATAAGTATCAACTTATCCTTTATTCCTCAAGCCTCATCTCTTCACTCAATCTCAATTGAATCCTATTCATAAGTGTCAACTTGGTCTTCAAGCTTCAGCTCTCTTTGCTTTACCAATATCAACTTGGTCTTTTTCATCTACAAACTTCAGCTTCTCAGAGTAATCTTCAAACACAGAGAAGTATCAACTCCATCCTTCAATCTTCTTCAAGGAAGGAACTCCATCCTCTAGCAAGGGAGAAAGATTCATCTATCAAGAGCAAAGTTTGGATGACTGGTAGCAGAGTGAAGACCAAAGGTCACCACTAAGCATCCTATCATCAGAGAAAGGACCCTCAAAGGTTCTACCAACTTGTGAAGATCCACACATCCTACCAAAGGAGGGATGAGGCCTTTACAAGGGGACCTTACATCATAGGGAAGAATGGAAGTGATCAACATATTCCATGTTTATGAAGGAAGAGAATCTATCTAGAAGCTCTGCCTACAAAACCCTAATCAAAACTACACCACAAGAAGGGAATATCTTCACATCCAAGCCTCTTCAAGCACTCCAATGCATCTTCAACTTTCCTTCTTCATCATCCAAGAACAAGAGAGACAAAACCCTAATCTAAGGGAACTAAAGAAGTTAGTCTAGTTGGATTAGTGCATTAGAATCATCTAAAACTAGCACCTAAACTAAAATCAATCAAAAATAGAAAACTACATGATAAATTCCTACAAAATTTCCTAAGGGATCCTAATTCAATCATGAATCTACCATACAAAAATCAGAGGTTGAATCATCCACCTAGTTACAAAAACAAGATCTAAACCACAAGGTATCAACCATAAACCCTAAAAATGGAGCATCTAAAGGTTTCAACCTAAACTACCACTTATATTCATCACAAAAATGTGAGAAAAATCTATGGGGAGCATGCATATCTATGCTAACTACTCACAAAAATTCAAGTCCAAAATCATCATCACATGATCAAACCAAATTCCACAAAATCAAGCATCAAACATGACTATTTTAATATCAATTAAAATGAAAAAACTCCCATAAAATCAGAAAATTCATAAAATAATAATACTTTTTATCTAAAAAATACTAGACCCTATCATGAATCCAATGCAAAAAGAATGGGATTAATTGAGCTATTTTTCCATTTTTTATGATTGTATCAAAAACCATGAATAAAATGAAAAAATAAAATAAAATAACCAAACGCGTGGTGCAGATAGTAATGAAAATCAGTTCATTAAAGCAATTGGGCCATGAGGGGGGTGTGGTTATCAGTTAATGCCTTAAGCCCAAAATCAGCAACTAAATGAAACGATGTGTTTCATTAAAGTTCAGACTCTTCACAAATTGAGGAGCACGCGTGGCCGTTGGATGAGGTTCCTAGTCAAAGTCCAACCTTGATCTGATGGCTATCGAGTCATCTTCTTCCTTTTGAATCCCTGCAACTCAGGTCACCTGCGCGCCCAAAACCACCGCCGGTGACTTTCTCCGGTCACTATTCCACAACCCTAGTTCAACATAGAGTCCACCATAGGCCACGATCCCTTAATGAAACATGTCCCAAATTTCCTCACGAATTCATTCATGCCCTTAATTCAACCTAAATCCTCAAGATTCGCAAGAACCAATTCTCAACCGAAAATGGCAACATCCCTAATTGGTCATTAATTCTTAAATTTATGATCCAGAAATCTTCCTACACCATTCCCCTATGCATCTACCATAACAATTCATCTTAATTCTAACCAATTTAAGCCATGGAACAAGAGTTGCATACCTGATAAAATTGAACAAACAGAGTGGTTGAATCCTCAAATCAACCCTCAAGAACTTGCAGAATCCTTCACTAGCCTCCAATCAATCTTCTGTATGCAAAGAAAAGAGTTGAATCTTCTTGAATTATCAAATCCGATTCTAAGTTGCAAGCTTCCAACTCCAATGGCTGCTTCACGATTCTTCCACCACAGTGCCTTGAATTTGATCTGGAATTGATCACCAACCTCAGAGCAAGCTATTGAGATCAATTTCTTGGACTGCAATGGCCTCTAACCTTGTAACCGATTTTGATTTGCAATGTGAAATCTCAAAGTGCAATCTCAGTTTTCTCTCTCAATCATCACCAACCTTGGCCTTGGATTAACTCATTATCATATATAGAACCTGTGTGGATGATCTAGAAACCTCTAGATCCTTCTAATGAGAGTTTCAATCTCTCATGTCATGAGAATTTCAATCACATGCCATGGTATGCATAGTTCTGCTAACAGCTTGAAATCCCTCTCAATTCCTCCCAATTTCTCCCCTCATGACATTTTGGAAGTGTTTGGCTTGCAAGGTACCTTGATTATGCCTTGAACTTAGGTTTTGCCAATGTTACTTATGATGTAAGTAACTACTTTTCAAAGCAAGTCCACAAATTGAATTTCAATTCAAAAATGTGGCTAAACCAATGTTCTTAAAATGTGTTTTAGAATCAAAATGATATATTGTATGCCTTGGTTTGGACTTGTAGATCAAAAATATCAATTTCCAACTTTGGTTCATTTAACTTATGCCCTTATTTTAGGTCATTTTTGCAACTTTGAGATACAAGCACTTCCAACATCTCATGTCCTCTTAACTAGCCTTAAAACATCATTTTGAACAAGTTTGATGTTGAACATTTTCCCATTTGAAGCTTGCAAATAGGTATTATGGCCTTATGATTGAAATGACCCATAATCTCCAAATGACCAAAATGCCCTTGACTTGTCAAAGCCATAACTTGAGTTCTACAAATCCTATCAAGGACTTCTAGTACTCTCTAGAAATCTAAGAGGATAAGGAACAACATTCATGTTGACCAAAAGTTCATAGGAATCATCCTTCTAGGGCAAAAGTTTCATGCAAGTTGGACAACTTTCAAGCCCCCAAATTCACATACCTCAGATGACTTGTAACTTGTCAAAGTCATAACTTGAGTTCTACAAATCCTATCAAGGACTTCTAGCACTAAAATTAAATCGAAGACCATGCTCTACAACGTTCATGTTGGGGGCAAGATGATATGACAATCACATCTTGAGCTAAACTGCCTTGAAGATAGGGGTTAAACTAGGGGATTTTACACTGTCGAGCCTTAGAAACCCTAGCTTGAAACTTCTCAAACTCTTCAATCATGATGAGTTGACCTTGGAATCATCCTTATAGAATCTCAATGCATCAATCCATGATCACATGGCTCTTGGATTAGGTCTCAACCTTGTCCAAATCCTCAGTTGACTTAGGGTTGACACAGTCAAACCCTAATTGCACCACTCATGGTTGAGTCTTCTTAATCTTGCACCATGACCTGTCTAGGCTTCATGATGACTTTCAAGACATCTCATAAGCTCTCTCAAGGCTTCAAGTCCACATTCTTGGCTTCAGAATCATCTGAGGAGCTCCCCACAACTCTCAAGTGAGGAGACTTACACACTCTTGGTTTCAACCACTCTCTCTGAGGATCTTTTAACTTCTCTGACAAGGATATCAACCCTTGAACACTTGAATAACCTTCTCAGCAGCCTTGAAAGTCTTGTATAGCTCTTAATTGGCAATCATACCTCTTGATCTCCTGCATACATATCAATGAAATGCAAATGATAATGCTAATGTGAATGAAATGAAACATAAGCTAGGTAAAGAAAAGTTGGGCAAATTTTGGGGTGCAACAACCATATGCCTAAACACGCCTTGCAAGCCTTGAACCTGGGTTCGACCCCTGAGGAGGGCAACCCTTTTGTTTAATTTTGTCATTTTTTATCCAATCTTCAAAAATTCATATCTCTCTCATTTTTAATCATTTTTCACCCATTCTTTTTTCATTGTGTTCATCTTGATGTCTATTGTCATGTCATATTTTTTATTTTCATGTTTGCCTAATTTTTCATCTCTTTTGACTATGTGCAAGTTATGTACGTTCTGTGATCGTTTTCGCGTATGCAGATGATTTTTTCTTGTGATATACTTGTGGTAATTTGTGATACTTGTTTGCATTCATGTTCTTAAATGTTAGTTAACATGTTAGGATTTTATCTTTGGTTGTTACCATGTTCATTTTACTTCATCTGCTAAATACACTGAAGCTTGACTGTCACACTTCCTGCTTAACCAACTGCTTTGACTGTCACCCATGCATTTTAATTTTTATCATTTCACATGCTCACTTAATGGTTGTCACCATGGATGTATATTTATTATGTTGTTATCTTGTTCAAAATTTTCTCTCCCCCAAGTGATGAAGTTTGTTAACTCTCATCCAAAGCTGCCTATCTTGTCCCCCTCCAAAGGAAAGGATCTTTCCAGTGACCCTTGTGTCATGGATAACTCATTCACCCATTTCCTTGACTTTGTTAAGTCACTTCAACCTTAGTTTAGTAACCATTAGACTTTGCTTTAAATCTAAAAGACCCACCTGTACTAGGAGTGTTCTTCAACTAGAACCCTAGGATAAAGTTTGTTAACTCTATGTAAGAATCATCGTCATGATTTCTTACTTCCCCTTTTGAGTGTTACAATTTAGATTAGGGAGTTTTGTCAAACTCCACACAAACATTGTCATGTTTGTTCCCCCTTGAACCTTGATCATAATCAAGTGTTCTTCTTCCCTTGTAAGGTGAACTACGATTGCTCTGATTCTATCCTAGTTAGGATACGTAGGCAGAAGATGCGACGTCTTTGCGAGCAAACTTAGTGTATATAAATTTAGGTTTCAACTTATACCTTATCCCTAATCCATAGTACATTTTCACAAACTTAGCAAGCAATCAAACAAAAGGTTCCTGTAGAGTACTACAGATGCTTAGGGTGCTAACACCTTCCCTAGGTATAACCAACCCCCGATCCCCGAATCTCTTAAGCGTTGTCGTTACATCGCAAAAAAGTTTTTTCTTTCTTTAGACCTTTCCTTTGGATAAAATAAAGTTCGGTTGTAAAAAGAATTAAGGTTCAAGTTAATTTAATAGCTTGATATCCAATTTTCACCGCAACACAATGCTTGTTTTATTATTCAGTATGCATATTATACCGCTTTATTAGTTATGTTTATTTATGTTTGCATTAGTTAACATGTCGAGCTAAACCAATTATATCGGTATGTAATCAAATTAATAGGACGGGATTCGATAATACCCGGTGCACCTTTCCTTTTTACAAACGATTTTTCTGGTTGTAGTTTTTAAATCTAATTTTCTAAATAACCTTTGTCACGAAAGTGAGAAGATATTTACAAAGGTTTTGCCATAAAAGTGGGAAATTTATTAAGGTTCGAGCCGACACGTGAAAGCGTGGGGTTTGAACCAGATAGTAAAAACTAGGCATTAATTTTAAACACAGCGAGAGCGCTTTAAAATTAATCAGAATGTATTTATTTTCAAAAAGTATATTTAACCCTGAATGGGACAGCGAGAGCGTACGTTCCTCCTTAAAAATGTGACTCGAGTCAACAACCAGCGTGAGGCAAAGGTCTTTAAACGAGTATTTTCTCCTGAAAAGTATTTGCAAAAATTAAAAAAACACCGGTGACCTGTCAAATCCCCGATAATTAAGGCCCTACATACTGATATTCCTATATAGATATTTCTAAAATTAATAACCTTTATTTTCCTCTAGATTTCATAATTTAGCATCTATTTTCAAAGAGCATCTTCCGCCGTAGCTAAACATAGTAACAACCGATAGCACTAGTTTGATTACCAGTCCCTGTGGGATTAATATCTTTATTACTACGTAATAGACTGTGCACTTGCAGTTAGTACCGTTAGATTCAGAAAGTCGCGATCAAGTTTTAAGCCCATTGTCGGGGACTCGTTTAGTCTATAGTGTAATTCTCTGTTGCACTGTATAGACTAAGGCAACCATTTTATTTTCTTTTTTTCGTTCGTCGATTGTATGCCAAGTACTCACTCACAAAGCGACAACTTACAACTGTTAGAACACAGATTGGTTCTTAATTATATCTCTATGTTTTAATGATAACTCTTATGAAATTTTGTATTAAAGAATTATATACTCTAAATTTTGTTCAAGTATGTTTGCTGCAGATAT
This sequence comes from Lathyrus sativus, assembly GCA_963859935.3. NCBI lineage: Eukaryota > Viridiplantae > Streptophyta > Magnoliopsida > Fabales > Fabaceae > Lathyrus > Lathyrus sativus. The sequence continues at coordinate 346,617,211 of OZ012736.1, forward strand.
TAAAGTGAATATTATTCTAGAAGCAAATTAGATCTGAACATGAAAAATATGCAAGGCTCTGAAGCGTCAGAAGCATCTGTTAGAAGATTCTGAACGCGGCCTACAGAAGATTATGAGCACTGTCTACAGAAGGATCTGAAGCAGAAGCTACAGAAGAATCTGAAGCAAAAGCCAGAAGCATCTGAAGCATTGAAGACTTTTGTATGAAGAGTTTCAAGCTTAGCTTATTTTAGAAGACTCTGATAGTACTACGCTGCCAGTACTGAGGATCTGATCCCAAACTCTGCTCTGAATTATTACACGCTGAAAGCACACTTGCTGCATTGCTCTGATTCAGCAAACTCTGATGAACATCAGAAGACTCTGATCAACCTAGGCTCTGATGTTATTTGCTGAAACTTGTTGAAGAAGAATTCAAAGTTATGTCTGTTGGTTTGGCCAAACGACTCTTTCCTCATTTATGCTATACACAAGAACACAGACAAAAAGGATTTCTCTGTGCATTCTATTTCTAGGAAAGGTCATGTGATGTGAAGACAAAAAGGCTCAGACCTTTTTAGTACACAGCCTTCAACGTGAAAGCTACTTGGACCTCTGTGCCTATAAAAGCAAGACTCCATCTCTCTTCTTCAGTTGACGCATAATTGAAAGAATTCAAAGAAAGCTCTCATACAATTTATACTCTTTGCTGAATTTATTTCATAGTTCTTAAATCTTAAGTGTAAAATCACAGTTGTGATATAGCTTATTTAGAAGCATCTAAACACTTGTTTTATTCTTACATTTGATTGTAAAAGATCCTTAAGAAGATCCAGTTAGGATCAGTAGTTCTTGAGAAGACTAAGAACAGTTGCTCTTAGTGCTTGCTATTGTAATCAGTTGATTAAATAGTGGATTAAGTCCTTGTTGAGAAAGGAAAATCACTCTTGATAGGGTGGACTGGAGTAGTTGAATTCAACGAACCGGGATAAAAATCCTTGAGTTTTTATTGTCATAATTTTTTCTATTTACTTATTCAACCCCCCCCCCCCCTCCCCCCCCCCCCTTCTAAGTATTTTCTCACCTTCAGTTGGTATCAGAGCCTGGTTCTGTGTGTGCTACCACTTCACAGTGGAAGACAAGATCCAGTGAGAAAACTTTGATATATATTTGGTTGTTATTATGGCTGAAACTTCAACATCTAACAGTAACAACAGATATGAAGAATGGGATAGAATCAGCACAAAACCCCCTATGTTTGATGGGGAGAAATTTGATTATTGGAAGGACAGAATAGAAAGTTTCTTCCTTGGTTATGATGCTGATTTATGGGACTTGGTCATAGATGGGTATGTTCATCCCACTGATGGGAATGGAAAGAAAGTAGATAGAAAATATATGACTGAAGCCTAAAAGAAGGAGTTCAGAAATCACCACAAGGCTAGAACAATCTTGTTAAATGCAATATCTCATACTGAGTATGAAAAGATCACAAATAGAGAAAATGCATTTGACATGTTTGATTCTTTGAAGATGACTCACGAAGGAAATCTTCAAGTTAAAGAGACCAAGGATTTGGCGCTAATACAGAAGTATGAAGCGTTCAAAATGGAAGAATCTGAGTCTATAAAAACTATGTTCTCTAGATTCTAGATCCTCACAACTGGTCTTAAAGTGATGGACAAAGGCTACTCAACTGTTGATCATGTGAAGAAGATCATCATAAGCTTGCCCATCAGATGGAGACCAATGGTCACTGATCTGAAGCTAGCTAAGGATCTGAACAAGATCACTTTGAAGGAACTAATCAGCTCACTGAGGAGCCATGAAATTGAACTTGAGGAAGATGAGCCTCAAAAGAAAGGTAAGTCAATTGCCTTAAAATCTAACAAATCTGTGAAAGCTTTGCAGGTGTTAGAAGAAAGCTCTAAAGAATCTTCTTCTGAAGAAGAAGATAAATTGCCTTGTTGTCCAGAAGAATCAACAGACTCTAGAAGCACAAGCAGAGGAAGTTCAAGAACTTCAAAAAGCCAGATCAGCGCAAGGAGTCCTCTGGACCAAAAAGATCTGGAAAGAAGGAAGTTGTCTGCTTTGAATGCAAAGAACCTGGCCATTACAAGAATGAATGTCCAAAGCTTCTAAAAGAAAAGCCAAAGAGGAAGTTTGACAAAAAGAAGAAGGTTCTAATGGCAACTTGAGATGACTCTGATGAATCTGGATCTTCATCAGAATCTGAAGATGAATGCGCCAACATGGCTCTAATGGCAGGCGTGGATGATCAGAATGAAGGATCATCTGGATCTGAATCTGACTCAGAAGAGGTACTTTCTGATCTCACTAGGGAAGAGCTTATTAAAGTCTTATCAGAAGTCCTGAAAAATTATAATCAGATTAAGCTCAAATGCAAGAAGCTTAAATGCAATCTTGGATTTGAGAATAATCTGTTAAAATCAGAAGTTGCTGAGCTAAAAGAAAATAATTTGAAAATGAAAGCCAATTTTGAAAAAGCTCAACAAAACTCTGAATCTGAAAGTAAGTATAAATGCAAAAATATTTTAGAAGAATATGACTTCAGCTTTCAGAAGTTTCTGGCTAAAAGCATAGATAGAAGCAAGATGGATTCAATGATCTATGGAGTTAGCAGAAACAATAGGAAAGGAATTGGATATGAATCTTCCTCTGGAAAGGATTTAAATCCAATTCCTATTGATAAGCTTATCATTAAGAAGACTCCCATATACTCTCATTTCAAGTTTGGTCATCTAAATGATATTAAACACACACGTTCTAATCAAAACGTTCCTGTGTTTAAACCAAAAGTCAATCAGAACAGAACTGTTGTAAAAAGACAGAAACTCAGACACACTTTCAAGGAAACTAAACCAAAAGGACCCAAAAAGATTTGGGTACCTAAGGATAATATAATCCCTGTTGCAGATGTATTTAGCAGAAAAGTCAAGACGCCAGTCATGGTACCTGGACTCTGGCTGCTCACGTCACATGACGGGAGAAAGGTTTATGTTCCAAAACCTGGAGCTTAAATCTGGAGGAGAAGTGAAGTTTGGATGGAATCAGAAGGGCAAGATTATTGGCTCTGGTACTATTGGCAATGGTAACCTTCCCTCTATATTTAATGTTCTTCTTGTAGAAGGATTAAAGCATAATCTATTGTCCGTAAGTCAATTAAGTGACAATGGTTATGATATAATCTTTAATCAACAATGTTGTAAAGCTGTTAGTCAGAAGGATGGCTCAATCCTATTTAATGGAAAGAGGAAGAACAAAATTTACAATCTTTCAGAACTTAAGGTTCAAAATGTTAAATGCCTTTTGTCTGTTAATGATGAGCAATGGGTCTGGCACAGAAGATTGGGATATATTAATATGAGACGTATATCTCAGATTAATAAACTCAATCTGGTCAGAGGACTTCCTAAGTTGAAGTTCAACTCAGATGCTCTTTGTGAAGCATATCAAAAAGGAAAATTTTCAAAATCTTCTTTTAAATCAAAAAATGTTGTTTCAACTTCAAGACCATTAGAATTACTTCATATTGATTTGTTTGGACCAGTGAAAACTGCACCCATCAGAGACAAGAAGTATGGATTAGTCATTGTTGATGACTATAGCAGATGGACATGGGTAAAGTTTCTAAAACACAAGGATGAGTGACATTCTGTGTTCTTTGACTTCTGCAAACAAGTCCAGAATGAAAAAGATTTCAAAATTATTAAAGTCAGAAGTGATCATGGTGGTAAATTTGAAAACAAATATTTTGAAAAATATTTTAATGAAAATGGCATTGCTCATGATTTCTCCTGCCCTAGAACTCCACAACAGAATGGAGTTGTAGAGAGGAAAAATAGAACTCTGCAAGAAATGGCTAGAACCATGATCAACGAGACAAATCTGGCAAAACACTTTTCGGCAGAAGCAATAAATACAGCATGTTATATTCAGAACAGAGTGTCTATAAGACCTCTTCTGGAAAAGACTCCCTATGAATTGTAGAGGAACAAAAAGCCCAACATTTCATATTTTCATCCTTTTGGATGTATTTGCTATATGTTGAACACTAAAGAGAATCTTAACAAGTTTGATTCTAAAGCACAAAAGTGTTTCATGCTTGGCTATTCTGAACGCTCTAAAGGCTACAGAGTATACAATACTGAAACACAGATTGTGGAGGAATCTATACATGTTAGATTTGATGATAAGCTTGGCATTGAAAAGCCAAAGCAGTTTGAAAGTTCTGTAGATAGAGAAGTAATTCTCACAGACTCTGAAGGCTCAGAGGCAGAAAAAGCTCAAGTGAAGGAACCTGAAGCAACGCCAGATGCAATTCCTTTAGCTTCACAAATAAACAACTTGAACATTTCTGAAGAATCAACTGTTAGAGGATCATCTTCCAGAATCAAGGCCTCTCACCCAGAGAATATGATCATTGGAAAGAAAGATGACCCAATAAGAACTAGATCCTTCCTCAGATCATCTGAAGCATCATTATTTGGGTTGGTGTCAGTTATTGAACCAACTTTTGTGGATGAAGCTCTGCAAGACAATGACTGGATAATTGCCATGCAAGAAGAGCTCAATCAGTTCACAAGAAATGATGTTTGGAATTTGGTTCCAAGACCAAAAGGATTCAACATAATTGGAACTAAATGGGTCTTCAGAAACAAGTTAAATGAAAAAGGAGAAGTTGAAAGAAATAAAGCAAGGCTTGTTGCTCAAGGTTATAGCCAGCAAGAAGGAATTGATTATACAGAGACTTATGCTCCTGTAGCCAGGTTAGAGTCTATTCATTTACTCATTTCTTTTGCTGCACAGAATAACATCACTCTATATCATATGGATGTTAAAAGTGCCTTTCTAAATGGTATTATAGAAGAATAAGTCTATGTTCACCAACCTCATTGTTTTGAGAGTGAAAAATTTCCAGAACATGTTTTCAAACTAAATAAATCTCTTTATGGTTTAAAACAAGCTCCCAGAGCTTGGTATGAGAGATTAAGCAATTTTCTTCTGGAGAAAAATTTTATCAGAGGCAAAGTGGACACGACACTCTTTTGTAAAACATTTAAGAAAGATCTTTTAATTTGTCAAATATATGTGGATGATATTATATTTGGATCTACCAATGTTATGCTGGGAAAGGAGTTTGCTCAATGTATGCAGGCAGGATTTGAGATGAGCATGATGGGAGAATTGAGATTCTTTCTGGGGAATTCAAGTCAACCAGACTCCAGATTGCACTTACATTCATCAGACCAAATATGTTAAAGAGCTTCTGAAAAAGTTTAACATGACTGATAGTAAGATGGCAAAGACTCTCATGCATCCAACAAGTACTCTCGGTAAGGAAGAGGTAAGTAAGAAAGTAGATCCGAAACTCTACAGAGGTATGATAAGATATCTTATCTACTTAACTGCTTCTAGACCTAACATTTTATTCAGTGTATGCTTGTGTGCAAGATTCCAATCAGATCCTAGAGAATCACACTTAACAGCTGTTAAAAGGATTCTAAGGTATCTGAAAGGTACTTCTAATGTGGGTTTGTGTTACAGAAAATCTGATGATTTCAAATTAGTTGGATTCTGTGATGCTGATTACACTGGAAACAGAGTGGAAAGAAAAAGTACTTCTGGAAGTTGCCAATTTCTGGGAAGAAATTTAATCTCCTGGTACAGCAAGAAGCAACCTACAATTGCACTATCAACTACAGAGGCAGAATATATTGCTGCTGCTGGATGTAGCACGCAGATGCTCTGGATGAAAAGTCAGCTAGAAGACTATCAGATCTTTGAGAGTAACATTTCTATATTTTGTGATAATACTTCTGCTATATGTTTGTCTAAAAACCCTATTTTACACTCTAAGGCAAAACATATAGAAATTAAACATCATTTCACCAGAGACTATGTTCAGAAGGGTATTATAAATGTAGCCGTTGTTGATACAGATCATCTGTGGGCTGATATTTTCACAAAACCCCTTGCTGAAGATAGGTTTAAGTTTATTCTGAAAAATGTTGGTATGGATTTTTGTCCAGAATGATATTTATCAAAAGCAAAACTTCTCAGATGCAAAATGTTTAAAACTCTGAAGTATTTCATCTGTCAATTATTTGATTTATTATTATTATTTTGTGTATCTGAACTAACAAGTCTTAGAGGATCTGAATGTTGGCTAACGTTTCATTTCTCAAGAGAATTCAGAAGCACATGCAAGTAAACACGTGTCACTCTGAATCTGAAAAAATGGCGTGTACATTACTGAAGAGACATTTAAGGTATTGTTTGAATAGTTAAAATCTTGGTTTTCCCCCCAAATTGTCAGAATCAATTAATGCTTTGAAATGATTTTTATTCTTTTCATTAAATGCTATTAATTGCTAAGTGGAACGTGCTATTTGTGACCGTTTGTATGCCCTATTTTCTCTCTATAAATACCACAAGTCACACCATTTCACACCTTTCACTTCACAAACATTTTATGCATTTCTGTTTGCTCTTTGCTCTTCATAAAAACCCTAAACCTTCGTCCAAATCTTCTTCATCTTCATCAATGGCAACATCATCCTTAACATCAGCTCAGTTTCAATCATCTATGGTTGTTATTACATCTTCAAAGAGATAAAGATGCATTTAGGCTCTGTAATGAAGAGATGCTTGTCAACCATGGATGCAAATGAATCTGATGCTATCTGGAATAGCTTCATTGCTAGATTCAATATTGTTGCCTCAAATCTGAAGAATGTCTGTTATGATGATGTGAAGCTCAGATTTGCTGAGACTGCCAGAAGTATGATCTGGAATATGAAAAGATCTGCACCTCTGCTTCTTGAAGATGTACCTTCGTCTTCTGAAGTATCTGCTACAGAAGCTTCTGCAGAATCTGCTTCTGAAGAAAATCTACTGGCTATGATAGTTGTGGAAAATCCCTCTGGATCTGTTGCTCCTGACTCTGCATCTCCTATGAAAATTGACTCTGTTACTGCTTCAGAATCTGCTTCACCTTCATCTACTGAGATCAAGAAAGAAAATCCAGATCTAGAAGATAAGATTGCAGTATTGGAAGCTGGGCAATCTGAGATTAAGTCATGGATGGCCAAGCAAGACCAGAAGACTGAGAACATGGCACAATGGATGTATAAGCAAGATCAGAAGAATGAGAACATGGCAAAATGTATGACAAAGCAAGAACAATCCTCATCTGAAATCACTCAACTACTAAAGATGATTCTGTCCAAGCAAACCTAGTTTTATGTTTTTCTGTATCTGATGTTTGTGCACATGTACTTGAATTTTATCTGATGATTTGTCTGTTACTAATATGAATGAATGACTCTGCTGTTTTCTCTATATGAATATATCTTTTCTATATTTCCTTTTATTTGTCTTTAAAAGTTTTACTTTTTGATTATGATAATAAAGGGGGAGAAAATGGATCTGAATGTTCAAATAAACTCTACCTAAATGAAACTCAGACATATCTAATTATAAATAACGTGAACTCTTAGTATTTCAGATCATTTGAAAAATCTGACAAATTCTTTAAAAGTAACTCTGAGATCCCCATATCAAAGCTTTAACCTATCAAGCTCTGATTCTGAAACGTGCATCCAAAGTTAAGATCTAATTTTTGGAACAATCAGGCTCTGATTCTGAAAAGAATACTCATGCAAAAAAGGAAGTTTATATTCCTTCTAAGTATTCAATTCAGGGGGAGATTCATAATCTCAGGGGGAGTTATAATTATATTTTTTTATTGAACAAAATTTCTTATGTTTTTGTCATCATCAAAAAGGGGGAGATTGTTAGAACACAAATTGGTTCTTAATTATATCTCTATGTTTTGATGATAACTCTTATGAAATTTTGTATTAAAGAATTGTATACTCTAAAATTTGTTCAAGTATGTTTGTTGCAAATATTAAAGTGAATATTATTCTGGAAGCAAATTAGATCTGAATATAAAAAATATGCAAGGCTCTAAAGCGTCAGAAGCATCTGTTAGAAGATTCTGAACGCTGCCTACAGAAGATTCTGAGTGTTGTCTACAGAAGGATCTGAAGCAGAAGCTACAGAAGAATCTGAAGCAAAAGCCAGAAGCATATGAAGCATTGAAGACTTTTGTATGAAGAGTTTCAAGCTTAGTTTATTTCAGAAGACTCTGATAGTACTACGCTGCCAGTACTAAGGATCTGATCCCAAACTCTGCTCTGAATTATTACACGCTGAAAGCACACTTGCTGCATTGCTCTGATTCAGCAAACTCTAATGAACATCAGAAGACTCTGATCAACCTAGGCTCTGATGTTATTTGCTGAAACTTGTTGAAGAAGAATTCAAAGTTATGTCTGTTGGTTTGGCCAAATGACTCTTTCCTCATTTATGCTAGACACAAGAACACAGACAAAAAGGATTTCTCTATGCATTTTATTTCTAGGAAAGGTCATGTGATGTGAAGACAAAAAGGCTCAGACCTTTTTAGTACAAAGCTTTCAACGTGAAAGCTACTTGGACCTCTGTGCCTATAAAAGCAAGACTACATCTCTCTTCTTCAGTTGACGCATTATTGAAAGAATTCAAAGAAAGCTCTCATACAATTTATACTCTTTGCTGAATTTATTTCATAGTTCTTAAATCTTAAGTGTAAAATCACAGTTGTGATATAGCTTATTTAGAAGCATCTAAACACTTGTTTTATTCTTACATTTGATTGTAAAAGATCCTTATGAAGATCCAGTTATGATCAGTAGTTCTTGAGAAGACTAAGAACAGTTGCTCTTAGTGCTTGCTATTGTAATCAGTTGATTAAATAGTGGATTAAGTCCTTGTTGAGAAAGGCAAATCCCTCTTGATAAGGTGGACTAGAGTAGTTGAGTTCAACGAACCAGGATAAAAATCTTTGAGTTTTTATTGCCATAAGTTTTTCTATTTACTTATTCAACCCCCCCCCCCCCTTCTAAGTATTTTCTCACCTTCAACAACCACCAATCACCGAACTAGAGTGCTTCTTACATCTAAGACGCCGCATAATAATGTATCAACATAAACATAATATTCCTGATCTTCTCGCTCATACTCCTGATCCTGATGAAGAATCAAATATGGCCGAAGGACCTCAGAACAGACCTCTGAAGTACTACGCTACCCCATCTCAACAAGAGCCTCATAGTAGCATTGTTGTCCCTGCTATCAACCAAAATGACTTCGAGTTAAAACCTTCATTGCTGTCAGCCATACAACAACACTAATTCTTGGGAAGTCCAGCGGACGATCCGAATGAACACTTAACCAAGTTTGTGCAGTACGTGTCGCTACTGCGAAAAAAGGTGTCGGCAAAGTTAAAAGAGTCGCCATCTATCATTATTTATCCCAAAGGAGGGAAAGGAAACGATCAGGAAAAACCTAGCGAAAAGGGATAAGATCGGTCATCACAACCAAATCTCAGGTTCGGGAGTCGGTTACGCAAGGGGAAGGTATTAGCACCCCTCACGTCCGTCGTACTCGACGGGATCCATGCTTGCTTGTTTATCTAAAGGGTTGTTTATCTATCTAGCTAATGGTATGGGTTAAAAGAAAAGAAAAAGGACTCGACAGAGCGTCGCTTCTCTGGGGCTACATACTCCCTCGTGCAATGGGAAAGTCAGAGTCAACGTAGTTCGACTAACTACAGATGATGGGGGAAGGTTGCTCACCAAGACATCGCGTCTTGTGCCTACGTACTCTCAACAGGTATGAGAGATCAGAGCGAATGTAGTTCGGGATAACAAGACCACAAGCTGGTTCAAAAGTTTTACCCGAGTAGGGTTAACAAGTAGTTCTAGCAGTTGGTGTATGCAGCTAGACCCTTGGAGACTTAGGCGTTACCGTTTGCGGTAGAACTAAAAGTTAACGACACTCTTTGCTTGTGAAAATGATTTTCCATTAAGGGTACAAGAGGACAAAAAGAGTTTGATGTTTGTTTTTGTCTTTTAAGGAAAGAAGTGTTTTTTATGAATGTTTGTAATTCATACTGCACTAGAGACTATGACTTAGGAGCGAATGCGTTGCATATCGCCCAAAGGACGTACACTAAACACTCTAGGTGATTGAGAGGAGACCGCTCAATTATCATTTCCCAAGTAGCTTAAGGCTCGCAACGTACAATACAAATTAGCCTTTATTAGGTGTTTTACTGTTGTTTGAAGATGAGAAGAGAAAGAGGACTCTAAAGGGGACTAATCAAAACCCTAATGTTATCATGCAAAGATGGTCCTAAAGTTGAGGTTTGAAGGTGAATTTTATCTTATATGTTGTCATGCAAAGGGTTAGAACCTAGTGTCTATCATCACTATCCTTAAACAGGAAAGTGAGAGCCCTGAGGGAACATGTCAGAGGGAAACAAAAGAAATCTATCAAGCATTACACAGATAAAATGCAAAGGACTGGATGCACATACAATGCAACAAAACAAGCAAAGGGAGGACACCTCAACCTTTAAATGCAAACATATCAAGTATGAAAGGAAAACGACATCCAAGAAAAGGGAGGCAACCTCAATCTTTAGATGCAAACATGGAAATGCCCAGAGAAAACTATCAAGCATATCCTACTTCTAATGCACAACATCACACAATCATGGAGATGAAAGGATAAACAAAATGAGGGGAAGCAATGTGAGAAACAAACTCACTAAGTTCAATGTGCATCAACACAAGGAGTCCATCAAAGGCTCAAACTTCTTATGGAATGCATAGAATTCGACCAAAGGAAGAATTAGCCTCTCACAAGAAGGATCCTAAGATTGTTGGACAGTGTCGCTACCGCGAAAATAAGGTGCCAGCAAAACAGAAGAGTCGCCACCTTTCGTTATTTATCCCTCAGAACGGGAAAGGAAACGATCGGAGAAACCTGACGAAAAGGTATAAGACAAGGTCATTGCAACCATTGTCTGGGTTCAGGAGTCGGTTACGCAAGGGGAAGGTATTAGCACCCCTCACGTCCATCGTACTCAATGGGATCCATGCTTGTTTTGTTTATCTGACGGGTTTGTTTAACTATCTACCTATCAAGGCTGGTCTAAAAAGAAAAGAAAATGACTCGGCAAAGCGTCGCACTTTATGCCTACGTATTCTCATCAGAGAATGAGAAATCAGAGTCAACGTAGTTCGGCTAACTACGGGTTACGGGGAAGGTGGCTCGCCAATACATCAGTATTGTGCCTACGTACTCTCAACAGGTATGAGAGATCAAAGCTTACGTAGTTCGGGATAATACGGATTACGGGAATTCAGATTCATCTATTTTTTTGAGTAGGGTTAACAAACAGTTCCAGCAGTTTGGTGTATGCGGCTCGACCCTTGGAGACTTAGGCGTTACCGTTTGCGGTAGAACTAGGAGTTAATGACACTCTTTTCTTCAGAAAAGCTTTCCTTTGAATTATGGGCCCACAGGGCAAAAAGGTTTGAAGTTTGTTTTCTGTCTTTTACGGAAGAGCTGTTTTTTATGGATGTTTGCGACCAATATCGCACTAGAGACTATGACCTGAGAGTGAACGCGTCGCATGTCACCCAAAGGGTGCCATACTAAACATCCAGACTGTTGAAAAGAAACTCTCCAACAATCCTTTCTCAGATAGCTTAAGGCTCGTAACGTACGACATCAGTTAACCTTTATTACTATAGTTTAATTTGTTTTGAGATGAGAAGAGAGAACGAACAGGTTCAGCTAAGGGGAGACTATCAAGTCCTAATGTTGTCATGCCAAGGATTCATCCTATGGTTGAGGTTTGAAACAGGGAACTCCTAGAAGTTATCATGCATAGGTTTCAACCTAAAGTTCTAATCATCACTTCCTTATCAAAGGAAGTGAGATTCCTAGGGGATCATGTCAGGGTAAACAGAAACAGATAAAGCATCAGCTAAACAGGAAACAGTAAACGACTCTAAAATGCATGCAATGCAAGTGAGGGAGGAAATGTGTGTGGGGCATCAGCCTCCACAAGCTCATCTCAACCTCAAGCCAGATATGAATAACTGCAATCATATAGAAGAAATAAAACGCCATCAAGCAAATCACAAACCACATAGGCAAGGGAGTTGGGCTCTACCGAATACCCGCAAGCAAAGCCATACAGTAAAAGTACAAGCAGAGGGAGCAACTCAACCTCTAGTGCAATCATGCTCCTAGCCTAACACAATCTAAACATGAACTTATTCTAATGCATCAAGCAAATCACACAAGTCACATCAATACAGTTGCACAGCAAGCAAACAGACAGAAAAGAAAGCAGATCAACAACCCCCACAGCTTCACAACAAAGCTCTCCTCTGACAGCAGTTCAGTCTTCAGTCTTCAGTTGCTCTTCAAGTCCATCTTCAATAGCAAGGGCCAACTTTCTTCTTCAATCTTTCAATTCCTCAAACACAAGTATCAACTTGTTCTCCAACTTCAAGCTTCAGCTCTTCATTTGATCTCACCTGGATTTTCTTCACAAGTGTCAACTTGTTCTCATTGGTTTTCAAGCTTCAGCTCCAATGGCAGTCTTCAAATATAAAGAAGTGGCAACCTCTAGCATATTCAATCTTCTAACAAGGAACTCCATCCTCTAGCAAGGGAGAAAGATTCATCTAACAAGAGCAAGGTGTGGATAGTGGAAAGCAAAGTGAAGACCAAAGGTCACCACAAAACCCTCCCCTATCAAAGAAAGGAACCCTCAAAGGTTCTACCAACTTGTGAAGAGCCACACATCCTACCAAAGGAGGGATGAGGCCTTCACAAGGGGACCTTACATCATAGGAAAGAATGGAAGTGATCAACACCTTCCATGTTTATGAAAGAAGAGAATTTATCTAGAAGCTCTACTTACAAACCATAATCTTAACACATAAATAAAACTACTCTAAAGGAAAAGCAAACTTCAAGTCCAAGCTCCACCATGCATTCCTCAGCAGCCCACACATGCCTTCAACATCATCCAAGAGAAAGAGAAGCAAAACCCTAATCTAAGGGAACTAAAGAAATCATTCTAGTTGAATTAGCAAGTTAGGATCACCTAAAACCTAGTACTAAAGTTAATCTTAACTAAAATATTAAAACCAATTGTAAAATCCTACAAAAATAACTATGGGAACCTAAGTCAATCATGAATCTACCATACAAAATACAGGGGTTAAATCATCCACAAAGTCCTAGAAATAAATCCTAAACTATGGGGTACTAAGGTTAAACCCTAAAACTAGAGCACCTAAAGTTCCAACTTAAAAACAACACTTAATTTCATCATAAAAATGTGAGAAAAATACTAAGGGAGCATACATGTCTAAACTAGCTACACACAAAAAAATCAACTCAAAAATCATCACCAAGTGATCACACAAAATTCAGCAAACCAAGGTATCAACCATAATGGATTTAATATCAATTAAAATACAAAAAATGCAATTAAAATCACAAATGCATGGACTCCTAATATTTTAATTTCTTAATATTCTAGACTCATCCATGAGTCAAGGGAAAAAAACTTGGATCAATTTGAGTTATTATTCTATTTTTTATGAATTATTTTCAAAACTATATGAAATGCACAAAATAAAAGAAATAAGAAAGAAATTAATAAAAGGTGTGTATCAAATAGCAATTCACATCAGTTTATTTCACAGATTGGGCCAAATGGGGGTGTGGATATCACTCAGTGCACTAAGCCCAAACCAAACCAATTAATGAAATGGTGCGTTTCATCTCAACTCACTCTTCAGAGCTTTAGCAATCAATCGTGGCCTTTCATTCCTTGCCCAAGTCAATGGTCAGACACTCATCTGACGGTTCCCCTGCATCATCCCTAATTTGAACTCAGATGGAGGGAATTCTCCAAACGGTGGCCTGAGTTGCAGCGCCACCGTCTTCTCCGGTGAGGTGCTCGTCTCAGGTCATCAAAAATGTCAAAACGAATCATCATCTTACTCAATTTTTCTCACTGAATCCAAATCCAATCTCCAAATTCTCTAATTCCTCCTCTAACTTAAAACCCGAACAAAGTTTCAGAAACCACTCAAATCTTGATCATCATGATTCTTAAAATTAATGACACTAATGGAAACTACACTCATCAGAGATCACATTCCACTATCCAAACATGAATAACACTCCAAGAATCATGAGAAATCCATCTCAACAGAAGTTGCACAACACCTAGCATTGTCTCTAACCGTGTAATTAACCATCCTAAATCCATCTAGATCATGAATAGAACCTAACCACATGAATATTTCTATCTAACACTGCCTTAATTAAGCATAATTTCAATTTTCACAAACCTGGTTTCAGATGAAGAACAGGTGCAGTTCTTGCTCGATTCCTCCTCCACAATGATCCAGATTCACTCTAAAGCTCCTTCCAAAGCTAATGCAATCTTCAATTTCTCTTGGATTGGCCTTGAACTCAGAATATGATTTCAACTTGCAGCTGTGAAACTTCAACCTCACTCTCTGCTTCAGGGATCAATCTTCACCAAACAAATGGTTGAACACACTCTAATGTTTATATAGAACTCAATGGAAATGTCTAGAACTTTCTGTAACCTTCCATATGAGATTTTCAATTTCACTTTCTCCTTCAAAATACCATCCACACCAGTCACGATTCTGGCTCTCTTTGGGCATGAAAATGCTTGGAAAATTCATCTCATGAGATATTGAATTGGTTTGTTATGATTATTTCCTTGTTTGCAAGCCAATGGTTCATGTTGGTCATGTTGCTTCATCATGAAGAAATGAAATGAAATGGCATGAATTTGACCTCAAACCAAAATTCCAACATTGACAAAGTTTCTAAAAAGATTTTTTTCATTCAAAATGACTTATAATTTTGCCTTGTTTGGACACAAAATGAATTATTTCAATTTTTGGTCATTAATTCTCTTTAATTCTTCCTCTTCCAAAATTCCTTGAACCAAGTCTCTCCTTATGCCATTTCAATGCCTCCTTAATGCATGGTCAAGGTTAAAACCCCATTTTGAGCAACTTTCTAGTTGAACAAAATTTCATTTGAGGTCTCTAAGTTGGTGAAAATGACCTATAATCAAAAATGACTCATAATCACAACTTCCCAAAATACCCTTAACTTGTCAAAGCCATAAATTGAGTTCTACAAATCCTATCAGGGACTTCTAGTATTCTATGGAAAGCTAAGAGAATAAGGAACAACATTCATGTTGACCAAAAGTTCATAGGAATCATCCTTCTAGGGCAAAAGTTTCATTCAAGTTGGGTATCTTTCAAGCCCCAAATTCACATACCTCAGATGACCTGTAACTTGTCAAAGCCATAACTTGAGTTCTACAAATCCTATCAAGGACTTATAGAACTAAAAATAAAGCTAAGACCATGCTCTACAACAATCATGTTAGGGTCAAGAAGAGATGACAATCACATCTTGAGCTACATTGCCTTGAAGATAGGGGTCAAACTACGGGATTTTACACTGTCAAGCCTTAGAAACCCTAGCCTGAAACTTCTCAAACTCTTCAATCACGATGAGTTAACCTTGGAATAATCCTTAGAACATCTCAATGTATCAATCCATGATCATATGGATCTTGAATTAGGTCTCAACCTCTTTCAAATCCTCAGTTGCCTTAGGGTTGACCCAGTCAAACCCTGGTTGCACCAATCATGGCTGAGGCTTCTTAATCTTGCACAATGATTTGTCTAGGCCTCAAAGTGATCTTCAACACTTCTCATGAGCTCTCTCAAGACCTCAAGTCCAACTTCATGGCCTCAGAGTCATCTGATGACTTCCCACAACTCTCAAGTTAGGGGACACACCTTCTTGGCTTCAATCACTCTCTCTAAGGATCTTTCAACTTCTCTGACAAGGATATCAACCCTTGAACACTTGAATAACCTTTTTAAATAGCTTTAAAGTCTTATGTAGCTCTTAGTTGGTAATCATACCTCTTGATCTCCTGCATACATGTCAATGAAATGCAAATGATAATGCTAATGTGAATGAAATGAAACACAAGCTAGGTAAAGAAATATTGGGCAAATTTTGGGGTGCAACAGCTTCCCCTATTCAAACGGCTTGGACCTGACTGGATGAGAAGCGAACGACTCTCAAACAATCAAGGTAAAAGGCGGTTGAATACCAACAAACCCTAAAATTTTCCAAATGCGCAAATACACGGTACTCTGATGGGAACAAATCTTCGGAAACTGAAATAATAGTTGCACGGCAACTAGCTGGAGAAATACCTATCTGAACCTCCGTCAGGATGATTCTCTGATTTATCTGATACCATTGCGTACTCAAATCACCAAGGGGTCACCGGTTACACGGTAACTGGCGATCTGCCAACCGCACAGGTAAACAGTACTTGGATTAGTAGGAACATCTTCAAAAACTGAGCATGACAGTTGCACGGCAACTCGCTGGGGAATTGGTCACACGGTAACCGGTGTAGGGTCTAATCTCCGTCAGGATGATCATCTGATTTTGCTGTAGATCTTCGTCCTCAAGTCATCAAGGGATCACCGGTTACACGGTAACGGGTGATACATAGCTGGCATTGCCGTCAGGCATTCTGCGGCACGGCGGCAGAAGGATTCCTCGGGACTCATCAGGTCGTTAGGAACTTTTTAACAATCAAGTTAATCATGCCATCGGGTACTCAAAGAAATTTTCGGGCGTCAGCCGGACTTCATCAGTAAGTCTGAAAATAAAATCCTCGGTCGATCATGAACCAAATAGGGATATACAAACTTCTGCCCTCAGGCACTCCGCATCCGCTGAGGGAACTGCGTCGACATCACAGTTGGACTTCATCAGTAAGTCTGGGGTTTTGGCACCGCTGTCGGACTTCAATCATCAAGTCTTCAAGGAAATTTCAACTTCTCTTTTTAAAACCTGCTGGGGATGACACATCTCCGCTGGGGATTCTGAAGAACTATCAAATAACTCTGCTTCGGGGATCCAGAAATCATTCTGGATGAATCAACTCTGCTGAGGACTTCAAGAATCATCTTGGACAAATAACTCCGTCGGGGATTTCAAGAATCATCCTGAACCAGTACCTCTGTTGGAGATTTCAGGGAATCATCCTGAACAAACACTCTGCCAGGGACTCTAAGCATCAACTAGAGCAACCCTCTCTGGCGACTTCACCGGGGATTTTAATAATCATCTTAAGCAAACACCTTCGCTGGAGAATTCAAGAATCACCTTGAGCAAACCATTTTGCGAAGGAATACCTGCAAAACAAGAACGGTAACGACCTAGCTCATGTTTCATATGCATATGTTTGACAATGGCGCAATGCTCCACACGGTGGAAATGCTACGCGTTTAGGGTAAATGCTATGCAATCATGCAAAATGCTATGACCCCATCAGCAAAATAAATGCTGAAGGGAAAAACCTCATGTCAAGGAGAAAGAACCGCTCTGGTGGAGAGGAGGAATCATCCTGCTGAAGAGAAGAAGTCACACCAATCTCAATTGGATTCCGCCTGGGGAAACGATCTTCAGTCAACTGCTGCAGGGGGACAAAGTTCTACGAGAACTGGGACCTGCTCGGTTAGGTATACGAACCATAAACTGTCGAGGAAACGATATCAATCGCAGAAATAAACTGCACAACCTTCGTGGCCCACACTTTCCTAGAGGTAACGACTCCGGCGGGGAAATATAGCATCAGCTATTCAACACTCTACTGGGGAGCACCAATAATGGCCTGAACGCTTTCCAAGGACTCGACTCTCTTGGGGAACTGCAAACTCGATTGGGGAAGAAGGAATCATCCTGCTTACTAGGGAGAGTACAACCCTGTGGGGAATCTCAATTCCGCTGGAGACTTCAGTCTGAGCTATCGAAAGTTGCACACTTGCGAATGGTCTTCTACGAAAACTGCACTTTGATCCAGTGCTGGGGAACGAACGTACACTTCAGCACATGCCTCAGCTGGGGAGGCAGCGATCCTTTAGGATACATCTAATTGGGGAGAGAATCTTCTCTGTTTGGAGGAGACGTATCAATGCTTACGATCTCATGTGCAGACTTCGTGGGGAGATGCTGCTGAACTCGCTGGAGAAGAAGGAATCATCCTGCTTGGGGAAACATACGGCGTACTGCCTGGAATATGCTATACCTGCAACAACAAAAACAAACAGACAAGATACCCTTCTCAAAGGGACCTATCAAGGTTATCATCTTGTGACAATGTTCAAGTGATTCATTGTTTCAACAATCGGTGGCCTAGGCCAGTAAGTTTATGTATGCGCATTTTATCAAAAACATCGGCGTTCTTTTTCGCAAACAAAACAGATAAATGCTAAATGAACAAACAGAATTGTTGAATAATATACATTTTATTGATAACGAACCCCTGCATGGGTAAAAATGTTTTACAACAGATGCAAGCTCCTGGAATGAGGAAGCTACGCAGGTATAATAACATAAATATACATCAGTATATACACAAATGTCGGCAATATGGCGTAGATGAACACCATGAGTTGATCCCTCTATAACCCACTCGACTTCAATACTTCTCTGACGCTTCAGCTTCAGAAGAGATTGATTCAGATAGACAGCCCTCAGGTCTTCCAAACCACTAAACAAATACAGTCCACACGCGAAACGCAGTCATTTGCTTTTTCCAATCCCTAACTTTTGCCTGAATCGCCCTTCCGGGTTTTCGATTCACCGGGATACCCTTTTTTGCCAAAGTCGCCTTTCTAGGTTTTCGACTTTGCGGGTGTACATTCTTTTCTTTTATACCCCTAACTTTTGCCCGAACCTTTTTCCTTTTTTATGGTTCGCCGGGATGCCCCATTTTTGCCTGGATATTCTTTTTTCTTTCCAGCAGGTCATTTTTAAGCAAAGTATTTTTTAACTGCGTCCGTGTTCACCGGGGATGCAAAATCTTCGCCATCCATCGTGGATAACAACATGGCCCCTCCCGAGAAGACCTTGCTGACGACGTACGGACCTTCGTAATTGGGAGTCCACTTGCCCCGGTGATCAGAGTGTGGAGGAAGAATCTTCTTCAGGACGAGATCACCCGTCTGAAAGCTTCTAGGACGCACCTTCTTATCATAAGCTTTCTTCATTCGGCTCTGGTACAGACGACCATATGCAATCGATGCTAACCTCTTCTTGTCCATCAGGCTAAGTTGGTTTAGTCGGTTCTTAATCCATTCTGCCTCATCGAGTTTCACGTCAACCAAAACTCGTAAAGAAGGAATCTCAACTTCTAACGGTAGGACCGCTTCCATACCGTACACCAGTGAGAAAGGAGTTGCCCCGGTTGATGTACGTACCGTTGTACGATAACCGTGCAGTGTAAATGGCAACATCTCGTGCCAATCCTTGTAGGTCACAACCATCTTCTGTACAATCTTCTTGATGTTCTTGTTGGCCGCTTCAACGGCGCCATTCATCTTCGGCCGGTAAGGAGATGAGTTGTGATGTTCAATCTTGAAACTCTGGCACAGCTCCTTCATCATCTTGTTATTCAGATTCAAACCATTATCAGTAATGATCCGCTCGGGAATTCCGTATCGACAGATGATGTCCCTCTTTATGAATCCAGCCACCACCTGCTTGGTCACATTAGCATATGAGGCTGCCTCCACCCACTTGGTGAAATAGTCGATAGCTACTAGAATGAAGCGATGACCGTTAGATGCAGTGGGCTCGATCTTGCCGATCATGTCAATGCCCCACATGGAGAACGGCCACGGGGAGGACATGACATTCAACGGGCACGGCGGCACATGAATCTTATCAGCATAAATCTGGCATTTATGACATCTCTTTGCGAATTTAAAGCAATCTGATTCCATCGTCATCCAGTAATACCCTGCTCTCAGGATCTTTTTCGTCATAGCATGCCCGCCGGCGTGCGTACCAAATGTTCCTTCATGTACTTCTTCCATGAGCATACTCGCTTCTTTCTGATCTACACATCTGAGTAGCACGAGATCGTGGTTTCTTTTATACAAAACTCCATCAGGATTGAGATAAAAATTTCCAGACAGCCTCCTCAGAGTCTTCTTATCCTGGGTTGACGCTCTCGCAGGATACTCCTTAGTCATAAGGAAGGTCTAGATGTCATGGAACCATGGCTTGCCATCGGAGGCTTCCTCGATCGCAAAGACGAATGCAGGTCTATCAAGACGAGAAAGGACAATTCTTGGAGCTTCATTCCAAAAATTGACTTTATACATCGAAGCCAACGTGGCTAAGGCATCAGCCATCTGATTTTCAGCCCGGGGCACATGATGGAGTTCCACTCGGTCAAAGAACGGAAGCAGCCTTCTGGCATAGTTCATGTATGGCACCAAATTCGATTGGCGAGTCTCCCACTCCCCCTTAATCTGGTTGATCATAAGTGCCAAGTCACCATATACATCTAGGTTCTTGATTCTCAAATTAATTGCCTCTTCTAGACCCATGATGCATGCTTCATACTCCGCTTCGTTATTGGTGACCGGAAACGTCAGTCTAGCGGTAAACGGGATGTGGGATCCATGGGGAGTCGTGATGATCGCCCCAATGCCACTTCCGTAAGAATTAACCGCCCCGTCAAATATCAATTTCCATTGGGATTTCCTATCTGGACCCTCGTTGGGCAACGGTTCATTGCAATCCTTTGATTTGAGAAACATGATATCCTCGTCAGGGAATTCAAATTTCATCGGCTGATAATCTTCGATCGGCTGTTCGGCAAGGTATTCAGACAATACGTTGCCCTTGATGTCCTTCTGGGAAACGTACTGAATGTATAATTCCGTCAACACCATTTGCCATCTGGAAATCCTGCCCAAAAGCGCTTGCTTCTCGAAGACATACTTGATTGGATCCATCTTCGAAATTAGCATGGTTGTGTGATTGAGCATGTACTGTCATAAACGTTTGGCAGCCCAGGCTAGTGCGCAACACGTCTTCTCCAGCATCGAGTAACGAGATTCACAGTCTGTGAACTTTTTACTCAAATAGTAAATGGCATGCTCCTTTCTGCCCGTCTCGTCGTGCTGACCGAGAACACACCCCATACTATTCTCAAGAACTGTCAAGTACATGATTAAGGGTCGTCTGGCCACTGGGGGTATCAAGATCGGAGGCTCCTGTAGATACTGTTTTATCTTATCAAATGCCTTCTGGAAATCCTCGTTCCAGATAATTGCCTGATCTTTCTTTAGCAGTTTGAACATCGGTTCACACGTGGCCGTGAGCTGAGAAATAAACCTTGCAATGTAGTTTATTCTGCCCAGGAAACCACGAACTTCTTTTTCGGTTTTTGGCGCTGGCATTTCTTGTATTGCTTTTATCTTCGCAGGATCAACCTCAATGCCTCTTTCACTCACAATAAACCCCAATAGTTTTCTGGACCGTACTCCAAAAGTACACTTGTTAGGATTCAGCCTCAACCTGAACTTCCTAAGCCTCTCAAAAAGCTTCAACAAATTGACCAGATGTCCCTCCTCCGTTTGGGACTTCGCAATCATGTCATCAACATAGACTTCAATCTCATGATGAATCATATCATGAAACAAAGTAACCATTGCTCGTTGGTAAGTGGCCCCTGCATTCTTCAGACCGAAAGGCATTACCTTGAAGCAAAATGTTCCCCAAGGTGTAATAAACGTAGTTTTCTCCATGTCCTCCGGCGCCATCTTGATCTGATTGTAACCGGAGAAGCCATCCATGAACAAAAACACGGAGAACTGTGATGTATTGTCGACCAACACATCAATATGAGGGAGCGGGAAATCATCTTTAGGGCTCGCCCTGTTCAAATCCCGATAATCGACGCACATTCGCACCTTACCGTCCTTCTTCGGTACATGCACTATGTTGGCGACCCACGGAGGGTAAGTAGTGACCGCTAAGAAGCCAGCATCAAGCTGCTTTTGCACTTCTTCTTTGATCTTGACGGCCATATCTGGTCTCGTCCTCCTAAGCTTTTGCTTAACGGGAGGACAATCTTCTCGCAGCGACAAGTGGTGGACCACGATGTCAGTATCAAGTCCGGGCATATCTTCGTATGACCAAGCAAAGATGTCACTATACTCTCTCAGCATCTCGACCAATCTCTGCTTGACATCACTCTGCAATGCAACCCCTATCCTGACGTTCCTGACTAGTTCTTCAGAACCCAGATTCACAATCTCAATCTCTTCCTCGTGAGGCGGAATAACTTTCTCTTCTTATTTCAACAAGCGGGCCAACTCTTTGGGAAGGTCTTCGTCTTCATCAATTCCTTCTTCGGCTTGATAGATCGGGCAATCGAAGTCGAAGTGAGTCGTAGAAGGTCCAGAGTCGATGTCATCTGCTATGTGGATCTCTTTGCCTGTCACTTGGATGGTATCCCTGATGGACCAGTTGGTGAGGCTCTGGCCTGGTTTGCTTGGCTGGATCCAAGAGTCTAGGTCGCAATCGTTGTCCTCGCCGTCTTCAGACACTGCGCTGACACTTTCAAATATCACCCCGCCCCTGGTAAACTGGATCGGCCCTTTACCTCGCGACGCACTGTGGGAAGAGGAGGCTTCAGCCGCAGGAGAGTATCCTAACCCAAACTTGTCCAGTTTGTTAGGTATTTCCAAAATCTTCCCCTAACCTAGGGTGGATCCGGGTTGAACAACGGCTCGGGCTTCCTTGAAGGAAGAGAGAGTCATCTTTGGTTTCTCGGTCGTTACTAGAGCCACGTCCTTGACTTTAACAGCTTCGAACGCCTAACATAGGGTTTCGTGGATTCCCCATCCATCTCAACATACTTGAAGGATGACAAATGGCTCACCATTATATCTTCCTCGCCACATACAATTACAATGCTGCCTCCGACAGCATACTTGAGCTTCTGGTGCAACGTGGAGGTCACGGCACCGGCAGAATGGATCCATGGCCGGCCTAAGAGACAGCTGTAGGCTGGCATGATGTCCATAATGTAGAAAACTGCGTCGAAAGTTTCCGGCCCAACTTGGATTGGCAACGTCACCTCTCCAAAGACATGACGCTTGGTTCCATCGTAAGCCTTCACAACCAGATCACTGGGTGTGCAAATCAATCCGCGAGTATCTAACTTTATCAATGCCTTCTTCGAAAGAACATTGAGCGACGACCCTGTGTCCACCAACACATGAGACATAATCGTTCTCATACACTCTATCGAGATGTGCAGGGCACTGTTCTGGTTTCTTCCCTTCGGCGTCAGCTCCAGGTCAGTGAACCCTAACCCGTTTCCAGCATTCACGTGGGCTACTACCCCTTCCAACTGGTTGACCGAGATTTCATGCAGTACATACGTGGCATTCAGAACCTTTTGTAACGCGTTGCGATGTGACTCCGAACACAGCAACAAATTCAGGATGGAAATTTTCGAGGGTGTTTGATGGAGGTGACCCACGATCTTGTAGTCACTCTTCTTGATCAGCCTCATGAACTCTTCGGCGTCCTTAACAAGTAAGTCCTTCTCTACCCCACAGGGGGGTTTCCTCAACGACTTTACTCTTTCCCTTATCGGTTCCTTCAGCTTTGTCTGCTTTGTCCGCCACAACCTCGGGTGGAGCAAATACTCTTCCGCTGTGCGTGATTCCGCCAATTCCCACTAGGTTATCCACCGACTGCCCAGATGGCTCTAGTTCCAACTTCTGTCTGTTACAGTAAACGTCTTCCCCATAATGCCATGGGACAACATTGGTGCTTTCAAAAGGTATCGGCCCAGCCTTTGTGATGGTAATTGTGGGCGAGCTGGGTGCAGAAATGGTTATCGGCTGGCGAGGGATGGTAATGGTGGCAACCTCATCATCTTGCTTCAGCATTACCTCTCCAGATCCACATTCGGCTAAACTGCAAGATTCCTTCGGTCACCAAACTCTGAATCCATATTATCAACTGTTCACATCCATCAGGACGAGTCGCACTGTCCACACATAGTTCTCCACAACCCGGAAATACGCCTATCTTCATCAGCTTGGCTTTAACGAAGCTAAGCGGTGTCTTTAGATTCTTGACATCAGTCAATAAATCCAAATTCTCGTCTTCAATAATGGCATTCACCCCACCTCCCCTATGATTCGGCATAGGGTTCTTTGTGACATTCGGCACATTATCTGAGAAATTGATGATCTTAGCATCCACCATATCTTGCACCTTGTGCTTGAAGGCTTTGCAGTTTTCTATCGTGTGGCCGGGTGCCCCCGAGTGAAACTCACCTGTTGCATTCGCATCGTAACCTGGCGGCGGTGCCCCTGTCAAGGGAGCCAGGGTTCTCTTCTGGGCTAGCTGCAACTGAAGAAAAGTTTGTAACAACTGAGCATAAGACATGGGTGGCATCTCAAGGTGACGACTTGACAGAGGTGCCCTGTTCTGATACTTTCTGTATCCTTGCTGATTTGGCTGCTGCTGCTGCGGTTGTTGCTGTGGCTGGGGTTGTTGGACAGCAGGGATGGTTATGCTAGCCACCTGCTGGCGCGGGCCCTTACCTTTCCTTCGGGCGTTAGACACGGCGCTCGTCTCTCCTTCACGCCTTTTGCTACCATATGGTTTCTTTCCTCCTCCGGCTGAGGATAGATCAACACCTTGAATTTTCCCCAGTTTGATCCCATTTTCAACGTGCTCGCCAGTAATGATGAGATCTGAGAAACTTCCTGACATACTGCTGACTAGTTTCTCGTAATAAACCCCTGGGAGGGTGGCTACAAACATCTCAACAAGCTCCCGTTCAACCATCGGCGGTTGAACTCTAGTTGCTAATTCACGCCACCGCTAGGCGTATTCTTTAAACCCCTCGTTGTTCCTCTGTGACAAGTTCTGCAGTTGAACCCGGTTCGGAGCCAAGTCACTGTTATACTGATAATGGTGCACAAAGGCTTCAGCAAGTTCCTTCCACGTGCGCACACTGGTAGGTTCCAAACTCATGTACCATTCCAAAGATGGCCCGGACAAGCTGTCCTGAAAGAAGTGCATCAGCAACTTCTCATCTTCAGAGTGAGCGGACATCTTTTGGTAGTATGACCTTAAGTGGACACGAGGGCAAGTGGTGCCCTTGTACTTCTCAAAGTCGGGTACCTTGAATTTAGGAGGCACCTTGAAATCAACAATCAATCCCAATTTAGACATGTCGACACCCATAGTGTTCTGATTCTCGAAATTCCTCATTTTGTCCTCGAGTGCCTTAAACCTCAGACGTGCTTCAGCAGTCAGCTCTCCTTCAGCACTCCTCTGTGAGAACAAATCCTCTTGTCGATCTTCTAGCCATGGTTGAGGCCCATACAGATTTCCAGCACCTGTGTTGCTGTTGCCCAGTCCAGCATTGCCATTAGCTTCAAAATTTCCATTACCGACGCCAGTCGTATTACCATTGAGCCCTATGTTAGTGATCACATTGTCGTTACCACTGCCGTTCCCCCCGGTCACGGGGATGCCACCCTGAGGAGTTTCAACAGGTGGAGGGGTTGGAACATTCCCACCATGGAGTACACCGTTGCTGTCAACCCTTGAGATCAGAGGCTGGACCAATGTTCTGAGCTAGTCTTGGCCGTTGGCAACCACTTGCATGAGCTCCATGAAGCGATCCATCCTCTCTCAGAGTTCCTGAACGTCAGTCTGCACTTGTTCCATTTCTCTAGCTTGATTCGCTCTGGTCGGATAGCGGTGGATCGGCCTTCGATCAATCCTGGAACAACCTGCATACACGAAGGGTTAGAAAAACGACAATGTGCTCGTCATGCAAATGCTTCATGCAAATGTAAGCGTGTGTCTGTGCGTTAGGGAGATTCCCCCCCCCCCCCCCCCGATCCTAGTGCCTGAGTGCCAGTGACGATAATAAGAAGTCTGGGTCTAGTCATGGAAATAACATCTCATATATATAAAGAAAGCCCATCAAGGCGGTACACAACGTCACTGAGTACAAGCAGAATCAATAGCATGACCTCGACCAACAAGCCTGGTGATGGCCAGCATACAACAATGATCAAAACAAAAGGGTTACAAATATAGTCAAGCACGGCCACGGGCTCGAAACTCTTCTAACAGATCCCTCGTTTCTGGATGATCAGGCTGAGTGAGCAACCCTTCGACGAGTAACTCCCTCTGCCTAATAGTGTATTAAAGACCTTCAACTGAGTCTTCCTATGCTCCTTCGCCGAAACAATCTTCTAACTTCCGCTTCTTGGATTCAAACGTCTGTTTGTGCTCCTTCAGTTTGGCAAGAGCCTTGTTAAGCAGGCCTTCAGCGGCATATCTGCGAGCGGTTTCTTCATCAAACCTCTTCTCACTAGCCTTCACCTGGGCTTTCAGTTTGGAGATCTGCTGCTTCAGTTTATCCTCCCGTTCTTTGTCGTTGGCTAGGGTGGTCTTCCAATGCTGATTAAACTTGGATATTCTCTGGTACGCTTCATCCAAGTGCTGCTTCTTAGTGGCCAATACGTCGTTGACAGATTTGAAGTCCCGACCCAAGCGCTCACGCTCAGCCAACTACTTAGTCAAATCCATACCTAACTTGTTTACCAGCTCTGTTTGCCTCTTGAAGGAATGGACAGCTTCGCTTCTGAGCTGAGCCAATTCTTTCTCCAGTTCTTCATTTGCCTTCTTCAGCTCCTCTCGCTCAGCTAACACCTGATTGTACTGCTGAATAGGCATGGTGGTAGGCTCTTCGATCACTGGAGGGCTTTCTAGCTTGGCAGGAGGAAACGGCATCCCTATGATATCTGCTCTGGCTCTGATCCAGGTCACATATGGCGCGTAGGCTTGGCTATTACTTTTTCCCAGCGACGGCTTTCCCCGCCTACTGATACCATTCCAAGCATGCTGAAGCTTAGATAACATATCCCCCTCTAGAAGACCAGTGAGGTACAGAGATTCCTGCACCTCTTCATCCTTCGGCGGAGCTCTCAAAGCATAAGCAAACTGTCGGACCAGCAGAGATGGATTATAGTTGATACAACCCTTCCTGCCTATCAAAGGCACATTCGGAAACCCGCTGCAGCTGAAGATAATCTCAGTACCCAACCTATCTCTATCAAACCAGGCAACGTCCTCCACTGATAGACTCATCAAACGCTCAGACCACTCAGTTGTGGCTGCAGATGAAGCAAAGGGACCCTTCTTGGGTAGGTGACTATCAAGCCATCTATAGAATAGGGGCACACAACATGAGACATTCTTGCCCCTTCCGTTCTCGTTTTTGTAGTGGACGGAATGATAGACATCTCCAATCAAGGTAGGGACTGGTTCCCTGCTGCAAAGATGTGAAAGGCGTCGAAGTCTACAAAGTCAGGCATATTAGGGAACAGAATGATGTCGTATATGCAAAGAGCAAGAATAGCGTTGAACACGATCCAACAACCTTCTTTGGCACACTGCTGAGCCTTTCCCACTAAGAACTGCAAGGAGAAACCGGGAACCCCGTTCCAACTAGACAAGACCAACTCGGAGGCATCCAGATGAAGCGAAAGAGCTAGACTAGCCAGATTAGGCTCAACATCCATATAAACAAAGGGCATCTGACTCTTGATAGGCACACCTAACAAATCAGCATACTCCTCTAGTGTAGGTGCGAGAATAAAGTCCGGGAAAGTAAAGCATCTCAAAGGAGGATCGTAGAACTGCAGCAAGGTGTACAACCCATTCAACTTAGACACAGAAGGTTTACGAACCAAGCTGAGCAGTTTCCCATAAGACTTTCTGAATTCACCTCTCACAGAATCATCTGCCAAAGCAATCAAACTAGACAGCTGAACAACATCAGGAGTGGGGAGCTTGTAGGCCACGGTCTTCCTCAGAGAACCCATGATAGCACAATAGAAGGCAAGAAAACCTGAACCGGGGGAAACGGTACCTGCAACACAGACACATGTTAATGATATGCAAATGAGTATGCAAAGCAATGCAAAATGCAATCATGCAGCAGGAGATCAAGACGACTGTGTTGTTGAAGAGATTAAGGTTCTGTATCAACAAAACCACAATACTTCTCTGTCAAGAACAACCCTATCTCTGATGAGAAGAAAACCCTGATATCGGACCATAAATCTGCTCTGTCAAGAACAAACACATATCTGATAATAAGAACCTCTGATACAGGACCATAAATTTACTCTGTCAAGAACAAATACACATCTCATGATGAGAACCTCTGATACAGGACCATAAATCTGCTCTGTCAAGAACAAATACACATCTGATGATGAGAACCTCTGATACCAACAAAACTGATTCACTATCAAGAAAACCGGGTAGTCTGAAGGTTAAGGTTTCCTGCAACAAACCTGACCCTGCTCACAGGTATAGACCTAAACTGACACAAGTTCGGCATCCTATGCGGTCATCAGCGTCATAGACATTCAAGAGAGATGATACGATACCCAGAAGGTGTGGCATCACCATCTCCTGAAGCGGCCTCACTCAGCTGAATCCCAAATGATCGGTCCCCAGAGTCGACAATCCTCTAAACCAACAACCCCTCAGGCCCAAAGGGCCGGAAAAGAAGTCAACCGGGAGAACCTCATCTGAGCGTGGATTTCATGAGACACTAGTGCCTGCAAAGCAAGCACGCGGCCATTAATTTCCACAACTAATGCTAGGTACACTCAAGCCTGGGTCTGGCTACTCACTCATCAGAATGCCCCTCCCACAACAGCACAGATAATCATATCATACTGAAAATAAAGCACGGGAAATAAAATGCGATAAGTAAACACAACCCAACAAGTAAACATACAAGCTCTAGGATTGACTCTCGCAGGGGATGTTGGATCCCCAAACTGAATCGCATAAGGGACGTTGGATCCCCAGGAAACTATCAAGTCCCCAGCAGAGTCGCCAGCTGTCGCTACCGCGAAAATAAGGTGTCGGCAAAACAGAAGAGTCGCCACCTTTCGTTATTTATCCCTCAGAACGGGAAAGGAAACGATCGGAGAAACCTGACGAAAAGGTATAAGACAAGGTCATCGCAACCATTGTCTGGGTTCGGGAGTCAGTTACGCAAGGGGAAGGTATTAGCACCCCTCACGTCCATCGTACTCGATGGGATCCACGCTTGTTTTGTTTATCTGACGGGTTTGTTTAACTATCTACCTATCAAGGCTGGTTTAAAAAGAAAAGAAAATGACTCGGCAAAGCGTCTCACTTTATGCCTACGTATTCTCATCAGAGAATGAGAAATCAGAGTCAACGTAGTTCAGCTAACTACGGGTTACGGGGAAGGTGGCTCGCCAATACATCAGTATTGTGCCTACATACTCTCAACAGGTATGAGAGATATGATCTTACGTAGTTCGGGATAATACGGATTACGGGAATTCAGATTCATCTGTTTTTTTGAGTAGGATTAACAAACAGTTCTAGCAGTTTGGTGTACGCGGCTCGACCCTTGGAGACTTAGGCGTTACCTTTTGCGGTAGAACTAGAAGTTAACGACACTCTTTTCTTCAGAAAAGCTTTCCTTTGAATTATGGGCCCACAGGGCAAAAAGGTTTGAAGTTTGTTTTCTGTCTTTTACGGAAGAACTGTTTTTTATGGATGTTTGCAACCAATATCGCACTAGAGACTATGACCTAAGAGTGAACGCGTCGCATGTCACCCAAAGGGTGCCATACTAAACATCCAGACTGTTGAAAAGAAACTCTCCAACAATCTTTTCTCAGATATCTTAAGGCTCGTAACGTACAACATAAGTTACCCTTTATTACTGTAGTTTAATTTGTTTTGAGATGAGAAGAGAGAACGAACAGGTTCAGCTAAGGGGAGACTATCAAGTCCTAATGTTGTCATGCCAAGGATTCATCCTATGGTTGAGGTTTGAAACAGGGAACTCCTAGAAGTTATCATGCATAGGTTTCAACCTAAAGTTCTAATCATCACTTCCTTATCAAAGGAAGTGAGATTCCTAGGGGATCATGTCAGGGTAAACAGAAACAGATAAAGCATCAGCTAAACAGGAAACAGTAAACGACTGTAAAATGAATGCAATGCAAGTGAGGGAGGAAATGTGTGTGGGGCATCAGCCTCCACAAGCTCATCTCAACCTCAAGCCAGATATGAATAACTGCAATCATACAGAAGAAATAAAATGCCATCAAGCAAATCACAAACCACATAGGCAAGGGAGCTGGGCTCTACCGAATACCCACAAGCAAAGCCATACAGTAAAAGTACAAGCAGAGGGAGCAACTCAACCTCTAGTGTAATCATGCTCCTAGCCTAACACAATCTAAACATGAACTTATTCTAATGCATCAAGCAAATCACACAAGTCACATTAATACAGTTGCACGGCAAGCAAACAGACAGAAAAGAAAGCAGATCAACAGCCCCCACAGCTTCACAGCAAAGCTCTCCTCTGACAGCAATTCAATCCTCAGTATTCAGCTGCTCTTCAAGTCCATCTTCAATAGAAAGGGTCAACTTGCTTCTTCAAGCTTTCAATGCCTCAAACACAAGTATCAACTTGTTCTCCAACTTCAAGCTTCAGCTCTTCATTTGATCTCAGCTGGAATTTCTTCACAAGTGTCAACTTGTTCTCATTGGTCTTCAAGCTTCAGCTCCAATGGCAGTCTTCAAATACAAAGAATGCAACCTCTAGCATCTTCAATCTTCTAACAAGGTACTCTATCTTCTAGCAAGGGAGAAATATTCATGTAACAAGAGCAAGGTGTGGATAGTGGAAAGCAAAGTCAAGACCAAAGGTCACCACAAAACCCTCCCCTATCAAAGAAAGGAACCCTCAAAGGTTCTACCAACTTGTGAAGAGCCACACATCCTACCAAAGGAGGGATGAGGCCTTCACAAGGGGACCTTACCTCATAGGGAAGAATGGAAGTGATCAACAACTTCCATGTTTATGAAAGAAGAGAATCTATCTAGAAGCTCTACTTACAAACCCTAATCTTAACACATAAACAAAACTACTCTAAAGGAAAAGCAAACTTCAAGTCCAACCTCCACCATGCATTCCTCAGCAGCCCACACATGCCTTCAACATCATCCAAGAGCAAGAGAAGCAAAACCCTAATCTAAGGGAACTAAAGAAATCATTCTAGTTGAATTAGCAAGTTAGGATCACCTAAAACCTAGTACTAAAGTTAATCTTAACTAAAATACTAAAACCAATTGTAAAATCCTACAAAAATAACTATGGGAACCTAAGTCAATCATGAATCTACCATACAAAATCCAGGGGTTAAAACATCCACAAAGTCCTAGAAATAAATCCTAAACTATGGGGTACTAAGGTTAAACCCTAAAACTAGAGCACCTAAAGTTCCAACTTAAAAACCAACACTTAATTTCATCACAAAAATGTGAGAAAAATACTAAGGGAGCATACATGTCTAAACTAGCTACACACAAAAAATCAACTCAAAAATCATCACCAAGTAATCACACAAAATTCAGCAAACTAAGGTATCAACCATAATGTATTTAATATCAATTAAAATACAAAAAATGCAATTAAAATCACAAATGCATGGACTCCTAATCTTTTAATTTCTTAAAATTCTAGACTCATCCATGAGTCAAGGGAAAAAAAACTTAGATCAATTTGAGTTATTATTCTATTTTTTGTGAATTATTTTCAAAACTATATGAAATGCACAAAATAAAAGAAATTAATAAAAGGTGCGTATCAAATAGCAATTCACATCAGTTTATTTCACAGATTGGGCCAAATGGGGGGTGTGGATATCACTCAGTGCACTAAGCCAAAACCAAACCAATTAATGAAACGGTGCGTTTCATCTCAACTCACTCTTCAGAGCTTCAGCAATCAATCGTGGCCTTTCATTCCATGCCCAAGTCAATGGTCAAACACTCATCTGACGGTTCCCCTGCATCGTCCCCAATTTGAACTCAGATGGAGGGAATTCTCCAGACGGTGGCCTGAGCTGCAGCGCTACCGTCTTCTCTGGTGAGGTGCTCGTCCCAGGTCATCAAAAATGTCAAAACGAATCATCATCTTACTCAATTTTTCTCACTGAATCCAAATCCAATCTCCAAATTCTCTAATTCCTCCTCTAACTAAAAACCCGAACAAAGTTTCAGAAACCACTCAAATCTTGATCATCATGATTCTTAAAATTAATGACACTAATGGAAACTACACTCATCAGAGATCACATTCCACTATCCAAACATGAATAACACTCCAAGAATCATGAGAAATCCATCTCAACAGAAGTTGCACAACACCTAGCATTGTCTCTAACCGTGTAATTAACCATCCTAAATCCATCTAGATCATGAATAGAACCTAACCACATGAAGATTTCTATCTAACACTGCCTTAATTAAGCATAATTTCAATTTTCACAAACCTAGTTTCAGATGAAGAACAGATGTAGTTCTTGCTCGATTCCTCCTCCACAATGATCCAGATTTACTCTAAAACTCCTTCCAAAGCTAATGCAATCTTCAATTTCTCTTGGATTGGCCTTGAACTCAGAATGCGATTTCAACTTGCAGCTGTGAAACTTCAACCTCACTCTCTGCTTCAGGGATCAATCTTCACCAAAAAAATGGTTGAACACACTCTAATGTTTATATAGAACTCAATGGAAATGTCTAGAACTTTCTGTAACCTTCCATATGAGATTTTCAATTTCACTTTCTCCTTCAAAATACCATCCATACCAATCACGATTCTGGCTCTCTTTGGGCATGAAAATGCTTGGAAAATTCATCTCATTAGATATTGAATTGGTTTGTTATGATTATTTCCTTGTTTGCAAGCCAATGGTTCATGTTGGTCATGTTGCTTCATCATAAAGAAATGAAATGAAATGGCATGAATTAGACCTCAAACCAAAATTCCAACATTGCCAAAGTTTCTAAAAAGATTTTTTTCATTCAAAATGACCTATAATTTTGCCTTGTTTGGACACAATGAATTATTTCAATTTTTGGTCATTAATTCTCTTTAATTCTTCCTTTTTCAAAATTCCTTGAACCAAGTCTCTCCTTGAGCCATTTCAATGCCTCCTTGATGCATGGTCAAGGTTAAAACCCCATTTTGAGCAACTTTCTAGTTGAACAAAATTTCATTTGAGGTCTCTAAGTTGGTGAAAATGACCTATAATCAAAAATGACCCATAATCACAACTTCCCAAAATACCCTTGACTTGTCAAAGCCATAAATTGAGTTCTACAAATCCTATCAGGGACCTCTAATACTCTATGGAAAGCTATGAGAATAAGGAACAACATTCATGTTGACCAAAAGTTCATAGGAATCATCCTTCTAGTGCAAACGTTTCATGCAAGTTGGGTAACTTTGAATCCCCAAATTCACATACCTCAGATGACCTGTAACTTGTCAAAGCCATAACTTGAGTTCTACAAATCCTATCAAGGACTTATAGCACTCAAATTAAAGCTAAGACCATGCTCTACAACAATCATGTTGGGGTCAAGAAGAGATGACAATCTCATCTTTAGCTACATTGCCTTGAAGATAGGGGTCAAACTAGGGGATTTTACACTGTCAAGCCTTAGAAACCCTAGCCTGAAACTTCTCAAACTCTTCAATCATGATGAGTTAACCTTGGAATCATCCTTAGAACATCTCAATGTATCAATCCATGATCACATGGCTCTTGAATTAGGTCTCAACCTCTTTCAAATCCTCAATTGACTTAGGGTTGACCCAGTCAAACCCTAGCTGCACCAATCATGGCTGAGGCTTCTTAATCTTGCACAATGATTTGTCTAGGCCTCAAAGTGATCTTCAACACTTCTCATAAGCTCTCTTAAGACCTCAAGTCCAACTTCATGGCCTCAGAGTCATCTGATGACTTCCCACAACTCTCAAGTTAGGGGACACACCTTCTTGGCTTCAATCACTCTCTCTAAGGATCTTTCAACTTCTCTGACAAGGATATCAACCCTTGAACACTTGAATAACCTTCTTAACTAGATTCAAAGTCTTATGTAGCTCTTAGTTGGTAATCATACCTCTTGATATCCTGCATACATGTCAATGAAATGCAAATGATAATGCTAATGTGAATGAAATGAAACACAAGCTAGGTAAAGAAATGTTGGGCAAATTTTGGGGTGCAACAGACAGATAAGAGAGAAATGAAGAGAATGATGATGGGAAGAAAAGTAACATCCACAGGAACTTACTATGGCACTCAACCAAGTTCATCATACAAGAATAGTCCTCAAAGAATCTACCACCTATGGAATGCACAGAGTTCTTCCTAGGGAAGAACTAGGCTCTCACAAGGGTGACCCTTAAATCATAGGACTAAGGAAAGCATAGGGAGAAACACAGTGTGAATCAAGGGATCCCACTACGTTCAATGTGTATCAACACAAGAGTCCATCAAAGGCTCAAACTTCTCATGGAATGCATAGAGTTCTTCCTAAGGAAGAACCAGGCTCTCACAAGAAGGATCCTGAGATTGTAGGACACAGAGAAAAGAGAAGGTATCTACAAGGTACTTGAGTCCTCAAAGGCTCAACTTCTCATGGAATGCATAGAGTTGTTCCTAAGGAAGAACCAGGCTCTCACAAGAAGGATCCTAAGATTATAGGACTTGGAAAGAAGAGAAACATAGTGAAAACCAAAGGAATTCACCATGTTCAATGTGTATCAACACAAGAGTCCATCAAAGGATCAAACTTCTTATGGAATGCACATAATTCCTCATAAGGAGGAATTAGGATCTCACAAGAAGGATCCTAAGCATATGACTTAGAGGAGAAAGGAAGCATAGTGTGAACCAAAGGAACCCACTATGTTTAATGTGTATCAACATAAGGAGTCCATCAAAGGCTCAAACTTCTCATGGAATGCATAGAATTCGACCAAAGGAAGAATTAGGCTCTCACAAGAAGGATCATAAGATTAGGACTTAGAGGAATCAAGGGAAGGAAACCAAGTAAGGATAGAAATCATTCAAAGGAGTTCTTATGGAAAGGCTAAAGGGAAGCTCTAAAGGAAGCCTAGGTTATAAACTAGTTAGGAACAAGTTTTTGACTTGGAAATGCACCCACAAGTTCCTTAATATGTCTAAGGTATGGATAGGAGAGAATGGGATGCACAAGCATTGCACAAGGATCACCCAAGATGTAAACTAGATCAAAGGTATGGTTGAAGCAACCCTAATGAAGGTCAGAAAGCTATAATCTACCAAAAATAGTAAAACACATCTAAAAAATCTAAGAAAAATCCTAGGGGACCCCTCTGGTATTGGGGACCAGGGGTCCAAAAATGGGGAGGAAATTCTAAGTCTAAGTAGGTTAATGGAGAGCAAAACCCTAGGGTGCTCTATGGAAAAGGCAAGGGAAAAAGGCTCTAAAGAATTAGTCCAAAACCTATCCTAAAGGCATATAAAAAATAGAAGAAAAATACTAAAATATCAATTGAAGTATCAAGAATCATCATAAAAAATATCATGAATTTATTTGATGGTTCTATCAAGAAAGAAAATCAAGAAGGCAGCCATGTCATTTTCCATTTATTAAAAGCACATAAAATGAAAAATACACAATTAAATGAAAAAAAAAAAGAATTAAAAAATGAAATTAAAAAATATGAAAAATTAATATACATGTTAAAGTATACAAACATATTTTTCCATGATTTATTGAATCAATTATCATTTTCAAATGAATTAAAATACAAATGGAAGATAAAATGCAAAATAAGGAAAAGAAAATAAAAAGGAAAATATGTGGTGTGAATAGCAAGTCTTTCGCGTGTAATCCTTGGGCCAGATTGAAAGGGAGGTGTGAGGAGAAATGGGCCTAGGTCAATCTAAATCCAGTCAACTAAATGAGGATAAATCTCAGCCACTCGTTCTAATTACTAGTCCATCATCCTATGGCTACCAAGGAGACATGCGTGCATCAGCTTTTAACATAAAACGAAAACCAATCTTGGCCTTACAATCTGAGTACCAGTCACACATCTGAGGGTTGTAGTGCGCGTATATGAAACACACCATTTCATTAAAAGGGAAGCCAATCCCTGAAATGTAATTGTGGCCACTAGATACGAATCAAATCATGTGATCCTAGGGTTATGAACTAGCCACGTAAGCTTCAGCAATTGTAACACAAAATGGAACGAATTGTGGCCGTGTGATCCAGTCTAAGTCAAAGTCCAACAAGAGATCCAAAGGCCTGGATGCACGCTGGGATTCAAAACTCACATGGAGGGAAAATTACACAGACGGTGGCCGGATTTACACCGGTCATCTTCTCCGGCCATGATGAATAGTACCAGTTTCAAGAACTCAACAGAACTCATAATTTTTGGTACCAATCTCTTCGTCTCACTGCCTAGATTACTAATCCAACATCCATTTTCATTTTTAGCCTATAATTAATCCAAATCAAAGCTTGCAAGATTGAAGGTCAAGTCAAGAAATTCCATAATCACTCACCAATCCTATCATAAATCCATCTATGTATCTTAAGGAATGCAAATCCACAAAAATGGCGCATAATTATGTCTTGAACAGAGATTATGGATGAAAAATGATTTACCTAATGGAACACCTCCATTGGGCCTTCAAATGCTGTTGAAGCTTGCTGAAAAGTGTCCAGAATCCATCAATGATCTTCAATGGAGGTCTATGAATGCTTAACTTCCCTTGAAACTTGATGAATCTTCAAAATCTATTTTCAACTTTCAACCACTTTTCTCAATCTTTTTTCTGTTATTTCTCAATCCAAAGTTCGTTATTTTCTGTTGTACATGATCACAACAATATATGGAATGGATATGGAATGCTTTTGAAGCCCAATTGCAGCTTATATGGCCCAATGCAAAATCCAAGTTTCTTCACTTAGGAGCTTTGTGATTCTCTCCAAAACAGAGTTGCAAAGCTTTGAGTTTGACTCATACTAGTTGCTTATGATGCAAGGAACATGAATGAATGAGATTGGATCCCTGAAAGTGGATCAATGGTGGATTTGGGTTATGTTACTTCAAGGTGAAGTAATCTTGAATTTTGCCATGTAAATGACCTCAAAGCTTAGAAACCCTGGCTTAGTAACTTCTCCCACTCTTGAATCTTGATGAATTGATCTTGAAATGATATATGACATGTCTCAACACAACATTACATGATCATAGTTGCTTGGAGTTGAGTCTTAATCTCCTCCAATTACACAGTTGACTTAGGGTTGACCAGATGGAAACCCTAACTACACCACCTTTGGCTGTAGCTTCTTGCACTTTGAATAATGACTTGTATAAGCTTCTTAATGACCCTCAAGGCATTCAATAAGCTCTAATAATGGACTACACCCATAGCCATGGATTCAATATCATCAGATAATCTTCATTGACCCCAAGATAGGAGGTAGGCACACTTGTATCCATCCTCTTCTCCAGAGAGTTCTGACTTCTTCTAGTGACTTGGTGAGGATGATAACTTGACCATAGCTTCTTGATTAGCCCTAGAACCTTTGGTAGCCTCTTCTTAATAGGAACATCTCTTGATCCCCTGCACAAATGACAATGAAATGCACATGCTAATGAAACAATGAATGCAATGAAACATAAGCTAGGTGAAGAAAAAAGGTTGGGCAAATTTTGGGGTGCAATAGTACGCAGACACAGTGAAAGCAAATGGTGTAACACCATACGCGATAAGATTGCATATTTTTCATTTCTCTCTTAGAGATAGAGCTTGGGCTTGGTTGCAATCCTTGTCATCTAACTCTGTTACTACGTGGGAACAGCTGAAGAACATCTTCTTAGCACGATACTTTCCGCCAAGCAAAACTGCTATGCTAAGAGTTAAATCAATGGATTTCGATAAAAAAGATTTTGAATCTCTCTACGAATCATGGGAAAGATACAAAGATATGATAAAAGCATGTCTACACCATGGTCTTGAAGACTGAGTGACTATTCATACCTTCTACAATGGGCTTCTGTACAATACCAGATTAACAGTAGACGCTACCGCGGGCGATGCACTTATGAATAAGTCATACGACGAAGCCTATCAACTAATCGAAAACATGTCTCAAAACCATTTCCAATGGGGAGGTGAGAGAAATCCAGTAGAGAAACCCCAAACAAAAGGTGGGATGTACGAGATCAGTAGTCTTGAAAAATTCCATGCTAAGGTAGATTCCTTGATGCAAAAGATTGACAATTTAACAATATCACCACCAGCCATCGTGGCTGCTGTAACTTCGAACTACGAGTTATATAGAATCACTGGTCACGCTACTCCCGAATGTCAATTATTAACAAGAACCCCCATAAACCAAGTGAGCTATGCTCAAGGAAACCCTTACTCGAATACCTATAACCCAGGCTGGAAAAACCATCCGAACTTTTCTTACAAAAGTGATAACGCACTATATGCACCTAACCAAACACCTGTTATACCCCCAGGATATCAAAAACCAGCCGTAGTTGCTCCTAACGCCCCTAGAAAATCCAACCTTGAATTGATGATGGAAAATTTCATAGCTACCCAAGCTCAGACAAACAAAAGAATTCCTGAATCAAAGTATTCACACTAGTGAGCAGATTAAGCAACTAGCCAACAAAGTAGACGCTTTAGCCACCCATAACAAAATGCTTGAAACACAGATATCACAAGTGGCTCAACAACAAGCACCTGTTGCTGCACCCGCTAGCACATTTCCTAGACAACCTCAACCTAATCTGAAAGGTCATGCAAACGCAGTTATATTAAGAAGTGGAAAAGAACTGGACAAACCGATCGATCCTAGGAGTCAAGACCCAGCCGTGTATCAAAAACCTGTTAAACAGACAAAGAAGGAGTTTGAACCAAAAGAGAAGGAAGATAACGGCCAAGAGGCCGTAGAAAAAGAAAATCCTTATATGCCTCCACCATCTTATAAACCACAAATTCCTTATCCTCAGAGATTAATAAACTCCAAAATCAC
The DNA here is from genome assembly GCA_963859935.3 of Lathyrus sativus. NCBI lineage: Eukaryota > Viridiplantae > Streptophyta > Magnoliopsida > Fabales > Fabaceae > Lathyrus > Lathyrus sativus. The sequence goes on from OZ012736.1 coordinate 346,656,070, forward strand.
AAGGCAGTTTAAGAAATTTGTTGAACATATGAAGCAATTGAACATTACAATTCCTTTCACAGAAGTTATCACTAAGATGCCCTCATATGCTAAATTCCTTAAAGAAATCTTATCTAACAAGAAAAAGATCGAGGATAATGAAACATTTACACTTACTGCTGAGTGTAGCGCAATAATCCAAAACAACATGCCTCATAAGCTGAAAGACCCAGGTAGTTTCTCCATACCCTGTGTCATTGGAAAGTTCGTCATAGACAAAGCTTTATGCGACTTAGGAGCTAGCATTAGTGTTATGCACTTATCTATATGCAAAAGGCTAAATATGAGAGAATTAAGACCAACCAAGATGTTCATTCAATTAGCTTACCGATTTGTCAAATATCCCGTTGGTATACTGGAAAACGTTCTAGTACGAATAGGTGAATTCTACATCCCAACAAATTTCATAATCATGGACATTAAAGAAGATTCAGTCACTCCGATTATCTTAGGAAGACCATTAGCCACAGTCGGAGCTATTATTACCATAAAGAAAGATAGGCTAACATTTGAAGTTGGAGAAGAAAAAATTGAATTCATCCTCACCAAGTTCTTATAAGCACCAACCATAGACGACACTTGCTATCTGATTGACGTTATTGACGAATGCATAAGAGAACTGGAGAAGGAAGAGACCACGTATTCGGACATAATGAAAATCCAAATCCCAAAAATTCGTGAAGATGACAATTGGCGTGCACCATACCAAGATGACAGTCTAAGCGAAAACTTAGCACTCATTCCTAATCACATGCCATGTCCAAAGAACCCAACTTTAGAACTTAAAGTATTACCTAAAAACCTCAGATACAAATTCCTAGACACCGGACTCAAAAGACCAGTGATAGTCAACATTGACTTAGGATAATTAGAAACCGAAAAACTATTAGATGTTTTGAGGAAATATCCAACTGTGTTAGGCTATAACATCACTGACCTTAAAGGAATAAGTCCTTCTATTTGTATGCATCGAATTATGCTAGAGGAAGACTGTAAGACCTCTAGAGAACATCAGAGAAGAATAAACCCTATCCTAAGTGTCGCGGTGAAAATCGGATACCAAACTATTGATTAGTTTGAATCTTTAATTCATTTTGCAACCGAACTTTGATTTGTCCAAAGGAAGGGATAAAGATTGAAATTCCCACGATGCAATGCAAATGCAAGGTTTAGATTGTTTAGGTTCGGGGGTTGGCTAAACTTAGGGAAGGTACTAGCATCCTAAGTTTCTGTAGTACTCTACAAGAACCTCTTGTTTTATGTTTGTTTATTGCTAAGTGTTTATCTGCTTAATGGTTAAAAGACCTAGGGGTTTATTTCTAAGTATACTCGATAAGATGTCGCATCTTATGCCTACATATCCTTACGGGAGTGGAATCAGAGTACTTGTAGTTCCCTTAAAGGGTTAGAGGAGCTCTTTGACTGTGGTCAAAGTTCCTACGGGTTTAGGGTAGTTGTTTTGATTGGGTTTAGGAGAAGAGATGAGTCTTCATGTTAAGGGAGATGTAACCACCACAAGTGTAAAGGGGGTTGTAGGAAAATAGTCTTTGTATCGTCTTAAGAAAAGGGCTTAAGTACTCGGATTGTTTGACGAGTATGCCTTTATCACTCTTAAGGCAAAGTCCCTACATGTTTGATTGTATTGTTGTGGGGGTGGAGATTATATCTCACTTAAGATGATTAGCATCTATTCTCTAATGTGTTTGAAAAGTTGTATTGTTGATTGTTTGTCTAAGTTGTAGAGATAATGGTCCTTCCTATGGGGTAGGATCCATCTTAAGCGATCAACTTGAATGGAATCAAGGATCGTGGGGAAATGATGCAAATGACGTGCACTACACACAAGTGTTGAATTATGTGTAGGTTTTTCCTTTGGACGAAATGCGATGCGATGCAATAAGGATAAATGATTATGGATATAAATTGCGGAAATGTAAACCATACACATACGTATGAAAGCGCTAGAAGTGTGTGAGAGTGAAAGGTGTCGTGAAGTGATTGCGCGTGATTGTTTTACGCTGTTGATTGTTTTTTTTAGTCGAAGTTGATTAATTGAGATTGATCTTAAGAAAAGGTTGATTTTATTTTATTAGCAAAAGATTATTGGATATGGATTGGTTTTAAATAAATGAGATTTATTAAAAAAATTCCTTTTGGACATGCTCATTATTATAGATAAAGGTTGATTAAAATTGGATTATAAAATGGCGTTTTAAGAGAATATGAATAATTTATACTATTATATAAAGGATTATTAAATTGATGAGATAAATCATTTTTTTAAAAGGATTTAATAAATAGCAAATTAACAAATTAATTAATTAGAAAGGTGTTTTGATTAAATAAAATAGTTGATATAAAAAAAAGGTTAATTAATGGTGTTTTGATTAAATAAAAAAGGGTTGATATAAAAAAGGTTAATTAATGGTGTTTTGATTAAATAAAAAAGGGTTGATATAAAAAAGGTTAATTAATGGTGTTTATTAGTACTAATGGTGTAGGCTGGATGGTTATCAGATTAATTATATCAAATATTAAAATGATTATACGATTAATTAGGTTTATTAAGTTAATGGCGGATTAATAGAGTGTGTGTGTGCGATTAGTAGAGTGTGTGTGTGTGTGTATAATCATAGGGTAATAACAAATGAAACGGCGGGGGAGAAACAGAAGCAGAAACGAGGAACCCTAATCCCCATCCCCTTCGTCCAAATCGTCGGTTCTCTCTCTATCTTCTCGTCAACTCTCTCTGGCGATTGTCTCCGTCTTTTCCTTCGGTTTCAATGATGGACCTGTAAATCAATAAACAAAACACACATCAATCGGATCTAGACAACTAATTTTACCCAGATATTACGAGAGTTCGGTGGCGATGGTGGTTGATTCGAGGCGACGAAGGTCGGAACGGCGCCGGCGTCAACGGCTTTCTCCGAGGCTTGGAACGAGTAAGTCTTCTCCTTCAGTTTTTTTTCGGTTTACGAAACTATAGGGTTTCTCTTGTGGTGGTTGCGAATTCTTTTTCTCTCCTCCCCCCTTTTTTATCTCGAATCCCTCCTTTATATAGGCCTTTTGAGGGTCAAATGTGTTGATTGAAAAAGATTGTTGTTTTGAATGTGGATTTGAATGTTGATTGGATTTGAATATCTGATTGTATCTTTCTGTTTTGGTATAAGTTAATTTGAAAACTTTCCTTTTTCGCCCCCAATCTCGTTAAATGTCTGTTAAATGACAAATACAATCCCTTATTTGGTGTATTAATTTGGTTAAATAATTATCTGTCCAGGTTCAATGTCTTGGATTCAGATTGGATATTCCAACGACATATTCTCCAAACAATTTGCTAACCCAGGACTTGTGATTTGGCAGGTGTAGGAAACAATCTGTTTTGGGCCGGGGAAGAATTAAGCGGTCCAGAAAAGATACAAGCTTGCATCAGATACGTGAAGTCTGTTGGTTTTGTTGACTGCTCTTGAACAAGCATTCTAGCCCATTGGTTAACTGCAGAAGTGTCACGAGAAATGCAACTCAACGCAGTGCTACTAATTTCCATGTTGAAAAGAGGAGCTTCTGATGGCTATCATTGACTTGTTGTTGTAGCTGGGCAAGTTCTTCCAGGATCATCATTCTTGACAGGCCCGCCACTAGGAATTTTATTGTCTGCATTATTGGAATCCATCTTCATGTCATTATGTTCAGCATGTGACTGAACTTCTGCTTTTATTTCTGTAAGCTCAGACTCAATTGATATAGATTTCTCTGCATTGGGATAGATTTGGGATTGAGCATCCTTGGAAGCAAGAGATTCACAATTTGCAGAAATAGGAGATGAAACAGAATTATCTTTTTCGAGATTAACAGACTGGGTGCAGTGCTCAATCTTTATGCGTTTTAGGGATGGGTGCAAGCCTTCTGAAGTTTCCACAATTAACGTAGGATTTGAGATCAATCTGGATGACATAGCGTGCCTCCATCTATGTGCTTACATAACTTCCGTGCATTAGAATAAAAGCGTTCTTGGCATCGTCTTTCAGGAGCAGAATAAGAACCACCTTTGTTGTTTTTGTGTGCCTTTTTTACATCAGTTCCTGGGTTTGGTCGAAACACTCTAGTACATGCCGTCAATTCGCCAAGTCACAAACAGGTATGCTACCTTGAGTTGCCTTCAACGAATACCTAATAAGTTGATGATTGTTGTAACACCCCACTTCCCAAAACAAATAAAATATGAATAACATAATAAAAATCAGAGTTTCCTTCCCAAGTGGGATATCACATAAAAATCACGTTTCCTTATAAAAAAGGTTTTTCTCCAAATACAGCGGAATATTTAAATAATACAATTAAATAAAAATTTTGATACGTTCGCAGGAAAAAAATAGGAGTTCAACATGAAACAATAAAAATGCCCAAGTCCCGTGCTACGTATCAGAGCATCCTAGACTCGACAGTCACACCAATATCCAAGCTAGCTAAGCACCTGGATTATCTGTACTTCCGAAGAAGCACAGACCACAACAACAACAAGGGGTGAGAAATCATGATCAAAAATATAATGGTAATGTAATACATGTAATAAGGCAGTAAAACACACCAACACATCAATTATTCACCCCAACAACACCATATAACGAACCTACTGTTCAAATTACAATATAACATATTATAATGCAATTATGCAACTCAACACCATGCATGCGGTACCGACTCATTGGTTCATTCAATCGAACCTGGATAGATCACTTACGCTCCTCCTGAGACATGATCTATCCCCCACCATTCTCCACAAAGGAGTACGGATGAATCACTTACGCTCCTCCTGAGACATGATTCATCCCACCAAAACACCATGATATGCAAGACACCAATGCATAATTATTATATTCTGGCACGCTAAGTGCACACGATCCTCCTGATCATATCATCATACAACAATGCATATGTATAGATATATTACACCAACACCATATAAATCAATCAGATAGTAAACGAATTCATACTATCACACCGGATATAACTACGTCCCCCCCCACTCGGGGATACACGATCCTACTGATCACTACACACATATACATTACTAATTGCTCACCAACAATATTAAGGGAAACGCGTACTATCCCCAAGTACACAAGTTATATCCCATACTCATCATTTTCACACTACAGCAAGGCTAGAAGGATCACACGAGACCAATTCAGACATCTCACCAAAAGTCTCTGAGGTTACTCAGAACCTCCCTAAACCAACACCTCAGCCTATACACCAAAATCAATAATTCATCAACATCAATTCACAATCACAAACATGCCAATAGATATTATACTTACCAATTATCCTATAATTTCTACTCTAGAACCGACATTACGGTACATTACCGACATTTCAGAGTCACTCTGAATCTCACCAAGGTCCTAACCATAGTCATTAACGACGCTATAGGGAAACAACATATAACTTTTCCCAAAGCTATAATCACGGTCATTGCCAACACTACGGTAACAACACATAATCTCATCAGCTTTATATTCCTAGTTACTATCAACACTACAGTAACATCAACAATCCAACAAAATGGATCAATACTACAGTAACATCATCACCATATATATATATACCCCAAAATGCATCATCAGCATTCATCAATCCCCCAACATCAACAATAATCATAGCATGCCAATATAAAACTTTATATAACGATAAATTCCTACGGGGTTAAGGAATCCCCTCTACCCTATACATGTATAAACCATTCCCAATCAAATTTCTCCCCCCTTACCTTGACAATTGGTCGATCGATAGAATTCCTCCTAGAATTGGTCTCTTGGCCTTCTCCTTCCTCTTCCGTTCTTCGTTTCCTTTTTCCTTCGTTCTTTTTCACTTTCCTCGTTCTTTCCTCTTCTCTCTTTCTATCGCTCTTTTTTCTCAATTTTCTAAAATGTATCGTAACTCTCCTAACCCCTCATATTCTATTTCCCTTTTTAATTATTCTAATCCCAATAATAATAACTAATAAAATAATATAATATTAATAATCTTAATAATAATAATAATACTAATATAATCTTACTAATATTAATAATACCACATATTAATAATAATAATAATAATAATAATAATAATAATAATAATATTAATAATTCTAATAATAATAATAATGATAATAATAATAATAATCTTAATAATAATAATACTATTAATAATAACAATAATAATAATATTATTATCTCTCCAATAATCATAATAATACTTTTAATAATAATAATAATAATAATAACACTAATAATAATAATAGTAATAATAATAATAATAATAATAATACTATTATTATTATCACACCAATATCCCACGCCTATGGTAATCCCTTTTCTCTCCATTCCAACTTTTCTAATATCTCCTTGCTACCCCTTCATATTTCCTTCCTCACGGTTTCTATCGTGACTTTTCATATTTCCATTCTAACTTCCCAATAACCCTTTCACCTCTTATTTTACTTATTCCAACCACTAATATTCCCAATAATAATTCTAATAATAATAATTATAATAATCATTATAATAATAATAATAATATAATATAATATAATACTATTATAATATTATAGTAATATTCAACATAATAATAATAATAGTGATACACCCAACAATAATTATAATTATAATAATAATAATATTATCACACCAATAATAATAATAATATTAATAAAAATAATATAATAATAATATAATAATACTAATATTATTATTTCACCAAAATAATAATAATATTAATAATAGTAACAAATATAATAAATATAATAATAATAATAACACCCCCACCAATGTTACTATTATTTTTATATTACTATATTTCACACCAAAATATCACCAATAGTCCTCCCACATTAGGGACACCCACCAAACATCATCAAATACACCCCCACAAAAGGGCACACCAACATATAATTTTTAAAATAATAATAAAGTGACTAAATAATTAAAATGGGTGTTACAACTCTCCCCCACTTTAATTATTTTCGTCCTCGAAAATTACCTGATGGAAATAGCTCCGGATACGCTTCTCGCATCCTGCTTTCCAACTCCCAGGTCACACTGCCTCCTGCAGCACCTCCCCAAGCTACCTTCACCAAAGGTATCTCTTTCCCTCGGAGCTGTTTCATCTTACGGTCCTCGATCCTCAACGGCATCGTCTCAATAGTAAGATTCTCCCGAACCTGAACATCATCTCTCTGAATCACATGAGATGGATCAGAAACATATTTTCGCAATTGCGACACATGAAACACATCATGTAGATTCGACAACTCCGGCGGCAACTCCACCCTATAGGCCACAGCACCAACTCTTTGCAAAATTTCATAAGGTCCAATAAACTTAGGATCCAGCTTCTTGGACTTCAACGCCCGACCCACACCAGTCATCGGGTTAACTCTTAGGAATACGTGATCACCTACACAGAATTCCAACTCTTTCCTCCGATTATCATGATAACTCTTCTGCCTACTCTGAGACACTTTCATTTTCTCACGAATCATCTGAATTGTCTCAGTAGTCTGCTGAACAATTTCTGGTCCAAGCACCACACTCTCACCGGTCTCATACCAACACAGAGGAGTCCTACACCTCCTCCCATACAAAGCTTCAAAGGGTGCCATTCCAATACTCGAATGGTAACTATTATTGTACGTGAATTCAATCAATGATAAATGAGTGTCCCACGCACCACCCTTTTCCAATACACAAGCTCTTAATAAATCCTCAAGCGACTGAATAGTCCTTTCCGATTGACCATCAGTTTGTGGATGATAAGCTGAACTTAATTTCAACTTAGTACCCAAAGCTTCTTGCAAGCTCTTCCAAAATTCTGAAGTAAACCTCGGATCTCTATCTGACACAATACTGGACGGAACACCATGTAACTTCACAATTACCCGAATATAAATCTCCGCCAGCTTCGTCAACGGAAAACTAATATTAATTGGCACAAAGTGTGCAGACTTCGTTAACCGATCCACAATCACCCATATAGCATCAAAACCTCTCGCCGTATTTGGCAATCCTGTAACAAAGTCCATAGAAATGCAATCCCATTTCCAAACCGGAATTTCCAACGGTTGCATAAATCCAGAAGGTCTCTGGTGTTCTACCTTCGATTTCTGACACGTCAAACAGGCATAAACAAATTGAGCAATGTCTCTTTTCATACCAGACCACCAAAATAATTTCTTTAAATCATGATACATCTTCGTAGCTCCGGGATGAATACTCAGATTACTACGGTGTCCTTCACTCAAAATCAGCTTTTTCAGTTCCTCATCATCTGGTACACAAATCCTGCCTCTAAATCTCAACACACCTGTACTATCCAATTTAAAGTCACTATCGGAGTCACTTCCTACTCCAGGCATCAAATCTACCAATTTCACATCCAACTTCTGATTCTCTCTAATCATATCCAAGAAGTCATTATTTACCTGCAACATACCCAACATTACACTCTCTGCAGTAGTTTCACAAACCATGCTCAAATCTCTGAATTGTTCAATTAACTCAATTTCTTTCACCATCAGAGCTGCCATATGAATTGTCTTTCTACTCAAAGCGTCTGCCACTACATTGGCCTTTCCCGGATGATAACTCAAACTGAAGTCATAATCCTTCAAAAATTCTAACCATCTTCTCTGCCTCATATTCAGCTCTTTCTGATCAAACAGGTATCTCAGACTCTTATGATCACTAAACACTTCAAATCTTGAACCATACAGGTAATGCCTCCAAATTTTCAACACAAAAACAACCGCAGCTAACTCAAGATCATGAGTAGGATAATTTCGCTCATGCACTCTCAGTTGCCGCGAAGCATATGCTACTACCTTACCATTCTGCATAAGAACTCCTCCTAATCCCATCTTAGACGCATCACAGTACACCACAAACGGTTCACTCGGAGTCGGTAACACTAACACCGGTGCCGTAGTCAATCTCTTTTTCAACTCTTCAAAACTTTCTTCACAAGCAGCGTCCCATACGAAAACTTGGTTCTTTCTCGTCAACTGAGTTAATGGCAACGCCAAATTAGAGAACCCTTCAATAAACCTGCGGTAATAACCAGCTAAACCCAGAAAGCTCCTAATTTCTGTCGCTGTCTTCGGCGGTTCCCACTGCAATACTGCACTTACTTTTGACGGATCCACCGCTATTCCATCTTCAGATATTACATGCCCCAAGAAACTCACTCTCTTCAACCAGAAGTCACACTTTGACAGTTTAGCAAATAATTTATTTTCCTTCAACACTTGCAAGGCAATTCTCAAATGTCCTGCATGTTCTTCATCAGATTTAGAATAAATTAATATATCATCAATAAACACTACAATGAATTGATCCAAATAAGAATGGAAAATTCTGTTCATATACTCCATAAATACTCCCGGTGCATTAGTCACTCCAAACGGCATTACAGCATATTCATAATGTCCATATCGAGTTCTAAAAGCAGTCTTCTGAATATCACCTTCTTTTACTCTTATTTGATGATAACCCGACCTTAAGTCAATCTTACTAAACACACGAGCTCCCACCAGCTGGTCCATCAAATCATCAATCCTCGGGAGAGGATACTTATTCTTAATCGTCACTTTATTCAACTGACGGTAATCGATGCACAAACGCATACTACCATCCTTCTTCTTCACCAACAACACTGGAGCTCCCCACGGCGATACACTTGGCCTAATAAACTTTCTATCCAACAATTCTCCAATCTGAGACTTCAACTCAGCCAATTCCACTGCAGACATCCTGTACGGCGCCATAGAAATAGGCCTCGTACCAGGAACAAGATCAATACCAAATTCCACTTCTCGCGTCGGAGGCAATTCCGTAATGTCGTCAGGAAACACTTCCGGAAATTCATTCACCACTGCCAATTCCTCCATTGACACTTTGCTATCTACCGATAAAGTTGCAAATAAAGCAAACACTCTAGTTTCATCTTCCAACAAGGCCCTCAATTCTTTATTAGACAAAGAACTTGCTAAAGCTTCCTCTTCAGGGGTCAAGAACAACAATTCCTTCCGAAAACAGTCGATGTAGACTCGGTTGAACTCTAACCAGTTCATACCCAGAATAACATCCAATTTACCAAGTGGTAGACAAATCAAATCCACTTCAAATTCTCTACCGAAAATAGTCAGCGGACACTTCAGGCATACCAAAGAAGTAGTCACTGAACCTATAGAGGGTGTCTCAATAGTCATTCGTCTCTCCAGAGTAGACGGCACCAATCCTATCCTCTCCACACAATCCACAGAAATAAACGAGTGTGTTGCACCCGTATCAATAATAGCAGTTAAAGGAATATTATTGATAATACAAGTACCTTTGATAACACGCTCATCACTGGCAGCTTGAGTTCCTGCCAAAGCAAACACTTTTCCACCAGCCGGAGACGTCTGAGGCTTCTTCGGCTTCTCACAATGGGTACTGATGTGACCCTTCTCACCACAGTTATAACAGGTCGGCATAGTTGCTCTGCAGTCAGCTATCACATGACCTGGTTTTCCACACTTAAAACACTTTTTGGCTTCATTAGGACAATCATTAGCACGGTGTCCCATACCACCGCACCGAAAACATTTCCCTTCAGCAGATGCTCTCCCATCTCTAGGCTTCTTATCAACAACAGCTTTACGTTTTCCCTTATCAGCAGCAACACCATAAGGAGTACCACTAAACCTCTGCTTACCCTTACGGTCATTAACAGCTTTGTAGTGTGCAATCCTTGCCCGGTTATCGTTATCATAGATCCTGCTCCTGCTTACCAGCTCAGGATAGCTCCTGATCTTCTGACAAGCAATCCCCAGCTTAATCTCTGGACGCAGTCCATTCTCAAACTTTAAGCACTTAGAAGTCATTGCCCCTTCCACATTATAGTGAGGACAATACTGCACCAGCTCCTCAAACTTAGCAGCATACTCTGCTACAGTCATACTACCCTGCTTCAGCTCTAAGAATTCAATTTCCTTAGCACTCCGAATATCTTCCGGAAAATACTTCTCCAGAAAACCCTTCCGAACTACCTCCCAAGTAATGGCAGTTCCAGCAGCTTCCAATCTTTGGCGACTATTGTCCCACCAAGCTTCAGCCTCACCCTCCAGCATGTGAGTACCAAACCTCACCTTCTGCTCATCAGTACAATCCATAGTTCTGAAGATTTTCTCAATTGCCTTCAGCCACTTCTGAGCAGCTTCTGGGTCCAGAATTCCTCCTTCAAACGTTGGCGGCTTGTTGCTCCGAAACTGCGCCAAACTCCTGAATTGGGCATCTGCAGTTTGATTCTGATTAGCAACAGCTTGCGCCATTGCTTGCATAGCAGCAGCTAATGCAGCATCGTTCCTTCCTGCCATACTGCTCAAAACATAACAACACCAGGTTAAAAGATATTCAACTACATCATAACGGACAGACTCAACTCGACTCAACAACACTGGCCGGACGGACCGACCTGCTCTGATACCAATTGTAACACCCCACTTCCCAAAACAAATAAAATATGAATAACATAATAAAAATCAGAGTTTCCTTCCCAAGTGGGATATCACATAAAAATCACGTTTCCTTATAAAAAAGGTTTTTCTCCAAATACAGCGGAATATTTAAATAATACAATTAAATAAAAATTTTGATACGTTCGCAGGAAAAAAATAGGAGTTCAACATGAAACAATAAAAATGCCCAAGTCCCGTGCTACGTATCAGAGCATCCTAGACTCGACAGTCACACCAATATCCAAGCTAGCTAAGCACCTGGATTATCTGTACTTCCGAAGAAGCACAGACCACAACAACAACAAGGGGTGAGAAATCATGATCAAAAATATAATGGTAATGTAATACATGTAATAAGGCAGTAAAACACACCAACACATCAATTATTCACCCCAACAACACCATATAACGAACCTACTGTTCAAATTACAATATAACATATTATAATGCAATTATGCAACTCAACACCATGCATGCGGTACCGACTCATTGGTTCATTCAATCGAACCTGGATAGATCACTTACGCTCCTCCTGAGACATGATCTATCCCCCACCATTCTCCACAAAGGAGTACGGATGAATCACTTACGCTCCTCCTGAGACATGATTCATCCCACCAAAACACCATGATATGCAAGACACCAATGCATAATTATTATATTCTGGCACGCTAAGTGCACACGATCCTCCTGATCATATCATCATACAACAATGCATATGTATAGATATATTACACCAACACCATATAAATCAATCAGATAGTAAACGAATTCATACTATCACATCGGATATAACTACGTCCCCCCCCCCCCACTCGGGGATACACGATCCTACTGATCACTACACACATATACATTACTAATTGCTCACCAACAATATTAAGGGAAACGCGTACTATCCCCAAGTACACAAGTTATATCCCATACTCATCATTTTCACACTACAGCAAGGCTAGAAGGATCACACGAGACCAATTCAGACATCTCACCAAAAGTCTCTGAGGTTACTCAGAACCTCCCTAAACCAACACCTCAGCCTATACACCAAAATCAATAATTCATCAACATCAATTCACAATCACAAACATGCCAATAGATATTATACTTACCAATTATCCTATAATTTCTACTCTAGAACCGACATTACGGTACATTACCGACATTTCAGAGTCACTCTGAATCTCACCAAGGTCCTAACCATAGTCATTAACGACGCTATAGGGAAACAACACATAACTTTTCCCAAAGCTATAATCACGGTCATTGCCAACACTACGGTAACAACACATAATCTCATCAGCTTTATATTCCTAGTTACTATCAACACTACAGTAACATCAACAATCCAACAAAATGGATCAATACTACAGTAACATCATCACCATATATATATATACCCCAAAATGCATCATCAGCATTCATCAATCCCCCAACATCAACAATAATCATAGCATGCCAATATAAAACTTTATATAACGATAAATTCTTACGGGGTTAAGGAATCCCCTCTACCCTATACATGTATAAACCATTCCCAATCAAATTTCTCCCCCCTTACCTTGACAATTGGTCGATCGATAGAATTCCTCCTAGAATTGGTCTCTTGGCCTTCTCCTTCCTCTTCCGTTCTTCGTTCCCTTTTTCCTTCGTTCTTTTTCACTTTCCTCGTTCTTTCCTCTTCTCTCTTTCTATCGCTCTTTTTTCTCAAGTCGTAACTCTCCTAACCCCTCATATTCTATTTCCCTTTTTAATTATTCTAATCCCAATAATAATAACTAATAAAATAATATAATATTAATAATCTTAATAATAATAATAATACTAATATAATCTTACTAATATTAATAATACCACATATTAATAATAATAATAATAATAATAATAATAATAATAATAATATTAATAATTCTAATAATAATAATAATGATAATAATAATAATAATCTTAATAATAATAATACTATTAATAATAACAATAATAATAATATTATTATCTCTCCAATAATCATAATAATACTTTTAATAATAATAATAATAATAACACTAATAATAATAATAGTAATAATAATAATAATAATAATACTATTATTATTATCACACCAATATCCCACGCCTATGGTAATCCCTTTTCTCTCTATTCCAACTTTTCTAATATCTCCTTGCTACCCCTTCATATTTCCTTCCTCACGGTTTCTATCGTGACTTTTCATATTTCCATTCTAACTTCCCAATAACCCTTTCACCTCTTATTTTACTTATTCCAACCACTAATATTCCCAATAATAATTCTAATAATAATAATTATAATAATCATTATAATAATAATAATAATATAATATAATATAATACTATTATAATATTATAGTAATATTCAACATAATAATAATAATAGTGATACACCCAACAATAATTATAATTATAATAATAATAATATTATCACACCAATAATAATAATAATATTAATAAAAATAATATAATAATAATATAATAATACTAATATTATTATTTCACCAAAATAATAATAATATTAATAATAGTAACAAATATAATAAATATAATAATAATAATAACACCCCCACCAATGTTACTATTATTTTTATATTACTATATTTCACACCAAAATATCACCAATAGTCCTCCCACATTAGGGACACCCACCAAACATCATCAAATACACCCCCACAAAAGGGCACACCAACATATAATTTTTAAAATAATAATAAAGTGACTAAATAATTAAAATGGGTGTTACAATTGCATTTGTGACTCTTCTTCTTTGCGTTATTGTTGCAGGTTCTGTTTTGGGTGTGTATTTTATCATTGGTAACTGCTGATGTTAGAAGCAAGTATCCCCTGAATTCGTTTTGCAGGATTAATGGTTGCCTTTGAAGGTGCAGCAGCTGGAACATCTAAATTACGCCTCAACCAGTAGCACCAAAATGAGGTTTGGGCAATTTCATGTCGGTTTCAGCTCTTGAACCAATAACTCAGTTTCGAATTCTCTTTCCATTTCAGGTGCGTACAGGATATTCTTCAAGTTGGTTTTCCTGTAACTTGGTTCTCTTTCCCTAGAAGGATGTATTGTATTTAGTTCTACCATATCTTTACTCAGCTCATTGCTATCCCTGAAACTTTTGACTACCGCTTCGTCGTCACTGTGTTGCTTTGAGGAAGAACTCTGTAATTTAATGCTCAATGTTTCTTGGTTTGCAATACTTCAGCAAGCTCAATCTCCAAAGTAAGCACCCTTTCCAATGTATTACCACTGACAGAGGTTTAATTGAACACGGGGAACATGTTTCCTAACTCTTGATTGGCCTCATGTAACTGTGTCAGTTCTCTGTGAAGACCTGGGAAACTTGTCTCATGGTTTTGACCATCTTCTGTAGGAAGCATATTATCGTTTTCCAATTCTTTATTCAGGTGGTCAGTGCTGGATTTCAAACTTTTAGCTAAATTCATGTGCTTGTTTTCTTACCCTTTTTGCAAGGCATCCATTCGTAACTCTAGATGCATGAGGATCCTCAGGTTGCACGCTGAGGGTTGAATTTGCACTTTCTGGTTCGTGACTTAGCCGCGGGGTTTGATCTTTCTTGAGGATTTAATGAAGACAATGTGCCATTACCCTCATTCAGAACGTTCACACTAGATTTCAAAGTCTCAATTGATTCCTTCACCAGGGTAAGCTCTGCTTCAATTTTGGACTTCTCCTCACTGCATTTCAGAAGAGAAGCTTCAAGCTCTTGTTTTTCTTGTTCACAGCATTCAAGGGATATCACTGAGCACTCCTTTTCAGCCTTCAACAGGTCATAAGCATTTAGCAAATTACGTTTGTCAGATATTACAGCCTGTAACTCAGCGGTATTACTTCCCAACTATTGATGCATGTTTGATAGATTGTCTTGCTGATTTATTAGTTGTTATAATTGATGACATTCTTGTTTTGTTTCAGCTTATGGACAAAGCTTCCAAAATGTTCTTGCCGGCTTATTCCAGGATCCCAATCATGTTTCTGTCTAGACGAATTTCTGTGTAGCTGACATTCTTTAACAGGAGTCTTGATACGTGTAAAGCTTATCGGAAAAATAAGTGAGAATCGTGATGCCCCCTCAATGATATCTGAATCTGAATCGACGGATGTAGCAGGCTGAACATAATCTGGTGGAAGAATTGGATGCTGCTGTTTAATATTCTTGCTTTATATTTTGTAGGTGTAGAAAAGACGGCTAAGGATCACAAGACGCATGGTCAGGACTCCCTCGGCGGCATAACGTTTCGTAACTCAATTTGCGGATGAAGTTGTTGAGCAGAACAGATAAACTTCCTTCTGGATATCTGAGTATTTGATAATGGTTATGCGTGATTGAATGCTGATGCTTCCGTACTCATGTTGACCATTTATGCTTTGCTTCATGTTTTAGGTGATACCGGCATACCAGTCAATCTTATCCAACAGCAATAGCCAGTGCATACCGAACCCTGTCAACGGTAACTTTTGCGTGAGATCCTCGCTCCAAAATTCATGGACCAGTAGCTGTTGCGGAGGAAGATATTATTGATTTTGTTGTAGCAGCTGCAGCTGACTTTGATTGTTTTGCAGGGACCTTTCGAGGGAAACATGATGAAGGCAAATCTCAAGATAATCGCAGAAGGGGGCGGTCCCCTGACCGTGTATTGTTTCTTGACTTGTGTAGCGAATCAACAGGCACTGATCTAAGTGTGAGCGGACAGTTCCCCTTGCCCAGCTGCTGACGAGCCTGCTAATAGTTAGTCGGTCATTCTGTTGTATCTGGTGTATCAAACCCAGTGTATGAAACTGTACAAGAGCTGCTCCTGATTGAACAACTTCCCGAACCTCATTATTCCACCTCTTTACAAATTCAGGATTTGTCTGGAGTAGATGAACGGCTTGGTTTTGGATTTGGACAGACCCTTGAATCTTGCAATTCCATGGAATTAATGTTAAATTAGTGAAATGTCCTGGTATACCTCCATGTAAAAGGGAATTAATAGTGATGTAATATGTTGTATCCTGGCATACTCGTAAGGCTTTTAAAAAATGCCTTAGTTTCACATGAACAATAACTCTTATCGACGAAACACTCTTGGATGGAGCATTGTAGAGTTTTTTTTTTAACTTGGTGGCTGTATTTGGGATTCAGAGTTGAACCTTCAAACTTTTGCTTTGTAAAAGAAACTCCCTTGAATTTTGGTTGCATTTTGACTTATTTGCAAGTTTTTTCAATGTAAATCTCTGGACATAATATTATGAACTTTTGACGTTCACTGTAAATCCTGTCCAATGAATATAGGAGCAGCCTTATAGTTTGAATGGCCAAGTTTTCCTTAATATGTGTACTTTCTAAATTTCCAACCTTGAAGCTTGAACAAACTTGGACCTTTTTAATGTGATGATGAATTGACCTTCCATATTGAGTGACTTTGAATGTAATGTCCTGAATTGGTGCTTGAATTGGAAAAATGATTCCGCTCGTGAACCATGTATGGACTTGGATCTTAGGACTAAGGCAGAGAGCTTCGTGTAAGTATAATGTCATTAATTCAAATGTATTCTTCTCCAAAGTTTCAATTTTCACTCTATTAATAAACCTCCAGTTCTCAAATTAATATTTTTTTGAAACTCAATGGAAGGGAGACCCTAATCCTTCTTGGGAAGTCTCTGAGAAATCTTGGGGTGAGAGACCTTGTATTGATTAATAGACTAGAAGAGTAGGGACATATCCTTCTTTAGTATCCACATAATTTGCAGAGGGATGAAACTCTGGCGGGAATGCATACAACTTTCATGACTTTTAAACCTCCGGTAGTAATCCTAACTTCACAATCGAACAAACGGTTAACATGGTTAGTTATGCGTGGACGACTGATGTGCAAAGGGAATGCTCAAGGAGGTGGGATCTTATGGTCAAAAATTAGGGTGCAACACTAAGCACTGTAGTTAAGGACGAAGTAAAAAAGCTACTTGATGCAGGAATCATATACCTGATCTCCGACAGTCAATGGGTTAGCTCGGTACATGTCGTACCCAAGAAAGGATGTGTTACAGTGGTAAAGAACTCGAAAGGTGAATCGATAATGCAAAGAGTTGTGACCGGAAGTAGAATGTGCATCGATTACAGAAAACTGAACAAAGCCACTCGAAAAGATCATTTCCCTTTACTTTTCATTGATCAAATGTTGGAGAGACTGGCCAAACATTCATATTTCTGCTCTTTAGATGGTTATTCGGGATTTTTCCAAATTCCTATTCACCCCGATGACCAAGAAAAAACTACATTTACATGTTCTTATGGAACTTTTGCGTACCGACGAATGTCGTTTGGATTATGCAATGCTCCCGCAACATTCCAAAGATGCATGATGGAAATCTTTGCAGATTTTATAGACGACATCATGGAAGTGTTTATGGATGACTTTTCTGTATGCGGAAAGAGTTTCGAAGGATGTTTGTCAAACCTGATGGTACTCGAAAGATGTGCAAAAGTGAATCTTGTTCTTAATTGGGAAAAATGCCATTTCATGGTCAGACAAGGAATAGTGTTAGGACACGTAATATCTGACAAGGGGATTGAAGTTGATAAAGCCAAAAAAGAATTATAAAAGATCTTCAACCTCCAAAGACCGTATGAGAAATACGAAGTTTTTTAGGACATGTCGGTTTCTACCGACGATTCATAAAAGATTTCTCGAAAATCACAAAACCTCTAATAGGTCTATTAATGAAAGATGTTGAGTTTATCTTCGACGAAAACTGCTTGAAAGCGTTCGAAACACTAAAAACAGCCCTTATCACCGCACCAATCATGCAACCACCAGATTGGAAACTACCATTCGAAGTCATGTATAATGCGAACGATTATACCGTAGGCGCAGTTCTAGGACAAAGGAAGGATAAGAAACTTCATGCAATCAATTACGCTAGTAGAACCTTAGATTCCGCCCAAATGAACTACGCCACAATGAAGAAAGAACTTCTAGCTATTATGTTCGCTCTTGACAAATTTCGTTCCTACTTAGTAGGAGCAAAAATATTCGTTTACCTAGACCACGCCTCCATTAGGTACTTAATAAGCAAAAAGGATGCCAAGCCAAGAATATTGAGATGGATCCTACTGTTACAGGAGTTTGATCTAGAAATCAAAGATAAGAAAGGAACCGAAAGCGTAGTGGCAGATCACTTATCCCGAATAGAAGGTATTAAACCAGAACTAGTGCCTACCAACGATGATTTCCCTTATGAACGTCTGATAGCCAAGTTAGACAGTGATATGCCATATCTAACCTTGAAAGAACCAAAAATAGAAGAAGTCATGGAAGCTATCTATGCACACGTAACTTTGCCTTGGTATGCTGACATTGTCAACTACTTAGCCACAGGCGTACTTCCACCGGACTTAACCTATCAACAAAAGAAGAAATTATCCCATGATTTAAAGCAATATTATTGGGATGAACCTATGCTTTTTAAGAGAGGAGCCGATGATATTTTTCGTCGATGTGTCCCAGAGGAAGAAATATAAGACATCATCTCTCATTGTCACTCTACTCCTTATGGTAGACATGTAAGTACTTCAAAGACTTGCGCTAAGATCTTACAATCTAGCCTATTTTGGCCTAACCTTTAGAAAGATGTCCACATTGCAATACTAAACTGCGATCGGTGCCAACGAACTGATAATATCTCAAGACGCGATGAGATGCCCCAAAAAGGCATTTTAGAAGTAGAAGTCTTCGATGTATGGGGAATTGATTTCATGGGAATTTTCCCATCTTCTTATGGAAATAAATATATACTCGTA